>JALIZH010009645.1:0-259496 GCA_030522465.1 Rhipicephalus appendiculatus | reverse complement strand
TGAATCGGCACGCGTTCTCTTCGTCCTCTTCCTCTCTGTCCTCGTCTTCATCTTCTGCTTCGCTCCCAAAACACGTGCGTCGATTTTTCTGACGTGGTCTTTAATATTTAATAAGCCTGTGGCACGTCTAGGCTCGACTGCATGTGCGCGCTCCTCTCCTTACGGCTTTCGCACCCGTCGCGAAAGCAATGGGAGAGTTACTCTGTTTCGCCACCCGTCGCCGGTAGGGGCGCTGCGACCCTGACTTTGCATCTCCTGCGCCGCGTACACGGCACAATACATGTTGCTAGACGTTGGCACGAGACTTGGTCTCGTTGGACAATGAGGCCGCAAGAGAGGTCGCTTACAGAAATGACGAGCACGCCTTCCCTTTGCTAACTGTTTTCTTTTTCTTTATTTTTCCCATTTTTAGGAGCGACGACAATCGCCTACTGTGGCTGAGGGATGACTTTATCTCCTACGTGGAAAAATACAGAAGAATTCCATTGGATCAGTCAGTGCTGGCTTCACCAACGATCCCGCATGAAGCCTTGCTTTTTACCACAAGGTCGACTATGGAAACAACACCGTTCCTTCTGGAGCAAAGCGTCAGTTATGTCCCGACAAACAAATTGAACAGCGACCCCTGTCGAAGCAATCTTCGGAAGGGTGCGGTCAACGTGCAGCGGGAATGACATGCTGGACGCTAGAGCCGTCACCGCTGCTCTGGACGACATCGTTAAGATGAAGATCCCAAGGCCGAAATAAATCAAATTATCAGATGTGGGAAGTTGAGGAAGAGGCCCACGAGGTTATCAAAGATATTTGATGAAGACCGTGAGGTCTTAGTTGGAGTACGAGGCTTGTCCGTCTCCATCTGTCACCTTCTCCGGCCTGGCACACCTCGACGGTTACATCGCCAAGCTTATTACAGATCCTTGGATGTGACTCTTGTGCTGCGCTGCTGACGACCAACAACAGAGAGCATCCCGCTGTACAAGCTACTGCGAGCACAAGACAGGAGCGAACGTACAATACCCAAGGCCTGGGTTTCTAGCACTTTTGGACAAGATAGTGGGTTTTTTTTCGATAAGGCCGCTGAACACCTGCCACGCAGGAATGTGTTGAAAGTTTTGGAAACACCAGTCCAGCCCTACTTGCAACGCACTCCCGTCTTAAGCTGCCCTGAATGGCGTTGGACGACAGCCACTCCCGACGAACCGCAGATCTCATAGCGAAAAGTTCCAAAGACTCCTTAGTTAATCACACAAACCAGGTGACTGACGCGAACTACAAGCCTTCCACCTCCGCACACAAGCCTAACTAGAAAGCACTTGAGGTTGTGAATAAGACATTTTCGAATTCCGGCGAAGTTTTCGCTTGAAAGCGTTCAACTATTGCCTGTGCTTACGAGCGATAAATATTTATTTCCAGTCCTCAAAGTGCCTTACACGTTTGACGGCGGAGAGCTGTACTCCCGGCGCACGCATTTATACGTTTTCCGATTAACTTAAGAAGATCGATGTTTTGATACAGTTACATTGCGCGCATATAAGAAGTCTAAATAAACGATTTGTGCGTCTTCAACGATTAGGCAACTTGTTTTTCAACGTGCGGTGAGTGAAGAGGCACACCCGAACTCATGTGCCGGCGTTGCGCGCGCTGCACGGAGCGGCGGAGGAGGGTTTAAGGAGGGTCAGGGTCGCAGCGCCCACCACAAAGCAGCGGCGAGTGGTATGTACTACGTAAAGTAAAAAAAAATGGGTGAGTTGGTGCTGGTTCATGATAAATAGAGGGTCGCGATAATACGGCACACAACGAAAAAGAAAGACACAGAAAGCGCGTCGTCCCGCGTCTTTCTTTTTCTTTATGTGCCGTATTATCGCGCCCCTCTATGTATGTACTAATCCCAATGCAAAGGCCGTAAGAAGCGAGAGCTTTCTTAACCCTTCCGCCACCTTGCGGGATTCCGCAGGACTCATTTGCAATACTTGTGTCCATGTGCTTCGAGTTGGTCAGCAAGTCGAGCCTACTGCTGGCTCGACCTGCTGACCATTTAGCAAGGCAATGTAACCTGGCCATACACACTTAGCCGACTCAGAAAATGTTTATTCCTTCTCTGCTTTCCTTCCAGCGTTCATCAGCGACTGAATTTGGCTTAGGTGAGCAAATCCTCCATGTCAGCTTTGCATGTTATTCTTAGAGAACGGCGACCCGCCGTGGTGGTCAAGTGGCTATGATACTCGACTACTGACCCGCAGGTCACGGGATCGAGTCCCGGCGGCCTCCATTTTCGATAAAGGCAAAAATGCCAGAGGCTCGTGTACTGAGATTTATTAGGTGCACGTCAATGAACTCCAGATGGTCGAAATTTCCGGAGCCCTCCACTGCGGCGCCTCTCATAATCATATCGTGGATTTTTGACGTTAAAGCTTACGAATTATTGTTGCCAACGATTCGTCTTACGTGATGGAGGGGCGGACGGACGCTCTTTTCACTATAGATCGGCTTTGAAATGCAGACGCTTTTGAAGACCAACGACATAGTGCAAATATACAAAATGCGATACTGCGTACTTTACAAGAGCGTCAATGAAGCCGAATACACCGTCGTACTACGAAGATAAATTATCTTACTTAGCTTACATACTGGCCCTGGTTATCAAAAGGCTTTAGCGTTCTCATTCAGTTAGAATATCGGACAACCTTAAAATGACTCGTAACGATCACATATTTTTATGCCTTATCCACATCTTTTATTACGAATTCTCTAAATTTGCTGAAATTGGGTGGCGGAAATGTCTGGATACAGAAAACGCCACGCGGAATCCATCTTATGAGTGTCTTCAAAACACCCGCCATCACTTTTTGTTGAAGCGCCTACATCGCTGGCGACCGCATCAACGCGCTGTGGCGCTCGCCAGAACTACTGGAGGTGGAAGTGACGGATGGAGCACAGGCACTATGATTGGGTAAATGTAACGTTAGAATTGATCGTATCCGTTGCCTCAACGGAGGGGTCATTAATGAGTTTTGTTTTTCTTTAGCACGCTTTTTTGCGGAACGCCGATTAGAGAAACACTTTCAGGCTTTTTCAGTTTGAAACTGCAGCGCCGGGCAAAGCATGCGCCGAACGCGACGGCGCTGGAGGAAACACGTGGGAGACGATCCAGGCGCTGATGTTTCAAAAAACTGAAGGGGCAAGAAACATGGTTGGTCTCTCCATCGTAGGAATCGCTATAATACGAAAGTAAAACGTGTCCTCACAGAAGTTGTTGAATGTTTACTGTACATTGATACAGGAGAGTTTGCACAATGTCTATTGGTGTTTGGCAGCTATAGCACCGTTTAACACGCATGCACCCGCTTTGACGCTTGGTCGTACATCCCCATCCCGACGGCTAACGTCCATGATCAATGATTAAACAGACTCTTGTGGTAGCTGTACTAATAAACGGTGGGAACGTAATCGGAGTAAGTGGTGTGACAGCCGGAAGAGCGTCGTTGATTATACGCAGTACTTCGGCTAATGTCGACATCCCGCGGCATGTTAACGAGTTGAACACCACGGCCGAACTATAGTCCCACTTGCGCCGCGCCGCGTCGCTTTGACGCATGCGCATTTGCTCAACTTATCGCAAAATCAAAACACCTACACAGCTGCGCTCAGAATTATTAGGCAGTATAGGCACCGCGCAGTCGAGTTTTCCAGTGTGAACGTGAAGCCTAGCGGATAAAAAAAGCAATAATGAGAAGGGGGGTTGGTCAAAATGGAACGCGATGAGAGCATCTCCCTCCCTGCATGACTGGGCGGATTGTGGCCAGGGCTACAGGGCGGACGCGTGCGCGCGTCTGTTATCTGCGTGCCCCTAACGGCCAATGTCAGAGAACTTGGGACGGGACCAGTGCAACGCAGCTCTCCCCTTGGTCAGTGGACGGTGCCTATTGTAATCGTAGGTAAATTTTTTAACAGGAAAGTGTCTTATGCCGGTGTCCACCAAGACTTCAGTGACGTATTTCCGTCACGGAAATTACGTCGAAAAAAATGCATGCGATCAGATCGCAAAGAAAAAAAAGTTCCGTCTTCGGGTAGTCGAACCCATGACCTCTCGGTCCGTGGCAGCAACAGCCGGGCACGCTATCCACTGCGCCATGGTCACATACTCCGGAAGGCTATAGAAACGCGCCTTTTATATCTCATACTTTTCCTCTCACAGTGCTCTTGGTCGGCGAGGCGGTGACACCTGCTGATAGCGGTAAAGTGAAGTACTGCATCATGACCGTGGCCTCCCCGATTAAGCTCCTGCAAAGCTTAATTGGTACACGTCCGTCCAATTAGGCGCGTCTGCAAAAGAAGTGCAATTTTGTCAAGGCCTTTACACACCGCGAGGTGGCGACCTTAGCCCAAGCGTCACTTCTGGATGTCACAGAAGTGACATCCACACGATGGAACATAAATCTTCTAGGGTTGTGCGCGTTCGCACCACTGCTTACCACCCTACTTCCGATGGCATCGCACAAGAGATTACATCGCCACCTGATGGCTGCACTCGCCTCTCAGCCTCACGCCGAGGATTTGGTATCACACCTCCCCATCGTGTTTCTCGGCCTTCGCTCAACACTCCGACCAGAACTTGCTGCTCTGTAGCTGAGATGGTTGATGGGGCAGATTTTTCTCTCCTCCTTCTGGCACCACCACTTGGGACATGAAGTGGTAGTGTGGAATCTGCTTAGGAGGAGGAAGTAGTAGTTCGAACAATGGTTTAGGTGGAATAATAAATTGCTCTGTGTTTTCTGAACCGTGCTTCAGAGTGCTACTATGGATGGACGGATGGACGGATGGACGGATGGACGGATGGACGGATGGACGGATGGATGGATGGATGGATGGATGGATGAATGAATGAATGAATGAATGAATGAATGGATGGATAGATGGATGGATGGATGGATGGACGGAATGGAATGAAATGTGGACGGACAAGCGGGCTCCAAGTGCCAGAAGTTCGCTAAGGAAGTGATTAGCATTTGAAAGCAAATTTGCGAAGTTCAGAAGGAAAGCATAGCACATAGCTATAAGAGCTGAAGACGTTGAAGTTCGTAGTGTAAATGGAGCCAGTCGCTATTCAGGATAACTATTAAACAGTCTGCTCTGAATGTACATTTAAAAATCATTCTACTTCACCCTTCGTGCGTTTCTTTTCCTCCACTCTGTCTTGTTATTGGTGCTTCAAATAGTTAAGAAATCTTATATAGCCACTCCCCAGTGTCAGTATTAGGCATTTCACTTTGCACAGCGGTGGCAGTGACATTGCAGCCAACTACAATTCGTACTGTTAACACACTCCATCTTGCTAAGCCTACGTGCGAGCCCTGGTTACCAACAAGAAGTCTGTCTTGTTATTGGTGCTTCAAATAGTTAAGAAATCTTATATAGCCACTTGTTGGCCACTCCCCAGTGTCAGTATTAGGCATTTCACTTTGCACAGCGGTGGCAGTGACATTGCAGCCAACTACATCATGGTACTGTTAACACACTCCATCTTGCAAGCCTACGTGCTGACCCTGGTTGCCAACAAGAAACTATAGCTTTCATATTTATTTAGTACATCGGGCAATCTTAATGTGAAGGTGCAGTCGCCCCATTTAATGCCTTATCCCCATCCTTTATTCTGAAGTCTAAAAGTGGTTGAAATTTGGTTGAAATTGTGTGATCAATATGGCTTGTACAGCAGAGTACAGAAGACTACGAGCAGAATATATTTAAAGCTGATCCAAGTGCTGGCAACGGCCTACACTATGTTGCTGAGCCTACGTGCTTGCTCTGGTTTTGAACCAGATTTAGCTTCCATAGTCAAGTAGTATACCTTGAAACACTAAAATAAAGATCTAACAGTCACATATCTTGATGCCCCGTCCTCAGTATTTATTGTGAAGTTTTAACAGCGAGGCTGTTTAAGCTAGCCGTAATTTGCGTGGCCTATCAGAAAAGTACCATCATCTTAACGGGTATGTGCCTCTGTACGGCCTACCAGAAAGCTAGCACCATCAACAAAGGCGAATGTGCCACGGAAATGGGGTAAATTCCATTACTCGCCACTGATCCGCTAAAAATGAAGAAAGCAACAGTTAGCCCAACAAATGGCTGCGAGGCGATGGCGGCGAGCCGAAGACCCCGAGTACGTACAACGAGAGAATACTAGAGAACGGGAAATGCAACGGCGGCTGCGAGAAGACCCCGAAGCGATGGAAGGCCTAAGCCAACGACGACGTGCCCAGAGATGTATGGAAGGTGCGAACGCTTGGTTTAAGCGCCAGGTTATGTCTCTGAAGTTTGGACGTCCGTGTCGTGTCAATGACTGTCTGGCGTTTAACTCGAACCTCTCTGCGCTGAGAATCAAATCAAATCAAATCAAATTTTATTTCAACATTTGTACAATGTTGAGGACCATGAACAAAAAGCCAGCAAGGCTTGACGTGGTCCAGGGCCCCATTTTTCGAGGCAGAGACAAAACAACAAATGGGAAAAGCAGTCTAACCCTAAAATATAGAAAATATAGGTTGGTCACACTCAGAACTCTGAAAATACGTGATTATACAGACTTATGAACAGAAAAAAACAGAACGGTGAATCGGAAAAATAGACAATTTTGTGCTACATACACAAATTCTTTTTTGCAGGGATGTAAAAATAAGACATTTCAACGTAGAAACAACCAAGCATCGCCTAGCTAAAGCATAGAAACGACCTAGAAGCAACCTAGAAACAACCTGTATCACCTAGCTAAGGCCTAGAAACAACGTAGATGCAACCAGATTAGTTTTCAGAATCGTCCACTTTCGCTGTTTCTAGCCTTGCGCGATTGACTGCAAGCTTCGAAAATTTTTTTTCTTTATTGAATGGGTTGAAAGGGTACAATAGAAATGTTTGATACTGCTCGGTTTCAGCTTTCATGAGCCTGGCATCGAAAGTGAACGATTTGGAATGGCTGAAACATTGGTAGAAGACGACGGCTCCGCCCCCATGGGTCACATGATGTCACACACGCAATGGCTGAATGGCGGTCGCCGGCGATGGGCGGGGTTTATAGCCGGTGAGTTCTAGGGCCCTATTTCGCGCTGAAATATTCTTTTACAGTCATTCCGTTGAGGAGAGTACGCATGGTGGTCATGAGAGACCTCAACACAGCGCACTGCAAGTTCTCGATTCCTTGGAGCCAGTCCTTACAAGGCTTTTTTGAACATCTTGGGTTCCAGTCTACTTTTAGACAACCGTAGAGGAACTGGTCTCAATCACTTCCCAGTTGTGACTGTCTAAGTGTGCGTGGTGAACGCTGACACGTGTGTGCGCGCATCACTTGTTCTCTCATTCCTTCTTGCTTTCTCTATTCTTTTCCTCCCCTTTCCCCCTTCCCCCGTGTAGGGTAGCAAACCGGGTATAACCTGGTTAACCTCCCTGCCTTTCCTTTGCCTCTCTCTCTCTCTCTCTTACATTCTGTTTTTCACGTATATACAGGCTCAAAAGACCCCCTACTTTCATTTATCGCTGATAACCGCTAATTATTGCGGTTATTAGCGATATATGAGAGTAGGGGGGTCTATTGAAAGCGATTCATTAAAGGGGATCACGGGCCCTTTGACAGCGATTCATTAAGTGTGACAGAGGGACGGAGGGATGTATTCTGGATTGAATCGATATTGAAACGCTGACGCATGTACGAAGCATTGCACTGGGAACACAGGGAAGTTTATTGCGTACTAGTAACAGTAGGTTAGGTGAGTATAACTGCACTGGGTAACAGAATGACTTGAGCGGGGCATAAAAACAAGATAACGTGCAGTGTAGCTGCGATGCTAACACAGATCCCGAATCACTGAAAAAAAAAAAAAAGGAACACTAAAACTCGCAAGGTTTGCACAGAATCGCATATCATTTGGGAAGAAAAGCAACCTTTGCACTCAGAACATGCCTTGGCCGGCTCATATGATACGCGATTCATTTTTCCCCCCGTTCCAGTCGCTTTCAAAACGGCAGTAGAGGAAATTCGATGACCATAACGCACCCGATGCCAGCATCGGACGCGTTATTCGAGGGTCGCAGGTTCGGTCCCTGCCCACGGAAAGTTATCTTTTCGTCCACTTTTCTTTCTTCACATTTACATTACATTTACTACTAATAACATCCCCTATACTTTCCTTGGCGTTATTGTCAGTTAGTTCTCATTACCAAAGAAAAAATGTCACACAAATTACAAATTTGTCTAACATAATTGCCCCGAGTATGGGTCGAGATTGTACTGTGTAACGGAGAAGAGTACAGCGAAGTAGAAACGACGAGAAGTCGTGTTCCCAGCGATCAGTTCAGCTCGATGTCCTGGTCTCCCGTTAAACAGAGGTGCTATGCTATCCACTATAACACGGCAACATCTTGTACTAAAACATGTCCTGAAAGCGAAAGAAAAGTTTGAAGGACACTTTGTATATTCCCAAGTGTGTTCGGCGAAAGCCTGTGGCCATTGGACTGACTATGCCATGTCTTTTCTTTTCCTTGTTTTTGTTTTTTCTTTTTTTATTTTACTTATTCATTTATTTTGTGGCCGCTGTGCCATCATGTGATTGCTGAGAGACTGTGAGGGGGAGAGGGCACAGCTGGCACCCTGCCAGGCCGGCCTGCGTGAGCTATCACGTTAGCGTTCGCACTATTCCTGCGGTTTCATAAGGTTAAGGCACGGACGGAGGGACGGACGAGAGCATGATACATTAAAGGCTTTCGCCTTAAATTAGAGACTGTGCAAGGAAGCGCAGTGCTATACATTCTCAATGCGGAAGTGGTTTAACTATTTTAGAAACGTATATTTTTCTTTATCATAGTTTGCCCCCCCCTTTTTTTCTTTCGTCGTCTGCGCGAAAGTGCAACGCCGCGGGAACCCCCGAGCGGCCCAAATATCGCACGCGATACGCGCGCAGCACGTGCAGCGCGCGCGGCGACTCTTGAATGAGCAAAAATGAAGGAAACAAAAATCGCGAAACTTACGCGCGCCCTTCACGACAAGCGGGAATTGAGTAGAAAGGAGGAGGCGGCAGCGCGAATCTCGCATCCCGATGATCGGCGGGAGTTTGGGGAAGGAAAGGGAGGAAGGAAGAAGAGGGAAAGGGTAAGCGAGTACCGCTGCGCTGGCCTCGCCGGCAAGACCTTTCCACGAAGGCGCCCGCGGTGTCGGCCGCCGTCGCTTCGTATCCCAGACGCCGGCCGACTCATGCGCATGCTCAGAGCTCCCCCCTCCGACAAGCGAAAAAAATAAAGGAAGTGCGGGAGAAAACAGGGAAGAGCCCAAAAACGAGGGGAGGAGGCTCGCCCTACCCGGGAGGCAGCTGCGGTGTGCTGGCCACCGCCTAGCGCGTATCCTTTTCTGACCATTGATTTTCTGCGTCGAGAAAGGGTCTTTCGTTGTCCTCTTTATTTGCCTGTTAAAAATTAGAGCGTCCGCTCCTGAAATCGTAGTGTAGTACAAATAAGCATTTTCGTTAAACGAGATTGCAGAAAATGTGTATTGTTTTTGGCAGTAGATGTCGGGACAAAAGCGGCGAGTGCCGGCCGTTTTCGGAGCGTTTTTCGAAGGGTTGGTAGGGGCGCCACGTAGCGGCCGCCGATCCGGGGCACAGCGGCAGCGGGCGCATGGCGTCGGCGGCGGGGTATAAAACGGCCGCGTCCGGCAAGGCCCGACCCGGTGCCAGTGCGCGGTCGGGCGGCAGGGCCGCCGTGACCCCGTCCTCGGACGTCGGCGCCGGACTGCCGGGATGAATAGCGCGGCGGTCATCGGGCGCCAGCTACGCCAACAGAACACGGGACGCGCGGGAGCCGCCGGCGGCTCGTCTCTCACGGCAGCCTCGGCGCGCGCTCGCGCCCCGTCCCACTGCAACCTGATCCCGACGCAGTCTCAGCAGCTCCAGCAGCACGCTCAACAGCAGCAAGCGCACGGCGGTGCCTCTGGCGCCGGCGGTGCGGCCTCGTCTCAGGAGAACAAGGACGAGTCATCGGGAACCCGATGGACCTGGAGCTGCGTGTGGGAGGCATGCAAGGCACTCTCGGGGGGGCATCTTTCTACTGGCCTTGGGCACGGCCATGTGCGTGGTGGGCTTTTTCGCCGAAGATTTGGCCACGTCGCCCGTGCCACGCCAGGGCAACGCGTCCACCCCGGTGGCAGCGGCGTCGTCGACCACGTCCGACGGCGCCGCAGCTGAGTCGCAGGTGGCCACGACGCTTGTGGTAGACCGCAACCGCGAATACCACCTGCACAACCTGTCGTTCGCGGGCCCCGCCATCATGGGCCTGGGCGGCATATTCATCGTGGCCGCGTGCGTGCTCACCTTCGAGGCCAAGGAGCGGCCCCACCATCAGCGGGTCGTGCCCGTGGACGAGAAGAGGCCCTCCGCCGCGGAGGTACTCATCCCGGTGCTGGCCAAGACGCCCCAAGGCACTCACCTCACCGTGCCGGCCGTGTGGACCACGACGGCGGCCGGAGCCAACAATAGCGACGATCCGGGGCCCTCGGAGCCGCCCCGGACGCTGGTGCTCCCTAAGAAGAATTCCGTCACCACGACGACTACGGCCACGACCACGACCACGTCGTCGCGCAGCAGCGCGGCGCCACCGACCAGGAACAACGGCGGCCGAGGCAAGAGAGGCAGCGTGGCCGGCGCCAGTAGTAGCGCCAGCAGTTCCATCATCGCCGCTGCCTACGCGGCCAGCAGGTCGGGGACGAAGACGGCCCGGACGTCGCTTTCGTCCACCACGACGTTCCTGCTGAGCCCGCGCTACGAGGAGCAGTTCCTGCCGTCGCCCGCGGACCTGCAGATCCAGGACCCGGACGGCTGCGACACGCCGGCCGACGAGTCGCTCTCCTCGGTCAGCATCGAACTGTACGCGCGGCGGTACACGAGGATGCCGTCGACTTCGTCGTCGCCGCGCCTCTTCGCGTCCGTCGAGAGCGACGGTCTCTCGGACTCTGACGACGACGACGCGGTGACGCCCGGCGGCTACGCGCCCGCGGGGGCCTTCGAAGACCAGGTGGTTCCGTTGCTGGGACGGTGCAGCCCTCAGGACTTGGTGTATTTGCCGCCGCCAACGTCGTCCCGGTCGTCTCACCACCACCACCACCACCACCACCGGGACGGTTCCAAGAGGTTCCCGCTCCTGCGGCAGTCGGCGTCCAACGCCGCCGACGGCTGCAGTCGGGGCCTCAACGGCAGGGCTTCCGCCGACGAGATGGTGCCCAGCTAGGAGCGCGTTACTCTATCCGCCCCCGAAAGGACCCGGTCTTCGGCTGCTCTCCGCCGGGTGTGTGTTTTCAGCCGTTTCGTAAGAAGAGCTGTAACCCCCCTCCGGCCGCCCCCCCGTCTCTCTAGACCGAAGCTTCGTCGATCGTTGTTTTCTCTCTTTAATTTATCCGTTTCTGTTCACCGTGGAAGCGCTCGACACTCCGCGTACGAGAGGGATCCGTCGACGATACGAGCTGAAAGCCCTGTCTTCCGCAGTGTCGTGTCCCGTGACTGCCCAACGTCCATCAAGCGGCGAGGACACACGCAAAGAGGTCAGTTCACTTTGTTTCCTGCATGTCCCCGACTGTCCGTTATTATCAGAACCATGTCTTCGTTCAGTTGCTGCATTCGCTTCACACCACGCAACACCAGCGTCGTTCCCTTCTGCCTGTCTTCAAGTTGTCTTGCACATCAGTCTGAAACAATCGGTGTCTAAGCATGCCGTGCTATCGGTGGCTAAACGTAACGTTCTAAGATGATCGACGTCTGATTATTTCCAGCGGCACTAAGTTAGATAACGCACTTGCTTTCGAGGGAGAGAAGAGTCGTGATCTCGATAGCGTTACGATCGTACTAAAATATTTACACCTCGTGATCGTACGTTAGAAGCGTTGCAGCGCGCGCAGACGGGGACAAAAACGAAAAAAAAACAAACAAACAAAAAAAACAAAACGAAAAAAACACGTCCGTTAGGTGACGTTGAGGTGACACCGACCGCACCATTGCAGTCAGAAAGAATGGTACTCATGTTTATATCAACATACTCCCATTCCCGGCTGTTGTAGTGAGAAAAAAAAAAAGAAAAAAAAAAGGTTGGAACGCCATTGAAGCAATCACTAGTCGTAGAATATAGCTCATAGTAGAATGGGTGGTTGAACGTGTGCGCAAGTGATTGATAAAGGTCAAAAACAAAGGTAACGAATTTTTTTATGGTCGAACGTGAATTGTTGCCGACGAGGCGCTGTCATGTGTAAATCAAACGCATGATATACCTACCCTTCGTGCACTAAGCTGAGAAGGATGATTGCGTTAATAGTGACACTGAGATGTATTGTGTGAAGTTGTTTAAGATTATTTTGGCGTGTAGAGGACAGTTATGTCGCCGCTGATTCGAATGAAGAAGTGTAAAAAAAATTACTACGCACGTCAGCCGTCGAAGTGCCTTGGCGAGAAGCTAAGTGACTTGCAATGATCTACAGTAATTAATAATTTACGTAAGGCGGGGTGTGTTGTACACTTTCCTCGCAGTGGTGCTGCATATCGGCAGGCGAAAGCGAAATTCGTCCGTCCTGTACGCAAAAGCTCCTATGGAGTATGCGTCGCAGGAATTCGGCAAACCCCCACTATTCACCACTGGTCAGCTAACATTGAATAAGGAAGCACACAGTCGGCAAACAGCAATTAAGATTTCTGCACAGGCTTAAGCACTCACTGAGAAAGACTTTAGCGAATCATCGGAATCAACTCAGGGGGCCTCATGTTTCAGCTTCGTTGGTTGAACATCTGTACTGAGCCCGCAGGGCCCCCTAGCCAGGGGGGGAATCCCTAAGAGCCAGCCCCCCCCCCCCCCCTTTCGGAAATTCGGATGGAAGGGGGGTGTTTTACCGAGAATGAATAAAAATGGGTGTTTCTCAAGGCTTTCAACAGTACAAATGCCCCCCCCCCCCCCCCCCCCCTCCCGGAGAAAATTCCTGGCTACGGGCCTGGTTCTTGGGTGGTGATCTTCATTTTTTTTTTTTTCTGTTTCTAGTAATTCTATCAGACTCGTTTTCTTTCGATCGTACGCGCAGGATCTTCGGGGCTTTGAATTGTTGCAAGACGCCTAGCTGTTCGGACGTGTAACTCACTGTTTCAGCATTTTTTTTGTTTGGTTTTAATGTTTCATAATGTTGATACGAAGTCACGTGGCTTAATATCAACGTAAAACTTCAGCCAGCCAAGCAACTTCTACTAAGCTTAACTCTATGGGCGCGTTTTCCATGACAGTTGCCGTAAAAAGCTTGCTTCACCCTCCACGGTGGTCTAGTGATTGTGGTGTACTCGACTGCGCTGACCCGAAGGTCGCGGGATCGAATCCCGGCCGCGGTGGCTGCATTTTGTATGGCCGGAGAAAATGCTCGAGGCCCGTGTACTTAGATTTAGGTGCATGTTAGAGAACCCCAGATGGTCGAAATTCCCTTATTCCTCCACTACGGCGTCTCTCATAATCATATCGTGGTTTTGGGACGTTAAACCCCAGACATTATTATATTATTAGAAAGAATAGTTGGAATCAACCCAGTGACCAACACCGGGGCCGCATTTTTCAGCTTCGCTGGTTGACCATATATACTGAGTTCTTGGGTGGTGATTTCTTTTCTTCTTCTTCTTTTTTTTTTTTTTTTTTCAGGTAACTCTATATCAGATTCGTTTTCTTTCGATCGTACGCGCAGTATCTTCAGGGCTTTCAATTGTTGCAAGACGCGTAGCTGTTCGGACGTGTAACTCACTGTTTCAGCATTTTTTTTTTGTTTGGTTTTAATGTTTCATAACGTTGATACGAAGTCACGTGGCTTAATATCAACGTAAAACTTCAGCCAGCCAATCAACGTCTACTAAGCGTGACCTCTACGGGCTCTTTTTCCATGACAGTTGCCGTAAAAAGCTTGCTTCACCCTCCACGGTGGTCTAGTGATTGTGGTGTACTCGACTGCGCTGACCCGAAGGTCGCGGGATCGAATCCCGGCCGCGGTGGCTGCATTTTGTATGGCGGAGAAAATGCTCGAGGCCCGTGTACTTAGATTTAGGTGCATGTTAGAGAACCCCAGATGGTCGAAATTCCCTTATTCCTCCACTACGGCGTCTCTCATAATCATATCGTGGTTTTGGGACGTTAAACCCCAGACATTATTATTATTATTAGAAAGAATAGTTGGAATCAACCCAGTGACCAACACCGGGGCCGCATTTTTCAGCTTCGCTGGTTGACCATATATACTGAGTTCTTTGGGTGGTGATTTCTTTTCTTCTTCTTTTTTTTTTTTTTTTTTTCAGGTAACTCTATATCAGATTCGTTTTCTTTCGATCGTACGCGCAGTATCTTCAGGGCTTTCAATTGTTGCAAGACGCGTAGCTGTTCGGACGTGTAACTCACTGTTTCAGCATTTTTTTTTGTTTGGTTTTAATGTTTCATAACGTTGATACGAAGTCACGTGGCTTAATATCAACGTAAAACTTCAGCCAGCCAATCAACGTCTACTAAGCGTGACCTCTACGGGCTCTTTTTTCCATGACAGTTGCCGTAAAAAGCTTGCTTCACCCTCCACGGTGGTCTAGTGATTGTGGTGTACTCGACTGCGCTGACCCGAAGGTCGCGGGATCGAATCCCGGCCGCGGTGGCTGCATTTTGTATGGCGGAGAAAATGCTCGAGGCCCGTGTACTTAGATTTAGGTGCATGTTAGAGAACCCCAGATGGTCGAAATTCCCTTATTCCTCCACTACGGCGTCTCTCATAATCATATCGTGGTTTTGGGACGTTAAACCCCAGACATTATTATTATTATTAGAAAGAATAGTTGGAATCAACCCAGTGACCAACACCGGGGCCGCATTTTTCAGCTTCGCTGGTTGACCATATATACTGAGTTCTTGGGTGGTGATTTCTTTTCTTCTTCTTCTTTTTTTTTTTTTTTCAGGTAACTCTATATCAGATTCGTTTTCTTTCGATCGTACGCGCAGTATCTTCAGGGCTTTCAATTGTTGCAAGACGCGTAGCTGTTCGGACGTGTAACTCACTGTTTCAGCATTTTTTTTTTGTTTGGTTTTAATGTTTCATAACGTTGATACGAAGTCACGTGGCTTAATATCAACGTAAAACTTCAGCCAGCCAATCAACGTCTACTAAGCGTGACCTCTACGGGCTCTTTTTCCATGACAGTTGCCGTAAAAAGCTTGCTTCACCCTCCACGGTGGTCTAGTGATTGTGGTGTACTCGACTGCGCTGACCCGAAGGTCGCGGGATCGAATCCCGGCCGCGGTGGCTGCATTTTGTATGGCGGAGAAAATGCTCGAGGCCCGTGTACTTAGATTTAGGTGCATGTTAGAGAACCCCAGATGGTCGAAATTCCCTTATTCCTCCACTACGGCGTCTCTCATAATCATATCGTGGTTTTGGGACGTTAAACCCCAGACATTATTATTATTATTAGAAAGAATAGTTGGAATCAACCCAGTGACCAACACCGGGGCCGCATTTTTCAGCTTCGCTGGTTGACCATATATACTGAGTTCTTGGGTGGTGATTTCTTTTCTTCTTCTTCTTTTTTTTTTTTTTTTCAGGTAACTCTATATCAGATTCGTTTTCTTTTCGATCGTACGCGCAGTATCTTCAGGGCTTTCAATTGTTGCAAGACGCGTAGCTGTTCGGACGTGTAACTCACTGTTTCAGCATTTTTTTTGTTTGGTTTTAATGTTTCATAACGTTGATACGAAGTCACGTGGCTTAATATCAACGTAAAACTTCAGCCAGCCAATCAACGTCTACTAAGCGTGACCTCTACGGGCTCTTTTTCCATGACAGTTGCCGTAAAAAGCTTGCTTCACCCTCCACGGTGGTCTAGTGATTGTGGTGTACTGACTGCGCTGACCCGAAGGTCGCGGGATCGAATCCCGGCCGCGGTGGCTGCATTTTGTATGGCGGAGAAAATGCTCGAGGCCCGTGTACTTAGATTTAGGTGCATGTTAGAGAACCCCAGATGGTCGAAATTCCCTTATTCCTCCACTACGGCGTCTCTCATAATCATATCGTGGTTTTGGGACGTTAAACCCCAGACATTATTATTATTATTAGAAAGAATAGTTGGAATCAACCCAGTGACCAACACCGGGGCCGCATTTTTCAGCTTCGCTGGTTGACCATATATACTGAGTTCTTGGGTGGTGATTTCTTTTCTTCTTCTTCTTTTTTTTTTTTTTCAGGTAACTCTATATCAGATTCGTTTTCTTTCGATCGTACGCGCAGTATCTTCAGGGCTTTCAATTGTTGCAAGACGCGTAGCTGTTCGGACGTGTAACTCACTGTTTCAGCATTTTTTTTTTGTTTGGTTTTAATGTTTCATAACGTTGATACGAAGTCACGTGGCTTAATATCAACGTAAAACTTCAGCCAGCCAATCAACGTCTACTAAGCGTGACCTCTACGGGCTCTTTTTCCATGACAGTTGCCGTAAAAAGCTTGCTTCACCCTCCACGGTGGTCTAGTGATTGTGGTGTACTCGACTGCGCTGACCCGAAGGTCGCGGGATCGAATCCCGGCCGCGGTGGCTGCATTTTGTATGGCGGAGAAAATGCTCGAGGCCCGTGTACTTAGATTTAGGTGCATGTTAGAGAACCCCAGATGGTCGAAATTCCCTTATTCCTCCACTACGGCGTCTCTCATAATCATATCGTGGTTTTGGGACGTTAAACCCCAGACATTATTATTATTATTAGAAAGAATAGTTGGAATCAACCCAGTGACCAACACCGGGGCCGCATTTTTCAGCTTCGCTGGTTGACCATATATACTGAGTTCTTGGGTGGTGATCTTCATTTTTTTTTTTTTCTGTTTCTAGTAATTCTATCAGACTCGTTTTCTTTCGATCGTACGCGCAGGATCTTCGGGGCTTTGAATTGTTGCAAGACGCCTAGCTGTTCGGACGTGTAACTCACTGTTTCAGCATTTTTTTTGTTTGGTTTTAATGTTTCATAATGTTGATACGAAGTCACGTGGCTTAATGTCAACGTAAAACATCAGCCAGCCAAGCAACTTCTACTAAGCTTAACTCTATGGGCGCGTTTTCCATGACAGTTGCCGTAAAAAGCTTGCTTCACCCTCCACGGTGGTCTAGTGATTGTGGTGTACTCGACTGCGCTGACCCGAAGGTCGCGGGATCGAATCCCGGCCGCGGTGGCTGCATTTTGTATGGCGGAGAAAATGCTCGAGGCCCGTGTACTTAGATTTAGGTGCATGTTAGAGAACCCCAGATGGTCGAAATTCCCTTATTCCTCCACTACGGCGTCTCTCATAATCATACCAGCGATTTCGGGACGTTAAGCCCCCAAAATTATTATAAAAGTTGGTTGTTTCCTGAAACATAAACCTAACCAAGCTACGGCTTAAATTAGATGCAGTGGAACGCATCGTGATTTACAGCTTTTAAACGTCAGCCGATCGCGTTCCCAAAGCGCCCACAAGATGGTTTCGAAACTGTGAATTTGAGGACAGCTTGCGCAATCATCTTCTTATAAAACGTTCAAGTAGTTTCGGTTAAAAGCGAAGGCCACAATAGTTCTGTTTCCTGTTCATTATCTACATGCTTCTGCCGCAGTATGAGATCCTGTGTGACTTTTCTTTGTGCATCATATCCCTTGCAGTATTTTTCGCCGACGAAACCTAACTATATACTAATGAGTTTTTCACTGTGACGAAATTCCTTCAAATCGATCGCATGAACGTGAGGCGTTGGATTTAACCTGAGTTTAACTCACCGTAACTAACGGAGAGAACTCCGACGAACCAGTACGGGTTTTAGTAAAGAAAAAAAAAAGCGTTGGCTGGCAATCATACACGGAAGTAGGATGCGGACGCGGTTGTGAATGGCAAAATTACACGTTTTCATATTCTTGAGCTCGGGGCCGTACCTCGAGCTGTGCGTGTTATAACGCGCTGAAACGCACGAAGCCCCACAACGAAAGCGCATGATTAAAGCTGTTCGAGTTTTTTATGTATGTTGCTTAGGGGATGTTAGCGCTTTTTTGTAGTGCAGGCTACTCCTTTTCACAGATAACTTTATACGAAAAAATCACTGCAACGTAAAAAAATTACATAAAAGAGCACCTAGGGCAGATTTCATGTAAGCCTCACGTATTGTGACACGAAAATCAGCACTAAAATACAGTCCAGTCAAGTAACCCGCACACATAAAATGTAGTCACACGAACGCAGTGTGGGCTGAAAATGGATGTACAACGTCGAGTCACGTTACAGCACCGAAATTGGTATGGACTAGAAATAAGTTTTGCACGTGAAGTGACACATAACGCGACACGTTCAGGTCACAGAACCTGCAAAGGTTTTCTCAATAATTTCTGAGCATATCACTCCCTTCAAGAAACATGTTGATTGCTAATAGTGCACGTTTTTGCAAGGCACGTGATGGCCATTGGACGTAGGATTATATGTCCGGGACATACAGGGTGCCTCAGCTAACTCTGGCCAGATGAAAAAAAAAAAAATGCCGGCAAATTTTATGACGACGCTACCAACTGCATGTTGCAGACTGTTAATTGCGTAGAGTAAGTCGCACTATTTTTTTCTGCATCGTACTTAATCTATGATTAAGGCAAGATTAATTAACCAACTTCAGAATCAACGAAGCTTTGCAGAAAAAAAATTAGATGTGAAAGTTGTAGATCGGTTCGCAAAACGCCTGATGCTTACTACACATGTCCCCTCAATACAAAAATGTACCACGTGACACGTCATCTTGCGCGCCGTGATTGCCGTGCTCCCATTCGACAGGGGATACTACACCCTAAGGGGAAAAAAAAGGAGTATGTGTGACTCTTTTGGAGAGTCCCGACTAGCCCCGTGCAAGACTCTCTTTAAGGAAGACACGAGGAAATTTAGTGGCTTGTTTTTCTTTGTTAGACACAATATTAATGACAACTAACAGACACAAGATCCCAACTAACAGATGTCAACACCAGATGTCAAAGGGCACCTATCTGTTAGTTGTCATTAATTTTAAGGGCATCACTGTCTGTTGTCACAAATTTAAGGAAGACACGTCGCTCTTTTCTGGGCCCTCAAGACTGTCCGAAGAGAGTGTAAAGGATCTACAAAGAGAGTTCACGGCTCTTCAAAGGGAATCATATATGTGGCAATTAAGAACTGACGAAGAAGAGCCAAGACTTCTATCTTTTTTTTTGCTTAGTGTGTATGTTTAATAGCGACACGGGGTGAGGAATAAGGCAAAACAGAATAACCACGGGTGAAAAAAATTTTTTTATTGGGTATGAATTTCATTCATTGACAAGTACCGAGCCAAAAGTGCTTTATATTTAGCAAACGTGAAGGCGGATGCTGCTTGTGTAATATGTTTGCTGTAACCTCGATGTCCACGGTTGTCCGCCTATTGTTCGAGTGCATGTAGTCTTGTCTATTGGTCCGCCCGTGGGGTGCCTGTACGTGACTGTGCATGAGTGGCTCATTAATGGATGTCGCATCTTGTGAAATTCGACACCCCTATCGGTCTGCATCACGGTTAACGCGTCTTGGACGAAATTTTCGTCCTGTAGTTTTGCGGCAGCAGGAAGAGAATCCTTCACAAAGATATTCAGGGGGTCATTGTAATCTCTAACCCTCGTATTCACTGAATACATTCGGCATAAAGTTTAGGAGGCTGTCGGCCTACATCAAGTGTGGACGCCATGATTCATATCGCCCAGCAGGGGCATAGCCAGATTTTTTTCTAGGTACTTTAACCACCTTTTATGTGTGTTCGTGCGTGCGCTTACGTGTTTCTTTTATATGTATGTATATATACACAAGCAAAACTGAAAAACAAGCGCGGATTGCACTAGTGGCGCAAGGTTGAAACCAACAGCGCAGCTAGTGTTCGACCTAGATTTGTCTAAGTTTTTGCTAGTGATGGCACGCCTTTTCTAAAGGATGTCAAATTTTTGCTAGTAGTGCTCAGTATGGTTAGGCTTGGCTATCCTGTTTCGGTCGGTTGTGCGCACTACGCAGGTGTCACGTGGTTTTGGTGAGAACATGTCACGTGACTAGCTGTTGCGTGGGGTTGGGATTTTAGTCACGTGACTAGCTATTACGTGAGAATGAATAAATTTAGACTCAAATTATTATTTGAAAACTCCGATGTTAACTTCATCATCATTGGTTTACTTAATGGAAGAGGCATTAAAGATCAAACATTAACTTTTTTTTAAAATTTCGCGCCGAAATCTCTTCACATAGACGTCAGCCTGACGTCACAGTTTTCAGAGTGCTCTTTTTTTGCGTATTTTTGCCGCATTGGACTTCGTGAAATTCACTAAAACTTGGTATATATCAAGTATGTGGTTTTATCGGATGCCAATGTACTTCGTTTTTGCCCAATTAAGAACAACTTCGGCCCAAATAGTCGCCTGTCAAAATCTATGACGCCACAGCCAGTTAGTGCGCGAACTTCAATGTGGAGTCGCCACCTGCATTTTTCCTTTTTGCTCGTTTTCTCAGTTGCTGAGCGTCTTCTTGGGGCAAGGCCCCGTGGTTTTGGTATTGTGAAAATATAATTCATTTATTCGAGAAAAAATGTTCTCCTCTTTAGTTTCCCTTTAACTCTGCGTATGCTCTTAGAGCTGCTTTAACCGTAGTTTCGTTGAAAGAAAATACCAGCATATAAGACGAGGCATAAGAGAAAAGAAAGATCCCAACTTCGAGTTCTTCTACACGCGACTACCTCATTGGCCGCATATTTTGTACCTTCAAGCTCACTGAAGCTTGCTTTTGACATTATTGACTCCTGTAGATGAAAGGAAAGGTTAAAAGTGACGACCTAAAAGCATTTGACTTCCTCACTTCTTTCGCTTTCTCCTTTATTCTTCTATATATCTCGTTGTTCGTACTCTCCTTTCGATTTAAATTATGCGCGCTGGAAGCTTTTTGTGAAAGCTCGGAATCTAGCTTTTTATACATTCTACTTGCTGCACCGACATGGCTAATTTGAATTTCTGAAGAGCGCCAGAAACAAAAGGTGGTTTATACCGCTTGATCAATGCCGCACGGTATTAAAGATATGGAGTATGTCTATTATAGTTGCTACGGGAACGCAAGTTTGTGAACGGTCCAATAAAACTGGGAATAACAAGACAAGGATTTCTTCGGTAAAAACAGTGAAAAAATGAGATATATTATGCGAAATATTTATAATAAGGGTGCCTTCAGAATAATAGGTCCGGCGTGATGTACTAGCTTTCGTCTACCCTGCGTACAACAACAGCAGAAAATACAAAAAAAAAAGAATGAACTTGAGCGGTGAGTGCAGCGCTTGGTATGCGGTCGACATGCAAATTAACTTGCACTTCGGCACGTGCAATTTATTTCCTCGGGGGCGGGCCACGCGAATCAATGAAATTCGCGAATTTTTTCAAATAATCGCAAATTATAATAACTGTTGGTGTGTTAAGCTATAAAACCATGATGTTGAGCCCGTCACCGAGGTTACCATGTTTCGATGGCCCAGCCATCATGCTTGTAATTCTATAGCAGGAGGCGGAACAACACTCACGTCATCAACCTGAGTGTTTTGTTCGCGAAGAACGTGAAGTATCCAATAAGCGGTGACCGTTACATGTCAACAGCACACAGGTAAAATCACGCGGGTGATGGCCGCCTTGTTTACACTCACCTCTCAGGTGATGCCCCAGTCGGCGCGTAGCATTTTGATGGCGTAGCACTTCATTTCCAGTAGCGGATCTCGTTTACCACACTGCGAAGAACATTCAGTGCACCACAAGTGACGGCAATCGCAACCACGAAACGAGAACACATCCACAACACACCGCAACATTGTCCAGGGCTAGCTTGCCGCGCATACGACGAGAACACCACGCCGCGCATGGATTCAGCAGCGTGCGCACATTTTTTTTGTGGGAGCTTTCTTACATTTTCTTATTATTGTGCCATATAAACGATATTACCTTACTCCTGCCTGTAGCTGCCGTAGTTGCCATGACCGTTTACACTAAAATAAACTGTTAACAGTTGATTTCTTTGGCGGACTATTTAGCTTACGCGCATGCTGGCCATTCTTTCGAGGCCGCCATTGCGCCGGAAGGTTTCATGGGAGTAAACGTTGCTCCCTCTGGTCTAACAGTTCCTCTCTCATTTTGCACACGGCACCCTCGTCTTGTAGTTAATCCCCCCGCGGACTAATTGTTCGTTGCGGGGACGAAATGCAGCACTTACTCCCATTTCAGCTCCTTTGCGGCTTAGAGTGTATGATTGTGAAGGACGCCATAGTGGAGAGCTCCGGAAATTTGTACACTTGGGGTTCTTGAACGTCCAACTAAATCTAAGGACATGGGGCTCTAGTGTTATTTTTCTTCCATAGAAACACGGCCGCTGCGGCCGGGATTCATCCCGTGACCTTCGAATCAGCAGTGAGAATGTTTTCAACGAGGTCCTCACTGACCCACGGACCGATATTTATTACAACTGTTTCTATTAATTCGACCCATTTCCACGAGGAAGTTCAGGAAGCAGTCTGTCTCTGGGTTCACCCCCCCTCCCTCTCTTCTCAAGAAACGAAAGGAGAAGGGGTAGAGGAAAACACTAAAACTGGGTGGGAAAACACTGGTAAGGTAACATAGGACGCAGAAACTATCATATAAAACTGCAATAAAAACAAAATACGTAAAATACATGGCTCATTACTGTTGAGCCGTTACGAAGCCGTTAGAGACTGAATAAGAAGCGAGACAATCTTCGGCGTATAACACCATCGCCAGCTGTTTTTCGCGAGGACTGGTAGTTTTTCCAACTGTTGCCTAATGCGGTATTGTGTTGGCCACGGATTTGCTGATGTTGGCCGGTGTTGACAACACTTGCTGTAAAAGCATTGACGTGTTACAAAAATCTAGGCAAGGCATTGACAGAACTAGAGTACTCAGTACAGATGGTATAGGTAACAACGCAATGTAGATACACACACTATATAAAAAAACATTTTCGCATCATTTGGGGAGTCATTTGTAACCCTCAACAGTAATCATCATCTGGCTTGCATGCGTTTCATTTCTTGAAAACTCTGGGCACTGGCCTGCATTCCTATCTGGAATGTTATGCATGCTGATAGCGTGCACACCGTTCGGAACGATAACGCAAGAAGACGCCTGCGACAGTAGGTGACATGATTTTGTTGCTCGAAGGAATGACACTTGAAATGCAGAATTTCTGTTTAGAGCGTAGATGCTCGAATATAGGAAGAAGCCAGTGTGGGATTGCGATATGTTACGGACTCCAAGATGCAGTAAGAAAACTGATTACAACGAACAGGCAAAATGGTGGCTGTTGGCCACGGTACGACATGGACACCAATACGAATCATCATATTTTTTTATCATTGCCATTGATCATTAAAATCCAACCAACTGCCGAGGCCAGTTTTAAAGAAAATGTACACACCTTTGGAGAACTTTGTAGATTGCTTGATCTAATGAGATAAGTCCTTATAATGACCACCATGACCTTTACGCCATTTTCGGGTGTAGGCGCGAGCAATGGACATTCTACTTGAAGGACAGAAATCAAAAGCAATTTTCGGGACCATTAGAGTCGCCCATTCAGTTAAGTGCGCCGCGTCGGGTATAATTGTAGGGTCATCCAGGTGAGGTAAGACCTTCGAGGGCGTATCAGTGTGTGCTTGTTTATTTAATTTATTTTTTTTTTGCGCTACGCACAACTGTAATCGATAGTCGACTCTCCAACCTTCGCGTGAGCTATTTGTCATGGCGGCACAAGTGTGATGCAAGCAGCCCGCAAATTATTAAGGACTCATCAAACTCGAAAGGTGACCCTTCGGCGGCAGCCCGAGTGATGCAAGAAAGCGCAATCGTGTGCTGACGTCACCCTCTGACGTCATACGACGGCTCAAGTTACCGAAATGTGCGACGCCATCACGACGCCACTATGTCACGATACGTGACGTAATCATGACGTCACTATGATGTCGCATCACGTGACGTCACACGATGACGTCATCACATGACATCGTAAGCTTGGTCAAAGGTTTGCCGATCCCGGAGGCTATGGAAAATCACACGAGGGGCAGAAAACTTCCAATGCCTCCAATCTCGAAGGCAGTGTGAAAGCACGTTGGGATTTGAAAGGTTTCTGGGGGTTGGGGGAACGGGGCGTATCAATACACATAGGCGTGCGCAGGGTTCCCCTTCAGGGGGGGGGGGGAGTTTGTCGCAGTGCCCCCCCCCCCCCCCTTCATATAATGTCAATGTATGGGGCTGACCTTTGCGCCCCCCCCCTCGAGTCGCAGCGCCCCCCCCCCTCACTATTATGTCAATGTATGGGGGCTGACTTTGCGCCCCCCCCCCCCCCCCCCCCGCCTTCTTAAGTGACTGCCCCCACCGTGCGCACGGCTATGTCAATACATAGGATTGAAAAGACAAAGATGGCTTTCGCCTTCGAGTCGTCTTAGAGAACTGAATAAGAGACTATGCTTTGCCTTTTACTTTGCTTTTTTTTTCTTCTCGTACCCGCTTTACCCGATGCTAATGGGAATAGAAAAATTCATAATGGCACCAATATATGAGCGCATAAAGGCAGATTGCGCAGTAATCTCTGGATGAATGTGCCTCATAAAAGGGCCGAACTTCTGATATCTGGAAAATCACGGCCGCGAGAGTACAATAAATTGTTCCTCGGCGCGCAATAATACCGGCGCCGGAAATTACTTTCTGGCATATAAATTAGTGCCTTTTCTTTTCTAATGTCATCGGACTTTGAGATATGCGCCTTCCATTTCTCTGCTAAGCCACGTCTAGACTAAACAATTACGCTTATTTCTCATTTCTATTGCGCCAGCGAAAGTTATAAAGCACTGAAAGCATTACAAAATAAGCAACTAAATAAACAAGACCAGCGGGTTCCTACGGCCGCATACATATTACCTTATATACCGCGCACCAGGCTACGCAAGGGTGGAAGACATTAACGGTTAATCTCACCATTAGAAAGCGTCTCATCCTCCAGGGGGGGAGGGGGGGGGGAGGGGAGAAGGCATCCTCTTAATCCAAGATGGCGGTTCGCTCGCCGGGAAAAAGCTAAATGTGAAAGTTGCCTAGTCTGGAGCGGGCCGCAGTTTGTTCGGAGAATAAAAATGTAAGGAAGATGCTTAAGTCTGAGACGCTGGCATTGCGATGGAGCTAAGACTTTGAGCCTTCGAAATGGCGAACACGGGCAAGATCTGGCTGCTGCCTGTTTTTGCCCTCTCTGAGCACGTCTGGCGCGCGAAGCGTTGAGCTCCCGGGGATGTTATGGAAGTAAAGAGCATGAGCACGGGACGGTGGTCCAACCAGAAGGTCGGCCTAGCTCACTCATAGCTCAGCGTCTCTGGTTAGCGAAAGCAAAACGGGAACATGCAAACTAAAAAGAACGTAGTTGTAAACCGTAATTTGAGTAGGCAAGTAGGGAAGGGGGGAGCTGGAGGTAACTTACTGAATTTGTTCACCTTCGTGTGGCTGCTACGCCCAACCCTACTTTCCATGTCATTCCACTAAATCTCACTCCTTTCCTACTCAGCTTTCCTTATCATTAGACTAGATTTCTTCTTCATGCCTTGTAAGTCCGTGCACTTAAGGTGGCTGATTAAATAAATAGATAACTTCACGGTTCCTACGCGAAAAAAATTCGCGATATGATTACGAGACACGTCGTTATGGAGGACTGCGCATCAGTTTTCACCACCTAGAGTTGTTTAAAGCTTGCCCTAAATCACAGTAAACTAGTCTTATTGCAGCGACTGTACAGTTGGTTACGTTTCTAGAGTAACACGCTGCGGTGGCATGTTTTCATTTCGCTGCAACAGCGCCCTCCTTTAGAGTTTAGTCGGAACGGCTTGTGTACCTCAGTAACGTGTGATGCTTCATTCCTCCTTGCGTTTCTGACGTTCACAGATTCTCCAGTGTGACATTCAATATTGAACAGTATTGCAACTAAGGTCTGCTTAATCCCGCAAGGGGGGCGGAAGGGTTAAGAAAAATAAACAACCCGTTTGTAGCACGTAGCCACGAAAAAATCCATATGGTTTATCAAAAAGAAAGCTTCGCAGCTACCGAAAAATTTGTCCTGGTCCGGGGTTCGAACCCGGGACCCAGGCCTTTTTCGAGGCGGTAGCTCTACTGTTTGAGCTATCCGCCAGGGCGAAGTTTTTCGGCAACTAAGAAGCGTTCTATCATGTCCAGCTGATCATAGAGTCAAATGGCAGCATCATCAAGCAACCATGGCCGCTCACTACGCCACCTATAGAGTGGCATATAAGCAACTACAAGACCACGCCCAAGCGCCACTTAGCCGGGAGCATCCACAGCATGCAGTGCTACTGTCAGTAATAAACACCGAAACTTCTTTGTTCGCTACTTCAAGTGCTAGGCTGCCTTCTTTGCCCGACTACAACTGCTAAGTCTACACAACACTATATTTCTGAGAAATCCATATGGATTTTCTTGTGGCTTCATGCTACAAGCAGGTGGTTTTCATCTTCCCTTTCTTCATTCCCCAATGAAGCTCATTTTTCGAACGATTGATATAACTCACATTTCAGATGGCCAATATTATCTTGGCCTCTTTGTTTTTTAATGAACGAGAACAGTCCGAGAACTTCTCCCAGAATTTCGCATTCAAGTACTGCGGACTTTCTCTTACATAAGCGAAAATTGCCAACAGTATTGTTTCGTCTATTTGTTCTTTTTCTTTCGCTCTTCGAACGACAATCAACTCTGGTCGTATAAGCCGTTCGTGTCCTGTTTCTCAAAAGGCAGTCGCTTCTTTTCCTGCAATGAACGAGAAATAACTCTCGTCTCGAATGGGATATCAGAACAAAGCAGGAAATATGAGGCCCTCCTTTTTTTTTGAACTGCCCTATTTCTCTCTTCTCGGCGCCTTCCGGTGTGGAAGGTAAGGGAGGCCAGAGGCGGGGAATCATGAAGACCGCGGGACACCTGAGCAGCTATCGAAAAACGATTGTGTTCCGACTTCCTGCGGGGGGGACGGAACTTTTGTTCCTCTAGACGTACACTTCCGGTAACTTGAGCACGGTGGCTTTGCCGGCGCTTTAAAAATTTATCTATGAAGGAACGTCGTAGAAAGAGAGTGAAGTCTAGGAGGGATTAACAAGAAGAGATTTCCAGTTGGCTGCCCAGAGAAAGGGAAGGCTTGAAAGATTGAAAGCGAAGAGTTTGGCATAAGTTATAGTAGAAGTCGTTTATGGCTTAGCGGGGTTTTGAAATCTTGGAAATATTAGTACTTCGAAGTACTTGTATGAATAAAAAAGAAGACACTTTCGCGAGGCATGACACGGAAAGAAGCGCAAGGAACAAGTGCGCTTGTCCCCGTGTCCTCTCTTTCGAAGGTGTCTTTTTATTCGCGAACCCGAGTACTTCAAAGAGTTTGACAGTTCCGAGAAATTTTATTACGCCTATTTCGACGTCATGACAGGCACGCGGGCACGCGCGCATACTGAACCGTCGAATACGACAGTGGGTAAATGCAAATGAGGGCAGGGCGGAGAGGTCGACGGCGTTGAAACTTCTGGCATGCTGCCTTTCGCTAGAAGAAAGAGAAATGGGGGGAAAGTCCAATAGACGAGCAGAGGAATGCTTAGCGAATGTAAAAACTTAGGGCCTCTCTTATTCTTCATGGTCATCAGGCGTCATCGTCATCTTTATCACGTGTAGTGGGTACATTCCACTATACTGGAACGCGCTTATACTTCATCGTTATCACGTGTAGTGGGTACATTCCACTATACTGCGTCATCGTCTTTATCACGTGGGGTGGGTACATTCCACTACACGTGGCTACCTACCTACTACTACTACTACTACTACTACTACTACTACTACAGAGGAGGGACAGACCCACGCCCTAAGGAGTTTCGCCCCTAAAAAATAAAGCTTGAACGAATGCAGGTTTAGTTTCAGGGAAGGCTTTTGTGATTATCTAAAAAGCTCTGTTCTCAATTCAGGGACGGACAAGTTGAGCTTGTTGGGAATCCCCGTTACTCCATGATGAATCGTAAGGAAAGTGGGCCGCTGCAGTTGCCTCAACAAGTAGAGTTGGTTAAGTGACTGCTAATGTCGACTATACTGCCGGCTAATGATGGTTATTGTTGGTTTAATTATGACTAATGCTGGCTATTGTTGGCTAAATAATGGCTAATGTCTGATAGATTTAGCTAGTGATGGCTAACGTTACTTAAGTGATGCCTGTTGTTCGATAGTGTTGACTGCAGGTATGTTGTAGGTTCTGGCCAGCATCGTAGACAGTCTGGTGCTCGGCTGCTGTTCCGAAGGTCACGGGTTTGATCCCGGCCTCTGCGGTCGCATTTAGACGGAGGCGAAGCGCTGGAGGCCCGTGTTCTGTGCGTCAAAGAACACCAGATGGTCAAAATTTCTGGAGTCCTCCACTGCTGCGTCTCTCATGATCATGTCGTGGTTTTGGTGCATAAATACCTAGATAATACTGTTATCGTAGACAGTCCACGCTGACGGCAGCATCAAGCCCCCAGTCGTCCGAGCAATGGAGCGGGTGTGGATGACGTCTTCGTGACGGGACGCCACCTCGCGTCAAAAAGAGAAAGCTAAGGCCACACGTAGTGATACAAAAAATAATAATAAAAAATCATCCTGACCTCACAGATCACCGAAATTTATTACGTCACATAACTTGACGTCACCTCATGACGTCATAAGCTGGCTTTTTCGCTTGGTCTAAGGTAGGTTGATCTCGGAGGCGCTACAAAATGACGTGAAGTTCAGAAAGCTTGCAATACCCCGGTCCGGGAGGCAGTGCCAAACTACGTCAGATGCAGATAGCTTTTGGGAGGCGGTGGATATCTAAATCGACTGAGAGAAGGAAGGAAGCATACAGAAAGGGAGAAGGCAGGAAGGACAACCACATCATTCTAGCGCCCGTAGCGCTCTAGAATGATGTGGTTGTCATTTCACAATCCACGATAATGGTAGCGAAAGTGAAGACGACCATTATCACCAGTTGTGCACAGAGCTTAGTTCTTTTATTTAACCGCGAATTTCTGCTGCGCTAGAACCAAACCGCTGGGCGTTTGGCGCACGCGGCGTTTCATTGTCTTTTTGCGCCGGCGCCGCATCTATGCTGCAGGGAGCTTCGACGGCGGCGACGGCGGGGTGCGGACCTGAGGAGCTTCGCTCCTAACGAAAGTGAACGATTAAGAGCACCATTCGTTCTCTACTATGCGAGAGCAGAAGAGACAACCAAGAGCTTATACAGAGAAGAAACGAGCTCTGCCTTCAATGTTTCACTTTGGGGGTTATTCACTATGACCATTAACATCGCACCTTGTTTCGCCTGTGATATTTTCTTTGCCCTTGCGTTCGCAAGCAACCCCATTGTCCAGACTTTTCCTTCTCGGTCTTTGTTTCATGGTGCGCGTCCGAACTTTATTTGGACACCGTCGCTTGGCCATAACAGAACGGTTAGTGCCCACGCCGCCAGAAATAACCTTATTTCTTGGGAGGAGGGGTTATACAGGCTGTTCTATTTTTCATTGTGCGTTCATTTTTAGACGTCCCAATAACGTACTTTCGTGCAGACGAAATGCGTCGAAAGGTGGTTCGTATATAGGGACAAGCAGCACGATAATGATCAGGTAGTCGCGTGGAAACGTTGCGCAATGAGCTTCTCGCGTTGTTTGGTAGTGGTCTGTACCGGTGTAGTTAAACAAGCGCAAATTATACGCGTCCGCACGCTCGCTCGCTGGCTCGAACGCTTGTTCACTCACTCACTCACTCACTCACTCACTCACTCACTCACTCACTCACTCACTCACTCACTCACTCACTCACTCACTCACTGTGAACGGCGAGTGCGCGATAGATCACTCACTCACTCGATCACTCACTCTCGATCTCTCACTCACTCCTCACTCACTCACTCACTCACTCACTCACTCACTCACTCACTCACTCACTCACTCACTCACTCACTCACTCACTCACTCACTCACTCACTCACTCACTCACTGTGAACGGCGAGTGCGCGATAGATCACTCACTCACTCGATCACTCACTCGATCACTCACTCACTCACTCACTCACTCACTCACCACCACCTCACCACTCACTCACTCACTCACTCACTCACTCACTCACTCACTCAACATACACGCACACGCACACACACGCACACACCCACATACGCACGCACGCACGCACGCACGCGCGATTCTAGCTAGGACCATGAACGCGTGCCTCAAAGACGGGTAATGAAAGCGCCACTGAAATACTTACTCAAGACATCTGTGCGACCGATGTAGAGTTGATGTGCTCCCAATAGTGTTTGCGAGTCTGTCCCTCTCTCGTTTTTCAGTCGCTCTTTTTGCCCTTTTATCAATTCGTTTGCAGGGTAGCGAACCTGAGCTGCGTCTTGTTAACCACCCCCTGCCTAGCCCTGCTTCTTTCTCTCTTTCTTTACATTCGTACGCACGCGCAATAATTGCTGTGAGAGCGCTGACGCTCAGCCCTGTGATCGAAACCATGATTCAGAACTTGGAAAGCCGCAGGCACGAGATAAGGCAGAGATAGGTGGATTGTTTATCATCTATAGATTGTGTTTTATTTCTGATTCTCCGACTTACCGCTCCTAATCTTGCGGTGAAGATGATGTATTCGAATCATGCGCGACCAGAAGTGTCAGCTATCGTCTAACCCAATTTAGTACATCTTCCTCGATAGTTCCTTAAACTAGGCTCCGGACGCTGTTTCCGGGTGCATTCCGCAATACGTGTGCGAGCGAGCGAGAAAGAGAGAAAAAAAACATGGTTTATCCCTCCGTCATAGGAATCGGTATAGCACGAAAGTGGAACGTGTTCCTTACAAAAGTAGTCGAATGTGTACTGTACAACAATATAAGAGAGCTGGCACAATGTGTATTGGTGTTTTGACAGTTATAGCACCATTTAATGTGGATGCATCCACGTTGACGCTTGATAGTACATCTGTATCCCGACGACTAACGTCCATGATTAATGATTAAACAAACCGTTGCGGTCATAGATGCTTGTGGTAGCTGTACGGTGACAGCGGAAAGCGATGTGACAGCCAGAAGACCATCACTGATTGGGCGCCGAACTTGGGCTAAGGTCGCCTACTCGCGGCATGTTAGAGTTATTGAACAACGCTGCCCTACTAGAGGGAAACGCAACGCGCGTCTTGTCTTCCCCGTTGGCCGGCTGCGATTTTTCGCGGGGCGAGCTAGGAACATGACTAGGGACGCGGAGTTGCGGCCACGCGACGCACTCACGCGTCGCACAGCTATTTTAAATGCGAATGCATTTCATAGTCGGGCTATGTCAACGCCACCTAAAGAAACTATGTCAGGCATCCGGCGTTGGCGTTGTGCGGCGTTGTCCGCGGAGGAGGAGGAGGAGGATAGGTTGAGGAGGTGTGCGCGCCGGCAGGTGTTAGATGTGAAGCATCTTATGGTGAAGCTTAATCCGGTGGTGGTGGTGTACGGCGTGACCGCCCTTACTGCGCATGCGCAAACCCTTAAAAAAATAAACCTCCTCTCTCCCTCTCTCCCCTAGGCATCCCTCTCCGCGGCAACCCCACCCCCTCACTGCGCATGCGCCTCCCCTTTTCTCTCCCCTGCTACGCTCCCCCCCTCTCTCCTCTAGGCATCCCTGCCCGCGCCGTCCACACTCCCCACTGCGCATGCGCGTCCCACCTCTCTTCTCCTCTCCTACGCTCCCCCCCTCTCTTCTCTAGGCATCTCTGCCCGCAGCGTCCACACTCCCACTGCGCATGCGCGCCCCCCTCTCTCCTACGCTCCCCCCTCTCCCTCTCTCATCTCGCGACGCCGACACAGGCAGCGTCTGCTAGCGAGTTTCTTGGTTGAAAAAAACCGACTGCTCGCGCTGCACAACCGTTCACTGGCCACCCCGTATATATGGCAATGAATCTTGACCTCCAAGGTGGTGCCGGTGGGAGATTTCTCCTGTGCGTTGTTGAACAATAAAAATTCGCAGCGTGCGCGTTAACTAAAAGCGGTCTGCGGCGGAGCTATATATGAAAAAAAAATTAAAAAAGTAAATAAAAAAATTAAAAAAAACAAGAAAAAGCAAAAAAAATGCGCCCACCTCCCCGAAGGGAATCGTGAGGAAATGCGAATGCATTTCGCGCGCGCTTCACTCCATTTATATATGGTGGTTGTGGTTCGAAGAAGGAAAAGGCGCCTGATTTCTGCAGCCCGGTCGGGAGCAAGGCGCAGCGCCTTTTCTTTTGCTTTTTTTGCAACCCTGATGTTGCATTCAGAGGACTGTTTACTTTCCTCCTTTCGCCCGTACAGCCGGGCATCAATATCAGGCCTTTGTGAGAAGCAACGTCACCACATCATTTTTATTGTTTCATCCCTTGCAGAGCTGGTTTTCTTTCTAACTCGACCAACAAAGGGGGGGGGAGAGGGGGGGGACGCTGCAGTAAACCTTGCCCCCCCCCCCCCCCCACTCCCCCCCCCGATGAAGAACCTTGCGCAGTACCTTTTGCGCTTGGGTCGTAGAGGGTATCAAGAGTCGCATAAGCGGATACTGCTCGACATTCAGAGCGGAGATGAAATCTGAGATGACGGCCATTCGAGGTGCAGCATTTCTTGAAGCAGATCGTGTTGATGCGATCGCGGTGGCACTGCGGTTCAACGTCCTTGACTTGTGCGAAAATGCTTTTTTACATGTGGGCGCCGAATCAACAAAGGCCTTTGTTGGTACGATTTTGTTTTGTCCTACCCAGCCTCGTTCACTCATTCCATCTCACGTGCAGTTATTAAGGCGAAAGCCTTAGTAGATGCCTCATCAAGGACGAAAATAGACCGTCATCGTCAATACAAGTGATGCAAAAAAAAAATGATCACATGACCTTACCAGATGACGTCATCATTGCATCCTATAGCTCCAAAATTTGTGACATCATGACGTAACTATGACGTTGCATAACACGACGCCACATGACGTCATCAACTGGCATCGTCGCAAGGCCAAAGGTGCGCCGATCGCGGAGGCAATGTGAAAGCAGGTAAAGTGCAGAAAGCTTGCAACGCCTCCGATCCTGGAAGGCTGGGCAAAACCACGTTAGGTGCAAAAAGCTTCCTTAGGGGAAGTGGGTGCGCGGATCGATAAAATCGATTGAACAAAAGAGAGGATGGCTTTTGCCTTCGTATAGTGTTGGACGAATGTGTAAGGAACCCTGTGAGTTTTCTTTTTTTTCTCGATGGGGTCGTAGAGGGTGACAAGAGCCGATACTGCTCGACATTCGGAGTGGAGGCGAAATCGGAGACGACGACCATTCGAGGTGTAGAGGTGCTCGAAGCCGATAGGGTTGATGGCGATCCCGGTTGCGCCGTGCTTGTACGCCATTGCGGGAATGTTTCCAACACCTGGGCACCGAATCAACAAAGCTCTTCGCTCGTAACACTCCGTTTGGCTGTTATCTAGCCACGTTCGCTGATTCCGTCACGCTTTTCTTTATTTGGACATACTACTGACTTTCCATGGCGGAAGCAGGAGAGGGTATACATGGACATTTTTTTTTGTCTGTTTGTAAAATAATGCATGATCTTCCGTAATTATTTGCCAATGATGGCATTTCATATCGAGAATTAAAGGAGACATGACACGGTCACCCCAAAATTTGCGATTTTCGGCAAAAAAATATAGGGATAGGGTCTATTGTACCTATACATATATGAAAAACCCATTGTACAATATTTCAGTACACGATAAGCCCTGGATGACATGAGCTGCATGGAGCGGAGCCTTTGTTTTCTACCGGGCTTTAAGCAACTGCAAGTCGTTAATGTTTAATGTCAACCTGAAGAAATCTGAAATGACTCGTTTGCCCGCGCACCTGACCAGGGAAATAAATCCTTCGCCGGAATGCAGACGCTTGCCCTGCAAGCTGCTTGTTACGTCACGGCTTTCGAGTTCGCCAGTTCTGCCCAACCCTCGGGCCGCTCGCGCTATCATGAAAATATTCGATTGTAAGTTAAGTGCTCGACCAAATGCGCTTAAATTTAGCCGGCTTGTTTGTGAATGCATATAACTCACATATTACGGATTATGATAGAGAATTGGGTGTGATGGCTCCTTTAAAGAGCGAGCAAGAAACGAAGAGGGAATGGCAGGGAGGTTAACTAAGCTTTGGTTCGGTTGACTACTCTACAAGTTGGGTGAAGGGGCAATAATAGACAAGATAGAGAAGTAAGGGCAAGAGTTAGGAAAAGAACATATTGGTCATGGTTTAGGAATGAATCAATGGTATCGAAATACGGAGAAACGTTTGGTAGATTATTCCAACGAGAGATGTAGTCGCGAGAGAAAAGAAAAGGGAGTACTTGTGGGCATTGACGCGACTTATGGCTTGACGAATTACTCTTCAATTGTTAAGTTTCGGTGAAAGGTCTCCTCAGTGGATTGTAGTAGTGAAGGGGAGTGTTTTATCACTATAGTGATGATACATTCAGTGCAATACAAACCCACCAATCCGTAAATGTTGTACGGATGGGTACTCGTGTAAGCAATGCGTACTTTTATGCAGACAAAAAAAATAATAATAACTCAGTACGGAAATTCTCACATCGAGATATGCCGCCGGGCAGATACATTTCCCATACCTAGCCCATCGCACTGGCTTAAGAAAGGCTGCGTGCACTTAAATGTCATGTGCACGACGGGCTCATTATTATTACTGCGCTTTCCGTGTCAGACATCGCAAAGCTTCATAAAGCTACTCGAATCTTGGCTCGGCAAGAAAACAGAGACGTTCACTGAAACTTTAGAGTCACTCACAATGCGGGTCCCAGATGCTTCAGACTCCACAGATGCTGAAGGCTCTTTCCGAAACAAAGAGCGTTCATTTTTCTCGCATCATTGCTTTGTCTTGAGCAGCATAAACTCTCTTTACAGCAAGAATGGACAAAGCGGTACGAGTGCTTTCTGTCGAAAGTAATCAGGTTCAGGTTCAGTGCAACTGACAGCTGTGCATCTTAATAACGGATCCATGGTTCCGAACAGGTTTTCGCACTGAAAGCAATAACGGGAAAATTGTTATCATGTTACGTATGTAGGCTACATAGGCTGGAGTATGTTGTAAACGCTGACGAAAAAGGAAAACTGAATGACAAAGGATAAGCTAGGCACTCAGGAACGCAAAGAGCAACATAACTTTAAGACGGAGGCGAGTTAGCAGGCATCTTTTTTATGCTCGTCATATTTCTTCGCGCCGTCCGCTCTGTGTGATGTTCCGTGTCTTTCAATTTCGCTAAAGTAATGACAGGATCATTTGGTGACCCATACTGACAGACTGCGCTTGGACGCTTCTGGGATTTAACGTGCACGGCAACTCGGGTGCCTTGTCTGCTAAATGGGTGAGCGGAGAAACATGGTATCCGAAGATGTCGTAAAGATAAAGCGTCCGTCCGCAAGCTTTCGAGTGTAAAGAAATATGATGAACGCAGTAAGCAGCGTCTGGGTAGGAAGGGCTTTCCGTCTGCCAGTATTCACTAAGAGAACAAGGAGATCCCAGCAACTTCGTAGAAGGACACGGCTACTGAAAGACCTTCTTTAGACCGCAGCGTCTAAAAGGTTCAGCGTCGACTGTTCCGTAAGCCAAGGGATGAGTGGTTTTTTGGGAAGAGAGAAATAGGTTCTTGGCTGTTTTCTAAGTCTCACTGAATGGCCCTCGTACTGGGCTTGGTTCAGAAGTACATTTGGGCAGAGCTTCATTATTTGGCCGGCCATTCCCGACCGAATTCATTTGGCCGTCTCGCCACGGAGGTGATGGCGGCGTTTCCTTTGAAGGAGCTCTTCGCTAAACGTGAAAGCTGCTCTCGAAGTGCTCAGGCCCGTAGCTATTTGGTGAGGCCTTTGAAAGCCTTTGAATGGTACCCTCGCTTCCAGAAGTCATTTGTTGCAGTTCAAGACTTTTCTTTTTTTCATCTTTTGCGAGCACGCGCGGAATGTTATCATTGGTTCATGGTAAGAGGAGCGGTGGAGTGTTATGTCCATCAGTTTTGTATTGGTATAGAGTATTTTTCTGTTGATATGACGTGAAGGAGGTGTTGGCGCACACATAAGGGACCGGCTACTCCATAGCTCTTGAGTGGATCAAGCATACAACACTACGGGTAAACATACAAACAGTAGGATATGGGAAAAAGAACACACCAACACACATATGTAAAAAAACACAGACACACATATCAAAGAATACCATCAGAACGTAAAAGAGAAGGTCCGAAATGCAATTTAAAAATGTCACTAGTAATGTATTTGGTCATCATGGCGATTAATCCGCACATATGGGCAACATAACAGTCAACACATCATAGGACACCACGGACATACATATGTATACACTAAGGCGTATACATATGATAACTGACTTCATGTTATAGGAACATAAATGCCTTAATAAACCCGTTGTGGTGGTCTACTGGTTATGGTGCTCGACTGCAGATCTGAAGGTCGTGGAACCGAATCCCGGTTCCGGCGGCCGCATTTTAGTGGAGGAGAAAATTCTCGAGGACCGAGTGATCAGATTTTGGTGCATGTTAAAGAACCCCGGGTGGTCCAAATTTCCAAAGTCCTCCACTACGGTGTTCCACATACTCAAATCATGGTTCTGGGACCTAAAATCGGTAACCATTTTTATAGAAATGCCTTAATTGCCAGCTGTGCCGCTGTTTCAAGAAAGCGCTTTAACGCTTTTAAATTGTACTTCTGCAAGATCTTGGTTGGACCCTGGCGGAGACGTTTCTTTTTTTTTTCTGAACGGTTCGCCGGTCAGATGCCACTAGTTCCGGTTTAAGACAGCGACTCGGTGTGTCATGACGTGGGCAGTCCAGAAGGAGGCGGCATACGTCTAGGTGGAAAAAAAAAAGTCAGGCAATAGAATAACCCAACAAGAGTCGTTGTGCACGATGATAGTGGTTACATAGTAAAAACACAAGCTTTTATGAAGAAAACAAAATGAAATAACCAGGATGCTACACTATTAGAGGGAGCAATAGGATTGTGGTAACGAGCAGGTTAGGTGACTAACCTACTGGTTAGTCTGTGTCAAAAGGGGCAATAAAGATGATCATCATCATCAACGGAGTGTGTCTCTGGCCAATGGCCATTACGGCATCAACTGCACAGGAACACAACAGCCTTATCGTTTCCCATATTTTACCTTAAGGAATAAGAAGAGAACAGAATGGGTCAGGGAACAAAAGCGTGTCGTGGACGCCTTGGTCGAAATCAAGAAGAAATGGGTCGTAGGGGCGCGTAGGCAAAAAAAAAAAAGAAAAGAAAAACTACTGGTCCATTAAGAGTAACAGAATGGATTCCAAGAGAAGGCAAACGAGCGATGGGGCAGACAGAAAGTGCAGTGGAACAGAGCAGATTAAGAAGTTTGCGGGTATAACGTGGCCAGCAGCAAGCACAGGTCCGGGTTCATTGACGAAACGTAAGAGAGGCCTCTGCCCAGCAGTGGGCACAGTCAAGTTGATGATGATGATACTCTCCTGGTCCTTAGGTCCCGTGAAGTTCAGTGTCGACGTACGTTTTCGCCGGAAACAATGTCCCGAGGCCTCATATTGTACGTAGGCGACGGACTAGTCTATTGCCCAATGGAACTTTCTTTGTGGCGCCCCCCTTCCGGCAACCTAAGTGCGCATTTTCGTTGCGCAGTGTATCAGCGACAGTGACAATGGATACGGAGCAGGCCAATATGGACTCGCAGATAAGTGCAACGTCACGCTCCAGGCCTTTGTCATTGGTTCACGTAGCGGTGTATCAATGCATTAGCTGTGCGACCTTGGAGTTGTTTCTGAAGGCGCGAACAATGACGCTACAGGCACCGGAGTTGGGTTCTTCCGGGACACAATCTCGAGGATGCGAAGGTCGTTTGATTTACGCAACTTGCTGAGGAGTACGTTTCAGAAGAAGTTGTTTTTGAACTTGTCAGTGTTTTTTTTTCTTTCTTTTTTTTTTTACGGTGACAATTACTTGTCCTTAAAGAATAATGCTTGGTGCACACGAGTGGATTATGCTTGTGCAACGCGATCTTTGTTGCGTATGAACTGAAGCAGCGTTTTGTGGCTGTTCGCTTCTGCGCAAAGCGCGAGGAACTGTGTATGTGGCTAGAAGTTTGGTTTCGTCGATAGCCGAATCAGGAGAAAGTGCCCAACTTTAGCCATACGCACATGTGCGGGCTCGGGAAAGAGAAGGTATAATATGCTCTCTTTAAGGACCAGATTTTTGCCTTATCCGATGCATGGTGCTGGGGGGGGGGGGGGGGCATCTTTCAATGATTGCATCTTTCGTGGTTTCAATGATCGACTCTTTCAATACGTTTCTGTAGCTAGACCTTTATGACGTAGCGCAGGAGTTTAGGAAACGTACGCACATACGCTAACACGTTGTTAGGTTTTTCGTTTTTTAGCTACTTGAAACTTATTTAGGTGCTATATACAAGGGGTGTTCAAATGAAAAGTTACGAAATGTCGTAACAACATGACCGTTAACATAGATGCATATGCCACTATGGGAGGACGTAGCGTGACATCTAGGGGTCACTTGTAGTCTCCGACGTGGAATTGGAGCATACGGGGAGCTCCCGCATGCGTAGGAGAGAGCAGAGGCTCTTATAAAGAGCGCCGTCCAATTGACATGGCAGTGCGTGTGAAGACAGGATGGCGTTCAGGTCGCTAAATTCGACAATTGAGGAGCAGTGAAGGCGTTATCCGACTTCTGACAGCGGAAGGTGCTAAACCAGGCCACCACTCATCGCCTGCGATTTTTATGGGTTTGGTCCCCTGATAAAACATCTGAAAGGGAAGCGCTTCAACTCGTACGACGAACTCGCTGGGAAGAACTAGGTCTCGTCACAGCCGCAGGAATTCTTAAAACAAGGAATTCTTCATTCCCCTACCCCTTCCCCCCCTTTATTCCGGATCGTCAATAAAGTTGTTTCACTCACTCAGCTCGATCACCAATGGGATCGTTGTGATCAGGCACATAATGCGTACTTTGAATAAAGTCTTCATTTATTATACCCACAGTGTCATTTCGTACCTTTTCATTTGAACACCCCTTGTACATGACGTGTAACTTAAAAATCTAGCAACGTAGAAGCGAACAGGGTTTGAAATCACAGCGTAAAAACTATTCGTATGCGTAAACAAAGATTTCTTAAACTGCATTGTACTTCCGTTTTACTTCCCTTTTAAAACTGCCCAGTGGCGAACTCGATGTCAGGTTGTTGTAAACACCGCGTGATTGATTGTAGCTTCACTTTCTTGAAGCGCACTTCGTAAACTTCACGCTTTATTTTTACATTTTGTCTTCTTTTTTGGACCATCCACTTTCTCCAAACAAGAGGAACAACCTATAAGACACAAACAACCTAACACATTGGACTCCCGACCTGTGAGGCTCGGAAATTTAATGATATCCAGAACACCACGTCATCCTATATTGTTCGATCTTGCAAGTCATCGCATGACGTCACTCTCGAACGCGGCAAGTTGTGCGCCGCCTCGTCATTAACGACTCGAGCGCCTAACGGCTCTTCCCGGCACTCCCAGCGCGATGTTCTTCGACATCCATGAATCCCTCATTAACCTCAATCACTGCTGCGAGCAGCCCTGTATTTTTTCGGGAACAGGAAAAAGTTGTTCCCGAAGCGCCCCGCTCTCCAGAGATTAAAAATGACCATAATCGAAGATCGTTACGTTTTTACTTCTTTACTCCTTAATCGAATACCTTGTCTGTTTTCTTTGGGCTGCTAGAAACGAAGCCAAGATTTTAAACCTCTTGCGTCACGGTAACGGGTGTTCGTTGGGTCGTTAGGTGCCCTCCTTTTTGTGCTCTTTTAAGGGCCTTTCGGCGCAGTAATACTGCATATGATAATTAAGCTAAGGCTTCGCCTAGTTAACAACCCTTTGTTCAATGTACACATTGAATTTTTGGTCCGTTATCACAAGTTGATTCTCGCTTCTGTTTGCCCCTCGATTCGTTTTAATTACGTTGTTGCTAAGCACCCCCTTTTTTTAGCTGCCGTTCGGGCTTAATATTCATGGCAAACATTTCCCTAACTAACCCGGTATTTCAGGTCCGCTTAAATGTAAATCTATCTGACGTTTCATGAGCCCCAAATGACGTTAGTAAACTGTTTTCTTTTCCCCATTACGACGGCCTAACATCGTCGACCATGATTAAGCCCGCTAAGCCTCGTATCTGTCTGTCGATCTTGATTAGCGCTAATTTGTGTTCGTTATAATTAACGACCAACTAGCCCAACAGTCTGCCTCACTGGAACAATCTGAAGGGTTTCGTTAAAACCTCTTGTATGTTTCGAATCTGTCAACCGTCATTAACAGAACCGAGCATTTAGTGTCGTCTGTTATTGTAGAGCTATGTTTGTCTTAAGCCTAACGTTCATCTGCTTGAACAAATGGTTATGCATCGAAGAGAACGCGCATACAGTGAAATATTTAAAAAATAAATAATGTGTGCGCATTTCGCAACGACGAAAATCCTACATCGTACTCTGACATCGCAGTCCGAAAATCTGGACGTCGTAACTGAAAGTTAGTTTATTTAGTAAATTTATCGACTGCTTTCTTGTTGCCATTTCATTGCGTTTAATCTTCAGAATCACTCGCACATTTGTAAGCGGTTTTAAGCAAAGGAAACATCGTGTATTGGACTGATTTGTTTTATTCTTCCACAAGTCTAAGCTGAAACGAATTAAAAGCAAAGTTAATTAGAGAGGGGAGCTGTGATTACTAGCTGCAGGTCACGACGAAAACGATTTCACGTTTGCAAAGCAGAAAGCTTGTCTTTTGTTTCGAGGGGCAAGAAAAAGAAAGTAATTAGCTTTCGAATGTTCAGGAGCATAGTGCTTTTTCGCGAGCTTCTGCGCATGTCTCGAATAATGAATAACCGATGATCCGAGCCGTAGGAAGGATTGGGGAAAATAACTGCACACTTAATTGAAGTGTAGAAATGCGTGAAACAACTGAAATGAGGCCGCCCACCTTGGGCGCACAGTGCGCTTGCTCGCAATAAAAGTTTATTCTCTCTCTCTCTCTCTCCATGCGTACAATGTTAGGCCTGATGGTGTGAACCAGAGCCGAATGGCGGTTGGGGAGCGTAGTTTTAACGAAGACCGTCACGCAGTACGTGCGTTTAGGAGGAGGCAGCTACGTGAGAAAAAAAAATCGCATTTCAAGCTAGCCCGTCTCTACTCTCACCCACCTCATTTACGTCCTCCTCACCCTCACATCTATCCTCCTCACCCTTAATAATAATAATAATAATAATATCTGGGGTTTAACGTCCCAAAACCACCATATGATTATGAGAGACGCCGTAGTGGAGGGCTCCGGAAATTTCGACCACCTGGGGTTCTTTAACGTGCACCCAAATCTGAGCACACGGGTCTATAGCATTTTCGCCTCCATCGGAAATGCGGCCGCCGTGGTCGGGATTCGATCCCGCGACCTGCGGGTCAGCAGTCAAGCACCATAACATCCTCCTCACCCTAACTTCCCTTTCCCTCCCCCCTTGATATACTGTACTATAAACGGCTATGCTACGTTTTACCCTCCCTCTCGTCCTTTCCCTCCTCCTCAACCTCACTTCCCTTTCACGCCCCCCTTGCTGTACTATACTATACGTGACTATGCTATACATGGTTTTGTGTGCGTGACGCCAAGCGACGACTTGAGATGGCAGATGACATGAGACGATGGCCCGGGCACGTAAAGTGCTCCTCACTTAAAAGCAGAACAGATTGTTGGTTTACGCTTAAGTTGACGCGCTGACTTTGGATCAGGGACTTCCCCCCTCTCCCTATTTTTTTTTTGCCTGCTCTGATTCGCCTGCATAGCTCACTGTCTCTGCTATGAAGAATGTTATTTCACGCTGATAACGCGTATGTACGTTGTGGGTGATCTGAAACTACACCGACGCCGAGGCGTTAAAACCGAGCGAAGGCACACAAAATAGATAATGATCTCTAATTGTCCCGTGAGAAACACTCACCCTCCCACGAGGGACACAAACTGAATGTTTTCCATTTTTTTTCGGGTCAGGGAAAGTTAACGGGCAGCGAAATAGCATAGGACAATAGAGGGAGGTGGGGTCCCTTGTTTTTGCAGCCCCCCCCTCCCCCCCCCCCCCCCAAAAAAAAAAAAAGCTACGACATCGCGCTGTGCTGCTGCCACTTTTCCCACCCGAGATAGGGAGAACAAACGGACGGCGCTCATTTCCTGTTTCTTCCCGTTTGACTGGCGTGCGCGGTTCCCTAAATGACGCGCCGCACCTCCTGCGTTATTGAGGAGCCCCCCCCCCCCCCCCTTTATCCCTCTTTCCTCTGCGATATACCCTTTAGGAGAGAATGACGCCCATTCACTCTTTCTCTTTCCCTCTCTCTCTTCCTGCCTCCCTCTCTTTTTTTCTGTTATATACACTTCAGGAAAGGGAATAACGTCCATTCTCTCTCGCTCTGTCTCTCTAGACGGAATGTCCTTTTCGAGAGAGAATGACGCCCATTCACTCTGCCTCTCGCCCTCCCTCATATCCTTCTCTCTTTTCTCTTCGGTATACCCTTTAAGAGAGAGTTCTCTGCCCATTCGCTCTCTCCCTCTCTCTCCCATTATCGGCGATATACTCTTTAGGAGAGAGATTCACTCACTCTCTCTCCCTGTCTGTCTGTCTTTCTTTCTCTTTTCTCTGCGATATACCCTTTGGGAGAGGGGGCGACTCCCATTCACTCACTGTCTTTCTGCCACTCTCTCCGGTATACGCCTTAGCGAAGAGAATGACGCCCGTTCATCACGCAGTCATTATTGCTCCCGACAGTCGGCTGCCCCTCATTTCCTCCCTCCTCGCAGTGTCCATCATTCGCGGCAGGCAACCGATGACGGTCGGTCGGTCGGTCGGTCTCGTTCGCGATGGAGTTTGGGAGCCGCCCGCCGCGGAATGCGGCACTTTGGTCACCGAACGGCGCGGGCCGAATTGCTCTCGTCTCGATGCTTTATCCAGGTTCCCCACGGGAGCCGCTTATGATGAGATTTCAGCTGACCCATGCGCGCCCTCTGCGGTACTGCTGAGGTTAATGAGCATGTATAATAAGGTCGGAGTACGAACCACTGAGTTTGTACAGTGTTTTGATATGAAATGAAGGTTATCCAGATTATTGCAAAGAAGGCCGTGACGCGATCTAAACACTCAGAACCGGGAAGTGTGCCCTTCATTTGTTGAACCGCATAACCGCATGTTCACCGGACTTATCGCAGATTCCATATATATATATATAAATGAAGGAAAGAATTGTAAACTTAAGGGCTCGTTTGCTTGGTTAAACACAGTATTAATGAGAACCAACAGACAAAGATGCCAAGGAAAGCATAGGGGAAGCTATTAGAAGTAATTGTAATGTAAATGTGAAGAAAGGAAAGTGGACGAAAAGATAACTTGCCACCGGCAGGATCCGAACCTGCGACCTTCGAATAACGCGTCCGATGCTCTACCATTGAGCTACGGTGGCGGTCATCCCCCCCGTCCACTTTATAGGGTATATATGTGTACTTAAACGTGGGAGCGATATATATATATATATATATATATATATATATATATATATATATATATATATATATATATATATATATATATATATATATATATATATCGGCCAGACGCACTTAAACAACAAAAATAAAGTTACATTTATTCGATGTTTCGACTGGGCACCGGTCTTCAAAAGTGGAGTGAAGTTTACAAGTACAGTTGCACGATTTATGCACATTCGCTCTCAGAGTGAGCGTGTATAAATCCAGTGACTGTATGCATAAGTTCAGTTTTTCTTGATTAATAAGTAATTAGAAGGCCAGGTACACCTGAAAAGACAAAAAAAAAAAGAAGACGTTTATTCCACGTTCTTAACGCGGGCCGCTTTGTTGTTCAGGAGACTTTTATTTCGATAGCAATTATGCGGATATTATCGACATTGATGGTTCTTGCCGTTGGTGTCGCCGTCATGTTCCGTATAATGTCCAAATCGACAACATTGGGCCGCGCGTCGTATGCTCTATTCGCGAGTAAAAGCGACGAACTCGGCTAAAACAGAGAAAAAACGACCCGCCCGTAAGGAGCGTGAAGGGAAGCCAGGGGAGGGGGGCTGCGTCGCTTGAGCAGCGACTGCGAACTTGCGATCGCTGGCGCGCGCGCTATCTCGGCAGACATAAGCAAACTGCTCGTATACTCTTGAATATGTAGTGCCCATGCCACTTCGTGTTGAGATGGCAAGCTTCACGAAAACCTCTTCTGGCCAAGGAGCGGCCGTATTTCCTTACACCAGCATTTTGTATAGTTAACGTGAGATCGGATCTAAACGAGTTAGCTGCTAGCCGTACTTTTTATAACATTTCAATTTGTTGATATCGCATGCATTACTTTGCGCTTGAGGTAAAGCTCTGATTTTCTTAAGCATCAAATAAATCTCTTTTATTTTGTACGTGTGCCTGCACTTACCTGTCCCCATATATATGCCAGAGGCAGTGAGTTTTCTGAGTTAGGAGGCCACCGCTCAATTAGTTGAGCGAAAACACTCAGCAAAATCTGCTTGTGCCTCATTGTTGGACACACAGCCGTCGACTTGTTGAGTGGCAGAAGGTAACTTGTTTACCTAGATGGTTTCTCCCACTCTTGTCTATGTAATGTGGGAACAGTCGTTACCACCAACAGCATAAAAACGTGCTCTTATGTTTGCCCTTGTTACGCAGACCTTCACGTAATTCTGACTTGCCCGCCTGCTTCTATTCCCTCGCCGTGCATGTTTCTCATCGACCACATCGGCCCGTGTGCTGTGGCTAGCTCGCTTGCCACTTCGCTGCTTCGGCGTGGGACGCCCATATAATCAGCCTCAAGAGAGCAGAGAGGCGGTCACGCGAGTGGCAATTCCGGGAAAGGCCGCGGTGCTGCCCCTGCTAAGCCTGTTTCCAAGAGACCCTTATTCGGGCGCCTCAGGGTGTTGTGTGCGGGAAAACACGTCAAGATCACGCCACGTAGAGCGGGTCGCCAGTGAAATGGGGTCGACAGCTCAGGACGTCGATTTGTAGATGCCTTGTAAGCCGGTACACGAGACGAAGGATCAACACGGGGTCGATCTATACCTGAGTTTACTTCGTGGCGAGATAGAATGGCGCAGGGCCGTGGAAACCACGCTAGTGGTTTGGTTATAGTTCGAAGGTTCGTTATGGGAAAAAAAATGTGTAGGAAAACAGACAATACAAAGTATATTTATGTTCATGCGCACGCGCATCACTGTTTGACATGCGGCAGAATAGCTTCGCGCACAGAATGCACCCCCCGCTGCTTTTGAATTGTGAACGGCGAGCGTCCGATAGATCACTCAATCACTCACTTACTCACTCACTGTGAACGGCGAGCACGCGATAGATCACTCACTCACTCACTCACTCACTCACTCACTCACTCACTCACTCACTCACTCACTCACTCACTCACTCACTCACTCACTCACTCACTCACTCACTCACTCACTCACTCACTCACTCACTCACTCACTCACTCCACTCACTCACTCACTCACTCACTCACTCACTCACTCACTCACTCACTCACTCACTCACTCACTCACTCACTCATTTCAGTTTGGATGAATGAATGAATGAATGAATGAATGAATCATGTCACTCGTTTTTCAAAACTGCCGACAGACAGTTCTGCGCAAAGCTGCAACGCTATTTGTTGGCTCCTTACGGAACGCTATCGGATAGCGCCTCACAGCTAAACTGGTAACCTTACCAGTGCTCACAGGAAACTCAGCGAGATAAGGCACAATCGAGCGTGTCGTCTCGCCGCGTATCGTGCCTCTCTTTCATCCAACTATTAACATTGATCGCGAGCAAACCTACGAGTCACGCGATACTTGATAGCACGTACTACAGTTTCTTTGCTCGATCGTTATGTACAGTCGCGCTCAATGTGAGCTGTAACACGGTGCCCGTGGTTTACGCGGCCCGTAGTTTGCACGGTAACCCTGGTAAACGTTAAATTGGTTGAGACAGTACCGTCACTGAAACAGTGTCTACATCAGTAACTTTTGCAATGGTGGTGCCACATTGAAGTGTGCGCGCAACATTGAGCCCAGGCAACATGTTGCTATACTCGGCGACAACTTGACATTGGAGCGAAGGCTACGGAGGCGGGGCTTCCGCACATTCGTGTTGCTCCGCAAGTAGTACGGCAGCTTGCGGATGATTTCGGTTTTGCTCGCTCAAATCGTCAACGCCTTTAGAAAAAACATATACATGAAAATTATAAATGGGAGAAACATTTCTATTGTTCAGTGTCCTATTTTAGTGTCATATTACGAGTATATTTTTCTTGGAAAACTAAACAGCACGTTTGCGGCTGCACACTGACGTCACGGACGCCATGTTTCCTTCGAAAACGGGTGCGCTGAAAAGGTGGTGCTGTCTAAGAAGTGGAACCAAAAGGAAAGCGTTCTTGCAAGGTGAACAATAACTGTATTTTACCTACAACTTCGCGCAACTATTTCAGTCTCAGGATAATTAAAGCAGTATTTATTATAGCAAGGAAAATGAGAAAATTATTGGTAAGCTTAAGTACTATTTTCTTGGCGCGTTAGCAGGCATGCGCTTTGGTTCTGTAGCTTCCACAGTACTCTCAAGAAAAGTTGTCGCTGACTATAATCATATTAGGCGCGACAGTGCATACACACACCTTGGTCTACTATGCAACTAGTGCTGCATCGGATTAGATTGACGGGAACACCAGAAAAAAGTTTACCGTCTCGTGCGACGCTTCCATCATAGGTACCATGTAGTGTCGGTTTGGTAGATCCCCACTAATAACGAGCCAAAGTAAGAAAAAAAAAGTACGAAGTAATACCGGCTCGCTTTTGTTGTATTTTACTTTCCGTTTTCAATTTCATTTCCTCAAAGTGTCGAAATCTCGCGTCGCGAAGCGACTACAGCCGACGTGTGAGAATGTCGGTTTAAGGACTGACGTCAGGAAGAGGTAAACACGCTTCCCGAGCTGTAATGAATAAACGAGTGAGGTAGAGAGAGGGAGAGGGAAGAGAGGAACAAGATGGCAGACCGGTGTGGAAAAGGCAAACATGCCTTGGCAGACCGTTTCTTACTGTTTGCACACTGTCCTGATGAGGCAGCGCAGATGGGGGGTATGAGCACACGGTGTAGCGGAAGGAGGAGAGAGGGAAAGGGAAAGGACACCCTACGTCGAGGAAATGCAATATGCGCGCCCTCAAATGCCGATAATATGTGGTAGCAGCCTCGGGCTGTTTTCTCGCTACAAGCGGCTTCACGTTACCCGTAGCGCGAACGGCAGCTAGTGGCTTGTCTGCGTCGCTGCCGTCAAGGCTGTCTTTTTATTGAAACAGAAAAGAGAAAAAAACACACCCTGTCAGCAGCGCGCACCGTGAAGAACAAAGAATGGAGATCAACCGGGATGTGTAAACACTTCTGAGCTGATGTCGTCGTGTGGGCGCATGAAAAACAGGAGCTTGGAGAGAGAGAGAAAGAGAGAGAGAGAGGAAGAAGCGATAGGGGGAAAGGCGAAAGCGAAAGCTAGATTGATGGATCAAAAAGCACATCCGGTGTTGTTTGTTCTATGCGGAAGTCGAACTTCACCGAAAAAAAAAAAGAAGAAAAAGAAATGCCGAGTGTTTTCGTGGGCTGCAGTTGAATGTCTTATTGTTGTGTGTCTCATGAGAATGTGACCTTGAAAAAAAAATAAAAAAAGAAAGCCGGCGTGACCGAGATGAAAGAAAAAAAATAAATAAACAAAAAAGAGTCGAAGTGATCACTAGCTGCGTCTTGTTTTTATCTTTGGGGCATTCGCGTGACTACGAGTGCTTTCAAAAGTAAAGAAACAAATTGAATGGCCATCCAAAAGAATAATAAAAAAACTGAAACCCTTATCGTTTAGAAGAGAAGCAGTAGCGCTGCTGTTTTTAAGTATTATTTAGAAGATGCATTGTGGGAAAACAAAACTGAAAGAGAGAGGAGAAGCACGTGCAAGCAGAGACTGACCGGGCTTCATGCATATTTGATTTTAACGAATTCACACCAATGCTTGTTTCGTGAATGCACTCGGTTTCGTCGTGTGCGGGCTGCCCGAGCTCTCTTCCGGGGCTGTCGCGTTTACGAGTAAAACAAAAGTCGATTTCGAGGAACCGCGCGAATCGTTAAAGGGTTTTCTTTTGTTTTTTTTTCCCTTCTTCTTTTCACAATGGGGATCAGTGAGCATTTGCGGTTAACGGGGTGTCGCAGCTGATGTTAGCCGCGTTTTAAAGGAAAAAAAAAACTGGATTACAAGATAACTGGTGCCCTATACGGTTACGAAACGTTAACACTCCAAGTACTTCAAAAGCGCAAGGAACCCCTTTTGAGCGAGTATTTCCTCGTTCTATATTTAACTCCCTTTTCTGGTGTATATCAAACAACTTTTGATGAACAGGCTTGAAGTCGGTCTGATTAGAGTCGATGAATGATCACCGATGTTGCCTGACTACATTCAAATGTCGGCTTAACGACGACCTCGTCTAGGCAACGCCTGTAACTCGAAATACATTTTAGCGAAGGCACAGGTCCTCCATGATGGAATCAGTGGTTAAGGTGCTTCGGCTACTGAACCGAAGGTCGCGGGTTCAATGCCGGCCGCGGCGGTCGGATATTGATGGAGGCGGAATGGTAGAGGCCCGTGTACCGTGCGATGTCAACGCACGTTAAAGAACACCGGATGGTCAAAATTTCCGGAGCCCGCCACTGCAGCTTCCCTCATAATCATATCGTGGTTTTCTGGGACGTTAAACCCCAATTCTTCTTCTTCTTCTTCTTGTTATTATTATTGCTATTATTATTATTATTATTATTATTATTATTATTATTATTATTATTATTATTATTATTATTATTATTATTATTATTATTATTATACTGAAGACATAGCTTTTCTGACCCGCACCAATGCTATTTTGTCTCTTACCTTCTTTCATTCCCAATTTCTTTGGCCCTAGAGTAGGGTAGCAAACCAGAGTTTTTTTTATTCTGGTTAACATCCGTGGTTTTCCCCCATTTGTCTCTCTACTTCCATCCATCGCAGTTTCGGTTGCCGTCATGTGCAGGAGAGTCACGTGACTTGACCTGAAACGTCACGTATGACGTCATTAGTAGAGCGGCACGTCACTGTCGACTCTGGTTCTGGCAGTAGTGATGCCAGGTAAAATATTGAGAACATCGAAGCTGCATGGCGCTGGTTACAGGCCTCCCCCAGTGACACGGTCCAACCAAGTGACACTGGCATAACAAGGATGCGTATGCGACGCCAGGTACAACATTTGCCGTTCATTCGAATTGTAATGCGGCGGTATGACGTCATGCGTCGCTTTTCTGCTCAGCTCACATCTCTCTATCCGCATGTGACGGTGGCCCGGAACTTCCGGTGCTGTGCTTTATATGTTGTGAAAACTGTTTCCTGCAATATTTACTATAGTCGGTGACAGCCTAAGCATAAAAATATAGGCTCCGCCCACGAAGGCCGCATTGCCCTTAATTTTCATGCTTCCGCCGTGTTGACACTTCACGCCGCGGAAACGACGGAACGCGATAAAGCGTTGCAAAACACTCCGAGCTGCTGCGGCTTCGGTGCACGTCAAACGCGGCGCAATCACAAACTGCAACTGCATGGAATGACGACCGGCGAGGATGATGCTGTGTACGCGTGGATAACAGATGAATTTTTTTATTCGTTCGTCCTAACCATTACGTCATAGCAGAGGGCAGCTCTAGTTGGACGCGCATAACCCACATGGATAGGGGCACACTTTACTTTTTATTCTTAGCTTGTCACCGACTACAGAAGCAACTGTGGAGCTGCGATTTTTCAGCCACCATGAGGATAATGGGTAGTACATGGGCTTGCTAGTCTTCGTGGTTGCGGCTTCAAACGCACTTGTGGCTCTGTGTTTGTTGTTTGTTGGCTTTTGTTTCCGGGCAGAATAATTGCTGGTTGTGGACGTCATGAGCTGATTTGAATCGGTTTCAGCCTGAAAGGGTCAAGGTGGAGAAGTGGGACTGCTGAACCTTTTGCTGAACTTTTGTTTTGCGACCATGCGGCTGCGGGCCACACGGAGCCACACGGAGCCAAGAGAACGAAGCTTAGAGAAATCAATGTTCTACCAGTCATTGTCATGTTAGCTGAAGCGTCGTGCGTTGCATCGCCCATAGACACTAGCGCCCGATTTCCCTCTAGTGTACTAAAACTCTGTGATGGAACTTACGTTGCCGTACTTTTCTGCCTCAGCTTGGCTGAATGACAGCTACTGATGGTATAATGTCGCTAAATTTTGGCAAAAAGAAATTGACAACCACCCGCTGCTGCACGAAGCCACAAGAAAATCCATGCGGATTTCTCAGGAAGGGAAGCTTCTAGCCGAAGGAAAAATTCTTCCTGGTTCGGGGATCGAACCCGGGGATCAACTTCTTTCCGGGGCGGTTGCTCTACCAGTTGAGCTAACTAGGAAGCTTCCTGGTTAGCTCAGTTGGTAGAGCGACGGTCCTGGAAGGGCATTGGTCCCGGGTTCGATCCCCAGATCAGGACAAACTTTTCGGACAACTGAGCAGCTTTTCTTTTAGAAAAACTCTCATGGAATTCCTTGTGGCTTCATGCTACAAACGGGTGGTTGCCAATTTCCTTTTCTGAACTCTACCGCCACCTTGCGGGTTTCCGAAGAACTGATTTGCAGTGATAAATGTTGGATAGTGTATGGCAACCTCGGCTAATGGTGATAATCAGCTGTTTATGTCAGCAAACTTGCCTTTAATCAACCTCAACGCGTGATTGAGTTATCTACCTCTCTTTCTCCCATGTCATTCAGTCGTTCTCTTTGTTTACAACCCGCGCGGCCAACGGGTCTGTCGAAAGCGACATTACGCCCTGCACACACGGAAGTGCTTCTTGCTCTACTCACTCTGCAGTCATGTCACGCACGTGGTGGTCGTTCACGGTCGACCCATGCGGACACACGCGATGCAGCCGCTCGCGGCAGACGCTGCTCGGCTGCGCTCACGCGATAAACATTGACGACGGGAGTTTGCGAAGGGCGGGCTTCAATGCGGCTCCAACGTTTGTTTTGTCGCACGCCGAGGTGGCAGTCCCAGTCGGAGAGCAGTCGACAGATCTCAGTCACGACAGTGCCGGCGATTGCGAGATGACGAAGCTTTTGTCCAGGCGAGGCTGTGGCAAGCGTGCGTCCCTTCAATCATGCTATCTTACTTTGTTTTCTTGCCTGATTGTTTTCCTTTGTAGGTAATGGAGCTGATGTCGAAATTTCAGTGCGGATAGCGTGCAAAGAAGGCAAGAAGTGAAGGCGACACTGTGTGACATGCCGCGCATTGTGGCGGTAAATATGCGGTGCGTACCACGACTTGTACTTCGTCTCATTCTTGTCATGTCGTGCATATCTTAATATCTCAGTTAAAGAAACGACTACAACGGCGTTTTCACGTTTATGCCGTTCTTTTCATGACATGTATAACACGTCATTCATGGTACGTATAACATACATGTCCTGCCATTCATGTCATGACATGTGATTAATCTTTCCCATTGGCGCGTGTCATATGTCCCGTATTTCATGCCATGTATAACATTCCTGAATTGTCATTCATGTCATGACACGTCATTCATGGCGCGTATAACATGCATGTCCTGCCATTCATGTCATGACATGTGATTAATCTTTCCCATTGGCGCGTGTCATATGTCCCGTATTTCATGCCATGTATAACATTCCTGAATTGTCATTCATGTCATGACACGTCATTCATGGCGCGCATAACATGCATGTCCTGCCATTCATGTCAGGACATGTCATTCATCTTTCTTTTAGGTGAGTGTCATACGCCATGCACATTTATGGTATAAATCGAAGTAATGAATCGAAAGCGATGGTTTCACGGCGTACGCCTCATGTTACACCCTTCATATCTCGCAGTAGACGGTATGCGTGACACATCATGCGTGTCATGCTATGCTTTTCGTCTTCGTCATACGTGCATGTCATGCCATGCGCACTCATCGTCATCAGCATCATCATCCTGACTGCCCCCCCCTTCAGGGCAAAAACCTCTCCCAAGTTTGGCCAATCAGCACGGTCCTGTGCTCACAAACTTCTTAATCTCATCTGCCCGCCCAGCTTTCTGCCTCCCCTTCGCGCGCTTGCCTTCTCTTGAAATTTAATCTATATTACTCTTAACGACCAGCGGTTATCTTGCATTTGCGCTGCATGCCCTGCGCATGCCCACAAATGAATGAAACGATGAAATGACCTCGAAGGCATTCCGAAGGCATGTTGCTAGATAGATAGATAGATAGATAGATAGATAGATAGATAGATAGATAGATAGATAGATAGATAGATAGATAGATAGATAGATAGATAGATAGATAGATAGATAGATAGATAGATAGATAGATAGAATTATTTTTTAGTGGAAATTTGAGTGACTGATTGATATTTAGGATGTTAAATAGTATAGTCAATATCACACACACAAAAAGCAAAGAAGAAAAGGGGGGTATCCATGTCCTATTTAGATAAACGACACGACATCCTTGCCAAGAAGAACCTCCCTAGCAAAGAAGCCGTCAGGGACCGGTTAACAGAATGTTTTGGAGCAATAGTACCCTGGAGGGATGTTTTCCTCGCGGTATCGTTTGTTGCTGCGCGACGTCAACATCCATTTGCTCGACGCATATAGTACATATACCCCGGTGTTATCTGCCTCAACTCGTGAGGGATGGTATTCCGAAGTAAACGACCTCTCGGGATGTCCTGCCCCGAGGGGACGAACTATGGCGAGGCGATATCGTTTCCCGCACGGTGTTGGAATGCTTTGACGTCCGCATATTCGCGAGGCATGGCGTATTCTTGGGAAATATTACGTGCTGTCCTTCTTTCTGCTTCTAGGCTCGTAGTGTTATGGCGATTTCGTTGCCTATTGGCTCTAACAAATGGATGCACAGTCTGATACATTGCTAAAGGTAACAGGAGGATGAAGATCAGGAAGTGTTCTTTGCATCAGTCAGATCTAGCTCGCAAAGGCTGCCGGCGGTAGGTTCGTTGCCTACTGGCTATAAGGAATAGATGTACAGTCTGATACACTGCTAAAGAGCACAGAATGACAAGTGTACTTCACAGCACACAAATTTAGCCTTGCAAAGATTGCCGGTGGTAGGTTCGTTGCCTAGTGGCTATAACGAATTTATGTACAGTCTGATACAGTGTTGAAGGGAAGAGGAGGAGCAGGAGGTGGATTTATATTCTTTGCAGCAGGTGCATCTAGCCTTGAAAAGACTGCCAGCGATAGGTTCATTGCCTACTGTCTATAACGAATGGATGCACAGTCTTGCACACTGTTAAAGAGAACAGTATGAGGAACAGCCGGAGTGTTCTTTGCAGCAAGATATGGCCTTGCAAAGATAGCCAGCAGTACGTTCGTTGCCACAGACTAAATGAATGAATGTACAGTCTGGTACACCGTTAAAGAGAACCAGAAGCAGTGGATGGAGAGGTAGGAAAAAAGGAGTGTTCTTTACAGCAGCTGGGAATATCCTTCCAAATACTGATGACGATAGGTTCTTTGCCTAGTCTAACTCACAACACTTTTATTTCGGAAGTAGTTTTTTTTTTTGCCATTGGTTGACCGCATTCGTTAACGATATATCCAGCGTCAGAGTTCATTGAAGTTTTCTGTTACAAAAAATGTTCTAGCTTAAGACGATCTTGTTAATGCGAGATTTGGCTTATGCGCAATCAGACCGTAAAGGCCGTACCCTGGCACAGCCATTATTGGAGGGCATAAGCGACGGAAACTTATTGGCTCGTCGGCACCGAGGGGTCATCAGCGTCGACCACTCGGCGTCAGGATTGATGACGCAACAGGCTCGTTCGGGAATGGAGCGTCCCCGATTTGTGACTCATCTGGGATTTCTGGGGGCGATCGCAGTTATTCCGATAACGCGCCATCTGCAGCCCGGAGGCGCAAATGTATTCCTCAGGGCCTCGTGCAGAGATGTTGGAGGGAACGGTTGGAGGGGGGGGGGGGGGTTTGTTGTGAGGGAGGCACATTTAGAGGAAATGTTCGCTCGTTTGGAATTTATATGAATGGTGCGTGATATGCCAGCATCCTCCGTTCAAATACATTTGTGTTTTTTTGTGGCGCCTTGTTTTGAATCGCCGCTAGAACCTTACATCACTGCCCATTTGCGAGACGGGCTCAGGGAACAGTAAGAGCAAAACTAGCAAACAAGAATATCTTAGGCAATCGCAAAAACGACAAGTATTCTCTCATTGTGGCGTTGGTAATTTCATAATTGCTGTGTCATTGGCACTGGGTCAATACGTTAATACATTCAATGCGTTTTCAATATATTCCTGACTTGAACGGCATTCACCTCCACAAAAGCAGTTAATAATAATATCTGGGGTTTAACGTCCCAAAACCACCATATGATTATGAGAGACGCCGTAGTAAAGGGCTGGAAATTTTGACCATCTGGTGTTCTTTAACGTGCACTGACATCGCACAGTACACGGGCCTCTACCATTTCGCCTCCATCGAAATGCGACCGCCACGGCCGGGATCGAACCCGCGACCTTCGGGTCAGCAGCCGAGCACCATAGCCACTGTTCCACCGAGGCGGACACAAAAGCAGTTAATGAACACAGTTAATGTTACCCGACACCTTCGTTTTTTCGAAACTTTTTGACATCATAGGTAAAAAGAAAGTTGGGATGTTTTTATTAACGTATGCTCACGACGATCACTTATTTCACCTTGCTATTAGACAATGTACTGTACAACAGACGAATAGCACACTGCATAACAAAACTAAAGGATGTGCGTGAACAATGTTCCAGTATTCAATGCTCATTAAGAAAGAGAAGAAAGTGTTTCGCGAGGAAGTGTGTTTCTTTCGCTGTTTATAGTTGTCCCGTGCTTTTAAGCGTGCAATTTGCAGTTAATTTCAACAAATAGACTCTTTAGGTCAGGGCGCTGAAACTCACGTCATCTAGGGGGCCGCAGGCATGAAATTTGAGTCTCCCGATGGGTTACGACAGTGAATAAGGTTGGAGTGATGTTGAAGGTGAGAAGGGGCTTCATTTAAATATCCGATATCGTAGGATAGAGGATTGGGCTAGTCAGTCTTGTATTTTCAGAAAGCTAAATCAACGGAAACTTAGACGGACACAAAGACGAGGCAGACGAGGACGTCAACATGTCGACGAGTGATGATCGGCATGTTTGAGTCTGTGTGCAACGCTCAACATCCCTCATCAACATGTTGATCTCAGCGCCCGTCCTCGTATGCATTGTGTTCGTGTCAGTCTTCATTTGCGCTAATTTCACTTTGTTAAAGATGTCAGCAAACGTTGCCATTTGAAAGGAAGGCCTTTCGTATACCTGATATATGGGTCAAATTTCTGAAGGGGACTTGGCGCGAGAATTCGAGAAGCATATTGATGCTGATCTCCATACTGATTGGAATCTTGACGCCGGTTGTGAAATATAAAGTTTTATGATCGCAGCTGTGTAAGCTCCAGGTTAAGCAGGGCAGAGTGAACAAAAAACTATCATCACCATGATCGGCCTCTACTTTCTAACGCGTTGCTCGGCCGGTGCGCGCTCTCTTTGTCCTCTTCTTTATCTTTTTTCCTAAAACATTGCTAATAAAGCTCAAGTGTAATTCTTGATTGAGATCATGCTAAGACCACTAATAATGACCATATTAATTAAGATCTTGCTAATTGAGAACCTGCTAACTAAGACACGTTAATTTCGACCTTGTTGACTGATAACTCGCTAAACGAGACAATTAAGAACGTAATAACTAATCGTTCACTTACCCACGACGACACTTCTCGACGCAATATAATTTTACGCTCCCCTCCACACAGCCAAGCCTTACAATGTTTAGCCAAACCTAGCCACGACTTAGTCAAGCTTGTAGAAGGCGACATAAGCTAGGTCGGCCACAAGCTGCACTGTGAGTCCAGCTTTGCAACACTAGCGCAAGTTGCCAACATTCTTTTGTTCCACGGTTGTGTTTCAACACATGGTTCACCGCACAGGATGATTCACGAAAGAAATGCTCGAAATCAGTCATATCTGTTTAGCTTATGACCATAATTAAAATGAGAAAACGATAAAAAAAGAAGGGAGAAAGACAGTAATGTGCTGGACCGGGCCGCTAGCGAAAGGTCAGCGGGCCGCGTGTTCGAGACTCCTGTCCTCGGTTGTGCTTGAGACGGAACGGCAGGGGGGCTTGAGTTCTCGGGGATCAATAAATGAATTCGATTTCCCTCAAAATTGAAGCTCTTAGCCTGGCACTATTGAATCGCCTTGCCTGCAATCCAATCAAAATATCAGACAAGATTTATATTCGCTAAATTGTTTTCATCCCCACCCATCCACCGCTAGGAACGGCTCGACTTCTCCTGCCTACGTGTATACTTAGACGCTATTTCCCGTACCCCTTGTTTCTCCACCTCGCGTCGCGCTATTGCCTTTTGCAGGGTATATACTTGTATTTGCCATCGCTTCTCCCTGCCTTCTTTGCGTTCGCTTCACCGCGAAGCACCTCGGTCGTATCGACGCCCACGGCCCCTTCGCTTGATTCGGGCCGCGCGCTATTGATTGGCTCGGCAGGCAGCGGCAGCGCGGCCGTCCAAGTGTGGAGCGGTGAAGCCTACCGGGGCATCGGGTGGGAAGCGTCCGAGGCAAACACTGGAACGGTAGCGGAGAGAGCGTTTTCCTCTACGCTAGAGTGCCTATCACTCGTATCCGTACGTTGTAGGTGTCGCGTTGTTGACTTCATAGCGAGGTGAATATCCCGTTAGATGGCGCGATAGTGCTAAATGTTGTGACATTTTGGGACACCGAGAACGCCATGCCGAAACTCCGCAGTGTTACGAGTGACCGGCTTACGGGTTTTCGATTCTGCCCGTAGATATATTTTTTTCACGTTTGAAGTCATAAATGTGTCAGGTTTCTTTGATGATTTTCTGTTTTCTTTCCATTTTCTTGGCTATTTCTTCAGTATCCGGTTTGATGATTTCGTATATTTAGACTTAGGTGCACGTTAAAGTAGCCCATGTGGTCGAAATTTTCGGAGCCTGCCACTATTGAGTATTCCATAATTATCTCCTGGTTGTCGTACGTTAAACCCCAATTAATTTTATTACTCGGTGACATTGCCATAGCCAGCTCTAACTCAGACTATTTTCCAATGCTTTCTTGTTGTTTCTTTTTAAGTTCGAAAGCCTGCCCTTAGGCAAAGTATTTCCCATGCTTTCATATCCAAATATTATTAACTTAAGAAACGCAGGGCCCGTTGAAGGTGTGCGTATTTCAATGCTTCTTGATGTCAAAGCCTAGATTGAAGTATTACGTGGTCACCATTTGGGATAAGCAGGAGACGTTAAAGAAGGCGTTAGTGAACATAAAGCACTAAACGATGAATAGAACAGGGATTGTCGTAGGCGCAGCTAACCAGTACTATATAAACGTAGATGCTTGTATCAGCAATAATAATGAATAGATATCATCCCTAGACTGCATAAGATGAAGCAATACCTGATTACAACAAGAAGGCTTGGTGGCTCTCTGTCAACCGTCCGCTTCAAAGGGGAGTTCACTAAAGGTCATCATCATCGTTATCATTATCATCATCATAATCTTCGCAAACCAGCGCAGAGAGGGTGTGGGACACGCTCTCTATTCAGTTCCCTGTAAATTCCTATAAATAAGAAGGAGAAACATAATTTCATTAGGTTCACCTAGTTTCCACGTAACGAATCTTCTTGAGCGTAGGCTTGTTATTACTGATTTTTTGCGTCTATTTCCAGCTTTTATTTATTTGTTTATTTATTTTTCTTTCGTCGATTGCACGAGAGAAGCCTATCTCAAGGATTTCAATTTAACCCCTGCCCGTAGCTTAGCTTATCGCGATTTCAGCCCAAACATTTTCACCAAATAATGTTCCACCAACTACGTGGCACGTACTGGCGTAAAATATTGGATATAATGTGTACCGAAATTAAGAGCGCATTCTGCGAATACTCACAGACACTTCTCTGACGTATGACCGCTGCTTCACTGGCGAGGGCATTCTTACGAAGAAAAATAATTCTGACGGTCTTGTTTCTTTCTTTGATTTAACTTGAATGAAAATCAGCATATAATGAAGCCAATGAAAGTACAGGAGACTTTAACTGTACTGTTTGAAGTGTATTGCAGTGAGTGATATAGACTTGCAGAGAGTAAAGTGGACGAAAAGACAACGTGCTGCCGCCAAGGACCGAACCTGAAACCTTTGGATTGCGTGCCCGATGCTCTTAACCATTGAGCTACGGCTGCGGTCGTCCTCTCGTCCACTTTGTGGGGTGTTTATGTGCATGCTAACACTAGGAGTGTTAGTCAACGCCGCCCGCAGCCGCGAGGCAGAGTGTAGGACACCATAGGCGTGCGCACGGGGGGGGCAAGGGGGGGGGGGGCAGGGGGGGCAAGAGGGGGGTGCGCAAAGCCAGCCCCATACATTGACATAACGGGAAGGGCGGCGAGAGGGGGGGGGGGGCGCAAAGTCAGCCCCATACATTGACATGATAGGGAGGGGGGGGGGGCGCTGCGATGAACTTCGTCCCCCCCCTGAAAGGGAACCCTGCGCACGCCTATGTAGGACACCCTTTCATTGCCAGCTAGCTGGCAAGGAAAAATTGTTCCACACTCTTTCTTCCTGTTTTACAAATTTCAGAAAAAAAGTCTTCTAAACAATAAAACTGATAGTAAATAGATGTCTCATAGAATGGCTTCTGATCCGACGTAAAGAGAGTCGTATGACAAGCAAAAGTCGCTTTTTAAAACTTTTCCCTTTTTGTTTTGACTAGGAAGGCGGATGGGGTTCTTCTAGAGGCTCAGTATCACCGCAAGCTGCGGAAGTGTTTGTTTAGGATCGAAGCTCCCTCTCGAGGCGTCTAGAAAAACGCGGAAGTCCGGATTGACTTCCCGAGCGAACGAGACGGGGTTGAAAGTTTGGTTGCTAGGGCAACGCCTTATTTTCCTCTCGTGAGCCGGCAATCCATTCACACTGCGGTAGCTACAGTGTTTTCAGGGCTCGTCATGAAGCTGCGAGAATGCACAGGCTCATAAAAAGACGCAACAGGAAATAGTGGTTTCACGTCTCATCATTAAACACTAAGACAGCATATACGTATAAAAAGTCAACAGGAAGTAAACTACTGTTGTATTTAGTGACCCAGCCTGTATGTTTGTTTTTATTTTTATATGAAAAGAAAAACACATGAAGGTAGGCAACACTCTTATTCATGTCCTGGGTGAAATGCTAGATATAGCCAGCAAGCTAGACCTTTTCGTCTAGTTTCCTGGCTATAGCTAGCACTTTATCCGGGACATTATTTAGAGTGTACGTTAGTACCGGCTATCCCAACAACAGGATAGTGATATCAAAGAAGCACACAAAAACAAGGCAAAGTAGAACGAATAAAGGAATAAAATTGAGAAACATAATCAGAAGCGCTACGTACATATACGATATCTGGCGCGTTAAGAATCAGCAAAGTCTAAGGGTATAGTCCAGTGCATACAGGGTGGTCACATAGATTATCGCCGATAGAGACCGTACAAATAGCTTTCTTTGCACTTACGTATGATAGTGGTATCAAAGAAGCACACAAAAACAAGGCAAAGTAGAACGAATAAAGGAATAAAATTGAGAAACATAATCAGAAGCGCTACGTACATATACGATATCTGGCGCGTTAAGAATCAGCAAAGTCTAAGGGTATAGTCCAGTGCATACAGGGTGGTCACATAGATTATCGCAGATAGAGACTGTACAAATAGCTTTCTTTGCACTTACGTATGATAGTGGTATCAAAGAAGCACACAAAAACAAGGCAAAGTAGAACGAATAAAGGAATAAAATTGAGAAACATAATCAGAAGCGCTACGTACATATACGATATCTGGCGCGTTAAGAATCAGCAAGGTCTAAGGGTATAGTCCAGTGCATACAGGGTGGTCACATAGATTATCGCCGATAGAGACCGTACAAATAGCTTTCTATTCACTTACGTATGCCTTGACAATATACAATACTATAAAAGAGAGCAATAATGGCAACTGAAAACAGTTTATTAAACTTGTATTTATAAAAAAAAAGTCACGAAGAGCGGTCACTGCACGTCTTTGATTGTCAGGGTGTGGCCACGGTCCAAACACTTTAGCTTTAGTGATAGTCCATCGAGGCTGTTGAACCGATCACTATGAATACACTGTGTTTCGATAGTGGAACTTCTAAAACTGTTTACCGGAATGTCTCGCGGTGGACCGTGAACTAAATATCGGGCTCAGTATGAACTCGCCCGGAAACACTGAAAGTGTTCCGTGTGGCCTTCTTTTGCAAGCACTGAACATACACTGAAAATACATAATTTATAAAACGAAAAAAGCAGGAAATAAGATTCCGTGGTTATAAGAGACCCAGCGTCGACGCATATGTTTTTTTATCCTTTCGTTTTGACTGTGCAGCTTTTCAGGAGCTGTTTACGAAATACTTTGAAGCAGGCTACCGTATAAAACCGGCCTTTCTATTAAACCGCCCAAAAACGATCGTACTGTTTTTGCTGGGGTGATAGTGAAACAACAAAAACGATATATGTATAAAAAATGAAGTAGGGATAGACCTTCCGTTGTTTTGGGTGAGCAGCCTAGAGGCTCGAACTGTTTGTATTCAGTGCAGCTTGTAAACATGTTTACCGAACGGTGCGCTGTGGACTGTGTACTAGAAATGGACTCTTGTACTAACTCTCATAGAACTGGTCACAGTGTTTACACCGATCAATTCTGAAGCACAGAAAATGCACGAATGTATAAAAAGAGGAAGTAAACTTCCGTTGTATTGAGAGTCCCAGCTTCTACGTTGGTACTATGTTTGCGCACTGGGGACATCCGGAACTGTTTACCAAGTTTTCAGTGGTGGCATCGTCAAATGAAATTCAGGGACTTACTGTTAACGCGCCCAGAGGCACCGATACCCAAGTTTGTGGATTCCGCCTGGGTCGTTTGCCCTGGTCGACAAATTAAAAAAAAAAAAAAAAGAACGTAAAAGCTGAAGCGTTGAATTTTGATTACTTGCCTGTGGTGAACAGGTTAAACATATTTCGTGTCCCCTTTGTGAGATGGACCCTTATGTATGGTGATGATGTACTGGTGACTAATGGGCGATGAATTGACTTATCTGCTTATGTTTAGGTGAAAGCCTTGGGTAAGACAACCTTGGAGTTGACATACGTAATGCCCCGCTGAACTGTAATGTGCCTGAACAGCCTTACGGGCTTTCCATACGGGTAATTTATCTGATTTGATCTGATATGTAACATATTATGAACTTCATGTGTATTGTGTAATTTCTTTTTTGTGTGTGGGGGGGGGCCATTGGCAACGTTTTTGCGGCGCAGTGGTGTTTACACTGAACATTCGGATGAACTTTAACGCATGCGCATATTGCTCACTTTCCTGATTTGATTTGGTTTTGTTCTTCTTTCTTGTTCATATCATTTGCAGTCTTTGTTGATTGATTCTGCAATGTACTAATGTTCAACTATTGAAAAAAAAAGAAGTAAATGTCCATTTAAAAGCACTAACTTGCATTTAAAACCTAAAAGCCCGAAACAGGGTTGCACCTCACTTTGTATTAAAACTGTCTGAACAGCTTCCTTTTTTTCATTCCTAGGAACTACATTCGTACAAATGAAAAGTAGGGAAATGTTTTGTGAGTTTGATTAAAAGAAAGGAAAAAAAATAAATATACTTCAAAACCAAGCAATAGGTAAATATTTCTGTTCAGTGATTTTCGTGTGTTATTTTAACTCGTGTAGTACATGCTAACAAAAGTCCTTACGAGAATAAATAAATAAATAAATAAATAAATAAATAAATAAATAAATAAATAAATAAATAAATAAATAGTTATTTCTTCGTTCAGCTGTACAAAATTGCAGCTACGATACTGAAAGTGTCGTGCTTGTCAAAGTGACACACATTATTAGCGGCACCCTGTGCTCTGGACGAACGCTCTCGCACTTTAGATAATTTCATCGTATTGATGGCTTATGCAAGCATTCATTCCTGCCGTAAAGGCAGCCCGTCGAATGACTCACAATTTGTCTTGGAAGTTTCAGCTTTGTATTCGCCGTACGTAGCACGGCGACACTTATCGGCGCCGGCTGCTCGATCCCAAGGAGGCCTCATTAGTATTCGGTATCGATGAATCTAGGACTATATGACCTGGATTCAGAATTCGATCGATCCACTTGGTTGTTTATTTCCGGCTGCAAAGTGACTTTTGTATTCGATGAAAACTTAAACGATGAAAACAGCAAGAACAATAACACCTACTACTACTACTGGTACTTGCTACTACTATTACTGCTACTACTACTACTACTACTACTACTACTACTACTACTACTACTACACCTACTACTATAACAACAACAAGTACTGCTACTACGACACCTATATCTACAACTACTACTTCTGCAACTACTCCACAACAACTACGAAAACTACAACTACTACAGCTAAAACAAATCTTCTTTAAAAGCGTGGGAGCTTCAACTTGCTGGCACATATTCTTAATAGAAAACAGCACAATACAAAGAAGACAAGAAAGACCAAACAGGACCGGCGCAGATCTTGTTTGGTCTTTCTTGTCTTCGTTGTATTGCACTGTTTTCTACTGTGGAACAAATAGTCCCCAACAGCGACACCTACAACAACTGCTCTACAACAACAGCTACTACAACAATATCACTAGAACAACTACTACAGTCACTCCACAACAACGACAACAACAAAGACCATGACAATGCCGTCTACATTAACATCATTCTATGTCACGGACGCATGTTGAATTCCTGTTGAATAATTTTGCAAGTATGGCTTGAATGATGTTAATATTATCCATGGTCAGCCACTACCTGGGCATAAAGGCGTTCTTGGTCATTAGGAGCAGTACGTGAGGGGGGTAGCTGGAATCAGAGCTTTTTAGAATTTCACGAAGCACTAATTTCTTCTCTCTAATAACTCTTTCTTAAATCCCCAAACTTCAGAAGGAGAACTAACAAAGCACACAAAGATCGCACGCATGTGCGCTACACCTTTCTGAGTGTTTTCTTATGCGGTGTCCTTTTTCCCTCAGCTAGCTCGGGCATTTAACAGTCGTTATTAGCTGGAATTGTCAAGAGACGTGTGGAGTTTCGAGGTATCCATCACACTGATAATTCTGAACCTGCGAGACGTGCTAGACAAACAGATGTAGGCCATACGCGGAGAAACGTACAGCGATTGCCTCTGCACTGTGTGACGCGGTAATTAGTGCTCTACTGCGTGCTCTAGTCATTTGCGTGAAACGTGTCTTTCGGAGACGACGAGCCATTTCCTCTGTGTGAGCAGGTGCTTTATGTGCGATTTGTAAGCCCGGCTTTGCATAGTTAATAGAAGCTCTTACTTTCCAGAGGACACCAGCTGGCTGTCTATGCAAAAGAAAAAGAAAGAAATCTCACTTGGTTCCTTATGCATTCGCCCAATACGACACGAAGACGAAAGCTGTCTTCTTTTCTACCTTCTTTTCCTTCTTAGTCGATTGTATTAATTACCCTCCCCCCCCCCCAAACCTTGAAAGCTTCCAGCACGTAGCGTGGTTTCGCCTGCCTCCAGGATATGAGGCATTCTACCAATCAACCTTCCCCCCCAAAGATGAAACATCTCACTTTACTCAGGAAAAGATCTTGGGTGCATGGTATCCAAGTACATCAGTCCAGAAAGCCACACGAGCCCTTCTACAACTCTTGAAGGCAACATCACTGAGCGACCGCCTGTGAAACCCTGCACTGTGTATGTGGTGTGCAATGTGCATCTCCTTCTCTCTTTCTCTTTCTCTTTTACTCCCTTACTCCCCTCTCCCCACGTGTGGGTAGCAAACTGGACGTAGTCTAGTTAACCTCCCTAACGTTCCTATATTCCTTCTCTCTCTCTATCTTCAGCACGTAACGTGGTTTCAATCAGCCTCCAGGATATGAGGCATTGCCCGCTTTCTACTCCCCACATGGTTTTTGTATTGCCTCCTGGATTGGATTGCCTTTGATTAAGCGACAGTGTCGTGTGACGTAATCATGCCGTTGCTGTGATGTCCCAAATTTTGGCGATCCGTGACGTCATGATCACGTCACAGGTGGACAAAATAGATGACGTTGCGTTAAACTGAGGTTCAGGGGACTTTGGATACGCCGTTGGCCCACATACATGCGCTTGAGCATCGCGTGACTTCTTACCGGTAGACTTTGATTGCTCAGCCTTTTTTTGCATCACTCATGTTGACGCCGCCGCCTCTCGATGTCTTGCCAAATCTCGAAATTTCTTGACTCGATGAGACATACGATGCATTCGCCGCAAACAAAACTCGAGTTTCGCTGGCGACGTCTTTCAGAGAACAGTCTTCAATAGCGAGAAAGGCGAGACTCCAAAGAGTACCACGCGTTTTAGACTCATTTACATTTTTATCGATCCGTTGTAGCATCCTATCGACTGCTCCTGGTACTGAGAAAGGTACTTCTTGCCTAATCCATATTTGTCTAGGCTGTCATTTATTTTTCTTTCCTTTTTTATCTTTTGAAAATGAATCCTCGAGTTTTACTGTTTTATTTCCAGCAGCGAAAGTGGACATGACGAATTCGGCAGCGATAAACTTCCCAGTTAGAATGATAGCCCTGCAGCCGACACGACGAAATATTAAACTGTCGGTTGCGTTGAAAAATTCCGATAATCCATTCGTCTATGGTAATATTTATGATAAAGCGTTCTAGTCTGGTGGTTTTAAACGACGTGGGTTATGTTAACTAATATACTGATCGGATTTAGTATTAAAAACAAAGAGAGGGCATCACAATAGGTCAATGGTTCAGACAAAGAACAGTTCGGCGTGTTGTCTGACTAGCAATATTAGGTCATGAAAAATACTACCGTCACACTAAGGCTTTGATACACCGCAATATATGTGCAATCGATGGCGTATTTAGTCGCAGCAACAACAGCAACAACAATAAGAACAAGAACAAGAAGAACACAAGAACAACAACAAGAACAACAACAACGAAGACGACGATAACACAAACAGCGGAATGCGTTGTCACACCTACACAGATCTCGCTTCACCTTCTTTAGCTTAAGGTGCATAGGTATAGAAATTGAGATAGCCTCACTTACATTGCTTACATTTCCACATTGCTTACGTTTCTACCTCCGAAGAAAAAGAAATTGAGTAAAATTTTCTTTTTCTATAGTCTACTTTACTTATTGGTTTCGCTGTGGCCAAATTGGGCTGCTAACTTTGCCATTTCGTATCTAACTTAAACGAACGGTACTATCCATTGACGCACACTCATGAAAACGGTTGAGTAGGCCCATTCGACGTTTCATGACCTCATTAATTCACATCGCAATATACAAAATAAGAAAACATTTGTTTAACAGCGCAAGGGGGCGGCTTTTATATGTCTTACATAAAAGCGTTTGTATTGATGTGAAAATTGATGGGTATGCCCTAACATTGCTGCCACACATAAAAAATTTGGGGCAGTTACGCACTAGTGGTTCCTGAAAACTGAAGAAGCGGTGAAGCTGGTGGCATTGTCCACTTCCTTTCCCTCTTCCTCACTCTCGCTTCCCTTTTCCATCTCTCACTATACTATAACTACACTTGCTATATTATACTATACAAGATTGTGATATAAGATTGTGATATACTTTACCCTATCACCTCCTTCCTTTCTATCCTCCTCACCCCCCACTTCCCTTTCCCACACCTTGCTATACTATATATGGCTATGATTGTTTTTTTCCTATCTCTTCTTTGTGTCTGTTTCTTTCTATCTCTTTCTCTCTGTCTATTTCTTTCTCTGCCTTTCCATCTTTTTATCTTTTTTTCTTCTCTTTCTCTCCATTTCTCTCTTTCTCTTTCTTTCTCTGTCTTTCTCTCTCTCTGTACTTTTTTATATCGCCCTTCAGAGTTATTGCATCCCACGCTGGGACAAATCGGCGCACTTGTTCTGTGAGCGAAGCAGAAGTTGAATGAGAGAACGAAGAGAGCGCGTACCGGTTCATGATTATGATAGTTTTCTGGTGTCGCGAACCGGCATAACGAAATAGCTTAACAACTCCGCTGTAAAAACAACGATATGTAATAGTCGAGCAGTGTTGCGGTCCAAGAAATCTACCGCGCCGCTCTCGATGAAAGTAGCTGTTACTGTTCCTCGGTAAGATGCACGGCACCCGCGCGCTTTCACGAAATAGTAAACCGTTCCGCGCCAACTACGCACTTCGGTGGAAACGCGGTTGCTCATTAGCGTAGATGCGTGCGAGAGCCGGCTGTTCCATGATTAACGATGCCCTGCGGTAACCAGACATCGTGCGTGCGTGCGTGCGTGCGTGCGTGTGCGTGTGTGTGCATGTGTGTGCTTGTGTGTGCGTGTGTGTCTGTGCGTCTTTCGCTGTACAGGAAGCGCACCAGGATAACTGCGGTACACAGAGGCTGCGCAGGGTTCTCCATCGGGGGGGGGGGGGGGGGCGAAGTGGGCGAAGTTTCGCCGAAGTGCCTCCCCCCCCCCCCTCTTCCCAACCTTATCGCATTCAGGCTCTTACGAACATTACGCAGTGCAAAGATCTGGGTGCAGGGGCACCCCCTTTGCAACCTCCCCCTTCCCCCCCATTTCCTTTCCTGTACGCATGCCTGTGTTGTAGGCCGTTCCGTTGGATTACTGCTCGTCTCCAGCCTGTTCCTCGCGCTGCACAGCGCAGCCTCGAGTGTGAACAGTGCTGCCACAATACGAGAACCAGGTGGCCATAACGATGTGGTTGGATGATAAGAGGCGTAGACCGGGGTCTGCTACGCGAGAGGTGAAACTCGTTGCCTGTGTGTACGTTATTTACGCTGGGCCGCGTTATCTTCATCTAGAAAAACAAGGCGTCCCCCGCATTTAAGTCTTATTCTTCGTACAGGGCATTACTTGCAAGTATACCCACCCTCCAAGCCACACTACAGCTTTTTGTGTCCCTTCCTTCAGCAAATGATTGACTGACTGGAACGGTTTTCTCTGACACATCCCTGTTATCACCTGCTCAACAACGCTTGCGGAAGGGCTGAGTACTAGTACTGTCCAATTAATACATATATGGTCCCTCATTAGCAACTGATACACAGGTTAGTCTAAACAGCAACAGCTGCCTCGGAAAAGCTGGCAGACATTTTGGTTGGTGGACCTATCTTCGTCGAACGAAGGCGTTTTGCCATAACCACTTTGATGACACATCAAAGTTGCCTCATCATGATAACCCTTTCAAAACTATCATGCCAAGGACGGTGATGAGCTTTTGACGGAGATAGGTTCATTTGTTGAAACGTCAGCCAGCCTGTCTGAGGGCAGTTATTTTTGCCCAGACAACCTGCATATCCCGTTGTGCCTCCACACACCGGTTTTCATTTGTACTTTGGATTTCCACTAATTAGCAAAATGCGCATTCGTAAGCCGCAACCCTTATGTATTACTCCGTATGAGAGGGACATAGCTGGGCAATAAAATACAGTTTATTCTTTCTGTTACCATCGTTTTAGTGAATGAAGGCAATCTTTCTGTCCACTACCTGAAAATGACGAACAAACGCAATCGTTCACATTCCCATCTTTCAACAAACGGATGTAGGCTGTCTAGCCGTAGCAGTACTCAAATATTTGGAATGAAACATTAGTGCAGAAGTGTATTCATCGACCTACAACTCGTAAGCTGCGGCTGTAATAAGCTGCGCCCAAACGAACACTCGCAGTTTGGATTCGATCAAAGTTCTCTGTGTGCTATGTACCGTTCTTTTCCTTATTATCGCGAGCAATGACTTCGCTACTGCCTTCGACAGTTGGCTTCTGTCTAAAACATTGTGGTCTGACGACGCGGTCTGGCGACGCGAATAATAGTCTGATAAAACGAAATGAGGTCGCGGCCAATCGACCTGCGGATGCAATCTGCACTTATCAGTGAAGCCACTGCACGGATGCTCGCGGAGCGACATAGGCCGCATGCGGTTCTTGTCATATGGGCACCGGCCTTTATAAAGCCAGCGCTGGGACGGCGCGTGGCCTTATTGGCAATCGATGGCACCAGACTGGCTTGATAAACAACCCCGCTCGCTTTGCCTACTCAAACTTCAAACTAAGAACAAAGAAAGAGAGAGAGAGAAAGGGACAAATAGGGAGGTTAACCAGATATCTCGAATTGGATAGCCTGTACTTGGTAAGTGGAAAGGGGGGTATCAAGCAGTGAGAGAGAGAGATGCAAGGAAAGGCAAGGAGGTTAACCAGGCACACGTCCGGTTTGCTACCCGGCACTGGGGGGAAGGGATAAAGGAGTTTATGAGATGAGTTTATAAGGAGGTCATTAGGTCATTATAACTATAGCAAAGTCCAGCTTATACGAAAAGGATTAAGGAATTCGTGCCCTATCGGAATAGAGGGGGGCTAGCAAAGCTTGACGTGTGCGTGCCTGCTATCCTTCAATCCCTTATTTCTTTCTATAAATGACATTACGCAATACTCCATCCTAGTTTCCTTCCTCAATGCCGGGAATCCGCCTTTTTTTCACGATGCCACGGCGCATGCGCACTTTCCCTAGCGGAAAAGTCGCGAAACGTCTCTTAATCTCGGAGGCTTTGCTTCTGGCTATACCGGTTCTCCCGGCCCCTACTAAAGCCCCACCAAAATGGCAGAGGGCAGCACAGGAAAATGAAAGAGGCGGATTGTACCTTCATCCGCGTACTTAGCAGCGTAACACTTCCGTTGTTTACAGGCAACAACGACGGTCATGCGTTGATATCCAGGCAACAATGAAAATCAACAACGTGATATGGCGAGTCACATCGATAAAAGATCAGGTTGGCATATCAGACACGGCCGATCGCCGACAGACCTGCGATCGAGAGAAGATCAATTTTTGGAAAACGGCGCATTCAAGTACGCACGTGACCGGAGCACCTTCGAAGGCCGGAGTTGTTTACGCTCGTAAGTGCCGGGTTTCCTGCGTACGGTGCTGAGAAATTCTGGGAATTGTGAAATGACAAGGTTCCCTTGAAAACGTTAACAACGCCCAGTTAAGGGGTGTCGTTATATCCGGTTTTAGATGTTGATAGATAGATAGATAGAGAAGGAATTGTGTGGGCAAGGTAAACAAAAAGATATGTTGCTTTCGATTATTTCATATTGTTGATTGCGTCAGATAGTTCATGTCATGGACGTTCGAGAACATCTCGCACAGCGCGTCAGATGTCTGAGATATTGACCTGCCAGATTGGATGCAATCCGAGAGAACGCTCATCTGCGCGTGAGAGGTGCCACATAATTGGCAATTACGACGCTTGTATCGCGCGTCGTCTCATATTACGTGCATAGATTAAACGCAATGGAGACAGAAAAAATTCTAATACAAAAAGGAGGTAACTACATGACGTGCTGAATGCCAAAGCAGAGCATATGCATCGCTTGAAATATGATGCTAAATGGGTTTGATGTATTGGCCTTCGTCGTGAGTTGCGCCTGTACAATATATAAAAGCGCGGACTCTGAGGATATAGCAAGCTCGATCTGTGCGAGGAGACAAAATTAGTTATTAAATTTGGAGATCGCTCATGATGCATCTTGCTAAACGTTCGATACTCGGTTACAACCTAACAAAAAAAGAAATGGCTGCAGATCCACGAAGTGAATGCTGATGATGGGGCGAAGCAGTGTGCATCGGATCGCGAATCGTGGCCTTTTATTTTGTTCTGGTTAGCAGCCTTTCATTTTGTTCTTGTTAAGCTTTTGTTCTGTCATATGTTTTGATTGATGGGTGGTTAAATGTAGGTGTTTTTACGGTGTTTTGGCTTTTCATTTTGTTTTTTTAAACCATATGTGCGCTTTGTACGCTCTGTAGACGGTATTGCGCACAGATGTTTCGCACCTGGGCTTCGACTAGGGACTACGGCGAGCCTCAACGACAACGTATTTCGTGAGGGCCTAAGAAGCTTCGTCCCTAAAAAAATTGACGGCAGATCCACGAGGTGAATGATGATGAGATTGGGCGAAGCTCCTGGAAGTAATCATCGGTTAAACCGTGAAATTTCTTCCGTTAATTCGCCCGATAAAAATGACGTGAAACGATTGATTAAATGTTTTATCAAACTTTTATTGCTGGTTTCCGTTGTCCTTTCATTATGACCGCTTTGTGGTCGGTGAAATGTAAGCTAAGTGGTTCTTGCACTGGTTGCAGCGGCATCCTTATCCATACGAGCACACACCGACGGCAACGAGCATCGTCAACTACAAACCTGTATCGCGATATGGTTTTGATTATAAAACCATTGCTTTAGAAAACACCTGGCGTCTTTCGTTAAGCAGCGGCGTCTTTTCGTTTTGCTTTAGAAACATCTGGCGTCTTTTCGTTTTGCTTTTAGAAAACATCTGGCGTCTTTCATTGGTTTATTTCATCAATCAACGGCGTTTTGAACAAAATTTTTATTGTTTAATCACGCACAGGAGAAATCTCACCAGGCACTACCTTGGAGGTAAACAATGGCTGCTACTGGGAATGAGAGACAGCAGAAGTCGGCTTTTTTTTTTTAACGTTTCCTACTGGAACATGCCAATGGCTGCTAATGGGGAATGAGAGACAGAAGAATTCGGCTTTTAGTTAACGCGCACGCTGCGAATTTTTTATTGTTCAACAACGCACAGGAGAAATCTCCCACCGGCACCACCTTGGAGGTCAAAGCGTAAGACTGGTTACGCACTACGACAACGACAACGACAACGACGAGGGACGAACGGGTGCCGCTTTAAGGAGCTTCGCCCCTAAAATTTAAGCTCCATCCACAAAACCGCGGCGCACCTGCCCTTCACCCGTGAAAGACGGTCGTGCTAGCTGGTTTACGCTCAAACTATAAGTAAGCTCTCTCGGCTAATGTAAATACTACGCATATTATCAGTTAAAGGTTCCTTGTTACTGCATAAAATATTAAGTGTGGCTGAACAGCGACGTCAGAATCCCTAACGAAATCTACAAGAACGTTTATGTTTCCGAGCTAACACCAGCGACTCTAAAGTGCGCGAGAGTCAACTAGATCAAGCACTCCAGAATTGCCGGACGTCATGAGAAGAATTAAGCGCTATTGAATGGAGCACTGAGATCACTTACGCAAACACTCTCGGTTGGAGGGACAGCGAAGGCTGCGGGCGCAGCTGCCAGTTTTTGTCTTAGGTGGTAACGAGTATAGAAAGAATAAGAAGAAATCAAATCGCTAAGAAAATGAAGTTCAGAGCTCGATTTTTCGTGCTTCATTCTGGCAGCTGTCCTTGTATTTCTTTTTTTTAATTTGATTTAACGACTACTATATTCAAGTCCAGAAGGCTCAGTCCATGCTTGCAACACACGAATTTTTCGCAAGATCGGGCCTGCGTCATTCCAGAGGCTTTAGAGAAGAATTTGTTTTATTGCGCAATGAAAAGCGGTTCCGTTTCCGAAGCGAAGTCACGTTCTATGCTGTTGCACACTGTCTCGAGGTTACAAGCAGATCATTCACTTCTACTTATGCCGTTCGCTCTTATGCAACTCAACATTGCTCAATTCAGTCAGAATTTTACTGTTCCTTTACATCATTTCTATATTCGTAGTGGTCAAGTGTCTGCGATTTATTTAAGTTTCGTAAGCTTTCTTGAGCATTGAAGATTGATCATACAAGCTTGCGCAGAACTTATTTGCATATATCGTAACCGTATTTTATGCTTGCATGGTTACGCCTTGCACTGCAGTCTTCAAGCTACCTGGCTAGTTCAAATCGTAGAGAGAGAGAAAAAAAGAGATAGGGAAAGGGAAAGATCGAGGAAAGACAGAAAAGTTAACCAGAAGTAGTCACCAATTTGGCACCCTGCACTTGGGAAGGGGAAAGGGCGCGTAATGGAATCATAGCGAAGAGACTGTGGCGACACTAGAAAGTCATGGCTACCCGCCGCGGTTGTCTATTGATTATGGTGCTAGACTTATCACCCGAAGGTCCAGGGATCGAGTCCCGGTCATGGCGTCCGCATTTTCTATGGAAGCGCAAATGCTAGAGGCCCGTGTTCTTAGATTTATGTGCATGTTAAATGACCCAAAGAGGTTGAAATTTCTGGAGCCCTTCTACGGCGTCCCTCATAATCACATCGTGGTTGTGGGGCGTCAGATCCTAGTAATTATTATTAAAAGTCATGACTATAGCAACGTCCAAGTATAACAAACCAATACTGTCTGCCAACAGTCACAATTTGTCGTTCGATACGGTTTCTCCAAGAAACCGCAACAACGCCCTCTAAGACGTTCGTGTTAGTTCAGATAGCAAAGCGACCATTCTGAAAGGCATTGTTCCTTGGTTCGAAGGCCGCAAGTGGACAAAAATCGTGTAACATTTTCGTTACATCTCTCGCTCAAAGTTATCTCGCATTGCAAGAAACACCCGATCGCACTGATAAGATAGTTTTATTTTTTCTAAGGTGCCCCACGAAGCCTGTGCCGCGATTATCCGCCAGCTTCCGTTTAGCCTTCGCCTCTGAATTTCACTTCCGGGAAACGGTGCGTGGGCTTTCAAGGAAGGGTTGTTTTTCCGGAAGCAAGGAGTTTTCAAGGGAGGCACGAGACATCTCCCAGTGACCGCCTCCCTCCTCTTTCCTACCTCCCTTATTTATCTTGTGTGTAATAGCAAGTCTTCCCGGTTTCCCGTTCTTTGTTTTCTCTCCAGACTTCCGGCCACAGGGAAGCGGAAGTCCCCATTTTTGGCCTCGAAAGTGAAACAGAAACACAAATAATACAAAATACTATAACACTGTAGGGCGATGTGGCAGCGTTGTAGGGTATACACTGAAAAATGCATAGGTGGCTAGGCGACACTGAATATCGTTTTAGATCCTTTGCTGGAAGCGCACGTCTGTTTTTTCTTTGCATGCGCTGATGTTTTTTTCGGCCTGCGGTACACTATTGTTTGCCATGTTCTATTTCCTTATCTAATATCCGTCGTTTGAGAAGGAAAGTGAAACAGGAAATAATAAGACAAAGAAAGTTCACTGAGTACTTTTCTTGGCTCGAATGAATAAAATAGTGAGGTATCGCCCAATATGGCGCCAGATGCTCGTTTTCAGTCTAAATATAAACAGTTATTTCGCCTAAAAAATAGCATGGATTGAAAATAACTCCATGACAGACCATGGACACCGGCGCAACGCATCATAAAGTGCTAAGGTGGACATGTTTGCGTATAGGTTTGGCGGTTTTCCCTGCAAATCTTGGCGTTCTGGGGTAGTGTGCTTGGTTTGCTATCGCCCTGTTGTTTTTTTAGCGGCACGGTTTCTTTCGGTTGTTTAATCAGGTACATGCGATTTTATTGCCTCTTATATTTTGTGGGTTTTAAATAAAATTTCACTTGTTAGTTATGCGCTCCTGTTGAACGTTTCTCCCTCTGTCCTCGTTTTTTACGCAATTTCCCTCGTAATGGATTACCAACTCGCCCAACAGTCATTCTAACTATTAAAGTTCTAACTCATTAAAGAATTCTCTATCTCTCTCTCTTTCTCACTCTCTCACACACACATTTATTTGTGAGAAATACGGCAAGACGCTTATACAAGAGCCAGCAAAGTCAGGGACGTATTGAAGTACAAAAATCTTTCTTTTAAGAGTAGGACAAAGCAAATTGACCTTGCTTCAGAGTATAATGAAAACGACAGAGAGAGACGCCTTTGATGAAGCGACGAAAACATCCTATAGCCCGGAATTGGTAATCCTTCGAAGAAAAACAAGCGTCAAGGGCTGAAGAATAATTCGGCGTATATTTACGATGGTGGGGCAATCGATTGATGGCGGCCAGACGCTGACGTCTATAACAGCCGGAATTGTTTTTCCGCCGTTGCGTGGTCTCTTGGGAAGCGTATTCGCTTCGCGAAAGAAGACAGAGCCGAAGCCAACGGGATGGTCAAGGCTAGGACAATAAATACGCGTCACGTGAACAGCCCCGATATATTTATTTGTCGTATCGACCACCGACTTTACGGATAAAAGACCAAAACAATGCAACGGGCGCGAGGATACTGGGAGCAATAAATTAAACGTGCGATAGCTTTCCGAGCGTGCCGCCATAATGTTGTTCCTTCCAGCGTCTCCTTCGGGATGAAGTGCCGAGGAGAAAATTTATACACGGTAATAAAACAATATAAAAATTGAAGGACACTTTGTAAATTGCAAAATGTGTTCGGCGAAAGCCTGTGGCCATTCAACTGACTATGCCATGTCTTTTTTGTTCCTTTTTTGTTTTCTTTTGTTTTTTTCTATTGCTTTTTTTTTTTTGTGGCCGCTGTGCCATCAGGTGATTGCCGAGAGAGTGTGAGGGGGGAGAGGCCACAGCTGGCACCGTTCCAGGGCACGGAGGGAGTGACGGGCGGACGCGAGTATGAGACGTTAAAGGCTTTCGCCTTAAAAGGACACAGGATCCCTTGTGCATTTGCGTAAGACGAATCGAAGGCGAAAGCCTTCTTATTGTCCTTCTCAGTCAATGTACTTATCCTGCCGGCCCCGCCCTCCTCGGAGAGCTTCCTACGCCTAAAGGGGTTTTGCATTGCCTCAAAGATCGGAGGTATTGCAGTCTTTCTGCACCTCACCTGGTTTTGCACGGCCTCCGTGATCGGCCAACCTGTGACCAAACGTAATGTGATGACGTCAAGCGATGACGACGTCATCACGAGACATCACGTCGAGAAGATGGCTTTTTGCGTCATTAGTGTTGACGCCGACGCCGCGGGACGCCTTCGGTCAAGCTTTGCGTTTGACGAGGCATCTAAGGCTTTAGCCTTAAAACTATATAACATTACGAAAATGTAATGGACACCGTAGCTCTGTTCTAATAGAGGAGATTGCCTACTTGTATGGACTACTGAATTTTAGTTTCAGCTTGGTTGCTTGCAGCTAATGCTTATTTCTTATTTGTGTATAAAAGCATACCAAGGTATGCTACGTTAGAGTCGGCTATTCCAACATCATGATAGCGATGTTAAAAACACACCGAAAAACAAAAGAGCAAGAAAGAATAAAAGAATAAGAAAATAAAAGGATATAATGAAGAGCACTGTGTACACATACCATCTCGGGCGTATAAAAGATACCTCTAGGGCAAAGCCATTTACATTCAGGTTCGTCACAGAGGTTACCACGGAGGGAGTTCGTAGAGGTAGTTTTCCTGAATTTACGTATAAAATGACAGTTTTTCTCACCCCTGCCTTTGCTTTTCTTTGTTCGTCAAGTTTACTTTTTCGCAGTACTTGGTTGTCTTACAGGCAAAGCACGCTTTACAGGCACAAGATATCAACATGTGGTCGCTGATGTCGATAAAAAATGAAATGTGGTCTACAAAGTGTTGGAACGCATTCTAAGTTGATCATTTTGCCTTTACAAGCTCCTTTAGTGTTTGGTTTTAAGAAATATAGACTAAACAATTAACGTAACATATATAAATGACGGACCACACTTCAGGGCTGCAACATCAGGCCTAATGTGATGTACAGAGTGACTATTTGGATACTTTCGAGTATAAATTACAAAATGCGGTAATTCGTCAGTAGATGTCATGTTAAGGCATTTTATATCATCATCATCATCATCATCATCATCATCATCATCATCATCATCAGCATCATCATCATCATCATCACTATCATATTTAAATACTCTGCAGGACAAACGCCCCTCAGCCTGTCCTGTGCAAACTGATTCCATTTTATCCTCGTGAACCTCCTTATTTCGTCACTCCTTCTAACTCGCTGTCTTTGCCGACTGTTTTCCCATAATTTATGTAATCGACCTCTAATCTTCAAGTAATAGCGAAGCCGTTGTAGCTGGCCGTAGTTTGTGCGTTGTCACCAGAGATCCTCTCAAGTGGGTATGCGCCACATGAATTCGGCATGTCCCACTGCCGCGTACAGCAGGTTCGAGTGTCAAACGATAACGAACACGTGAAAGAGAGAGAGAGAAAGAAGGAGATAGGAAATATAGATAAATAAAGAGAGAAACAGGGAGAGGAAAAAGGATTAGAGAGAAAGAGGAAGAGAAACGTAGAGAGAAATAAAGGGAATAAAGACATAAACTAGAACCAAACTATACGTGCTTGTACTGGACCTTCATTTGGTCGTGCACTCGCCCATTACAGTTGGTAAGCAGTAGGAAGAGTGTATTGCGCCTAATGTTGCAAACGGCACACTGATACTTCGCGGCCAGCCGTACGACACGTGCAGGAGCTGATTTATTCCACCACCGCGCGGGTGAAAGAAACGGGTTACGCTTCATAATTCAAAACGGCACTTTCTCTTCTCGCGTTTTGCCGAGGTTAATGTATGAGCCACGTTAAGGAGTCGGAGCCGGGAACGCCCCCCGAGGGACGCATCTGAAGATCGCCGTCTTGGGGTTTAGTATTCATCTTTTTTTTTTTTCGTGCAAGGCTTCCCGCGGCTCCTTTGATGCGATGTAGTAAAATATGTGGCCGGCTAAAAGACCGCGTGGTTGTTAATGCGGGGTGATAAAAGTGTCAGAAGGGAGTGCACAGAAAGGAAGAACATTGGAGGAAGCGGAAGTTCGGAAAGAGATAGTTCCGGTTCCTAGCTTCGCGCGAAGCGGTGTGGAAGACGAGATAACGCTATCCAGGAGCAGAATAGACAGGAGGGAGTAACTAGGGCATGAGCAAGGCTAGATATGAGTGAAAAATTTGCCTGTCTAATACCTCAAAACCCAATGATTTGTTCGCCTATACTTGTCCGTTATAGAGTCCGCCGCGGTGGTTTAGCGGTTAGGGTGCTCGGCTGCTGACCCCAAGGTCACGGGTTCGATCCCGGCTGCGGCGGTCGCATTTCGATGGAGGCGAAATGCTAGAGGCCCGTGTACTGTGCGATGTCAGTGCACGTTAAAGAGCACCAGATGGTCGAAATTTCCGGAGCCCTCCACTACGGCGTCTCTCAATCATATCGTGGTTTTGGGACGTTAAACCCCAGATATTATTATTATTATTATTATTATTATTATTATTATTATTATTATTATTATTATTATTATTATTATTATTATTATTATTATTATTATTATTATTATTATTATATTGTCTGTTATAGACGGCGCTGCTGCTCTTGGTAGGGTGCCTGTACCTGCACTGCCAACAAAGGTCCCGGATGTGTCCCGTGCCGCCATATTGAGCTGTAGCCTCTCCTTTTTGTATCTTTAACGACTAAGGGAACAGCGCTACGATAGACGCATGCGCACGAATAGGGTTGGGCTGGTGCATTCCACGTTTCACGACCTTTCTTAATTGACGTTGCGATGTGCGAAAATAGGAAAGCATTGGTTTACCATCCCAAGATGGTGGCGCCCAGGTGTGTTATGTAACGTAATCTATAGATGACTGCACGTTAGATACATTGGTGTCCCATAGGCGTGCGCACGGATAGGGCAGGGGGGGGGGGGGTCGGACGCCCCCCCCCCCCTTTAGTCACCTAAGAGGGGGGGGGGGGCTCCGATGAGCCTTCGCCCCCCCCCCCTCCCCTGAAGGGTAACCCTGAGCTCGCGTATGTTGGTGCTGCCACGTTTGGATGGTAATCGAACGTTTTTTTTGTTTTTGTATGTCGATGCGTGAATTAATGAGGTCACCAAACGTCGAATGCAGCAACCCAACCATTTTCGTGCGTATTCGTGCACCGTGGCACTGATCGTTTATTTGTTAAAGATACAACGGCAAGGCTACAGCCCAATATTGCGGCGCGGAAAACCATCCGTAGAATATTACATACAAGCGGACTAGACAAAAAAAAAAAAAAAGGATGGCTGATCTCTCTGTCAGTCATAGGAATCGGTATAACACGAAAGTGAGACTTGTCTTCATAGAGGTAGTTGAGCGTTTATTGTGCATTGTTTCGCCACAAGGGCGGCGGAATAAATGCTACAGCAACAAATTGTACTATCACGCGAAGAACGGCAAGCCGCTCGAAAGTAGCAGCGCGCACCTCAAGCAGAAAGGACGCACGAAGTGAGCATACACAGCACGAGCGCGGACTAACAACTGTCACAGCTCGACACTTAAAGCGCTCTGCTCAAACACAAAGGACGCACGGAACGAACGCCCGACTATACACATGACGAGCGCGAACAACTTTCACAATTTTTACTTGTGTGTGCGCAGCGTGCTCCTTTCGCAAGCGCGGCCGCTGCAGCGAGCGAAGTGGCCTTCGTGGTCTCTGGAACTTCAAAGCACACTTGCAGCGAAAGCCCGAAACGTTCAAACCGCCGCGATCGCCGCGCTCACGAGATAAGCGCGGGCGCACGAGCGACCACGCCCCGTGGAGGCGCGCGCGCATCGCTACGAGAGGGGCGACAAGCCTTTAGAACGCGCCCTCCGCGCCACCTTCGCGCCGTCTCGCGATGATGGCGAAAAAGCGCTGAAGTCGCTGAGCTCTGAGGACCGCCGACGGTATATGGTGTATATAAACAGCTCGCCGTTAGCACGCTCAAGAACGTACACTCCGTGGCCGAGTGGTTTCGCGCCGCACGCTGCGGAGCGAGAGGTCGTAGGTTTGACGCCCGGCGACGGAAATTTTTCTTCTAGTTTTTTCTTTGCAATCTGTTAGTCTATATTTTACAACGTCATATCCGTGACGGAAATACGTCAGTGGAGCCGTGGTGGAACCCGGCATAAAGCACTTTCGTGTTAAAATATTGAGAGAGGACAGTGCACAACTTCTTCATAATAATAACTGCTAGGGTTTTTCGTCCGAATACCCCGACATGATTAAAAGGCACGCCGTTGTGGGGGGACTTCAGATTAATTTAAATCATCTGTGGTTTTTTAACATGCTACAACATCTTAAAGGGCCCCTCACTGGCTTCTGAAAATACAAAAAAAGAAGAAAAAAAGAAAAAAAAACAGGCGCGTTATTCTCACCGGGAATTTCTCGTCTTTCTGGTGCACTTCGTGATGCAAGAACATGATTCACGTGACGTAATTATGGTACATACTCTCGGCTGGTCGACATGAGCGAAATATCCGTTGCTAATTGTCTCCTGCCCTGCTTTGCCATGCAGTCGCCCACCCGTACTTCCTTGTCTCGCATGGACTATCGTGCGCGATCAACTGATTTCACTTTATTTTGTGTGTTTTCGACTGCGCAAGCGGAGATGACAGTGTGTGGACTACAAGCGCGAAATCCTGATAGGCTCCACGCTAAGTGCTGAATTGTACACGTATTTTAAGAAATAATGGTGGCCAGGAGGAGATATCGCCCGTAGGAAGGGTACTGAAGGCGAGGAAGAAATCACTCTCTCGTCTTTCAGCTCGGGGTGGTGATGGGCCTTATAAGGACACTGCCTTTTTTTTGCATTTCACCTACGCAAAAATGCACAACATCCTGACTCGTAGTCTGCATTCTATGTCACGTTTAACTGAAAGAGCAGAAATACGTTGGTCACCTTGATGACGTCACCAGAAGCTTAAATATTGGTTGGTAAAAGCTAAGAGAAACCACATGTGTCTTGCTCTCTCATTGACACCGTCGTTCTCTTCAAACGTAGGGTAGCAAATCAGAGTTAGGTAGGCAACCTCGTGTAAACTTTTGTGCGCAACAAGTAAACAAAATCGACGAAGAAAACGATACGAGACAACACAAGTGCGAACTTGTAGCGCACAAAAGTCTACACTATGTACAACTAACTGGCCCCTCTCTGGCTCTTCTAGAGGCAACCTCCCTAGGTTGCCTTTGCCGCTCCCCTTTCACTCACTTCTTCGCGTGGCTCAGTATAGACCAACCCCCGTGGTGGTCTAGTGGTTAGGGTGCTTGACTGCTGACCCGAACGTCGCGGGATCGAATCCCGGCCACGGCGGTCGCATTTCGATGGAAGCAGAATACTAGCGGCCCGTGTGCTTAGATTTCATCATCATCATAATCAGCCTGTGTACGCCCACTGCAGGGCAAAGGCCTCCCATGTTTCGCCAATCAACCCGGTCCTGTGCTTTCTGCTGCCACGTTATACCTGCAAACTTCTTAATCTCATCTGCCCACCTAATTTTCTGTCTCCCCCCTCACGCGTTTGCCATCTCTTGGAATCCAGTCAGTTACTCTCAATGACCAGCGGTTATCCTGCCGACGTGCTACGTACCCGGCCCATGTCCATTTCTTCTTCTTGATTTCAACTATAATATCCTTAACCCCCCGTTTGTTCCCTGACCCACTCTGCTCTCTTCCTGTCTCTTAAGGTTACACCTATCATTTTCCTTTCCATTGCTCGCTGCGTCGTCCGCCGCAGTTTAAGTTGAACCCTCTTTGTAAGTCTCCAGGTTTCTGCTCCGTAGGTAAGTACCGGTAAGATGCAGCTGTTATATACCTTCCTCTTGAGGGATAGTGGTAGACTACCATTCATGATTTGATAATGCTTGCCGAATGAGCCCCATCCCATCCTTATTCTTCTAGTTATTTCACTCTCATGGTTCGGCTCCGCAGGTTACTACCTGTCCTAAGTAGACGTACTCCTTTACAACTTCCAGTGTCTTAGATTTAGGTGCACGTTAAGAAACTCGAGAAGATCGAACTTTCCCGAGTCCTCCACTACTGCGTCTATCATATTCATATCGTGACTTTGGGACGTAAAAACTCAAGCAATTATTATCTGTACACACCAAACACCGAAGTTCCATGTTGCACAAGTCAACAAGCCAGCCATGCCAGCCCGGAACTAATCAGTTTCGAAGAACGCTACAACAGGCAGCCGCTGTGGAGCGGATCTTTATTTTTATCTTTCATTATGGTCATGTGATCGAGGCAAGAGGCGCTCAGTTTCACTTCCGCTCAAACTTGACGTCGGTCTACGCACCGAAGAGAGCCCAGCAGGCCTTCCTACTTCCGGAGCGTCTCTATTAGGGCAGCGGCGCGTCATTAATAATTTGCGAGCTAATTAGGGGCCTGCGCGCAGAGAGCGAGCTTGCTTGCTCATAAAGGCGTATCACTCAGGCGTCGTCCTACTGCAATTTTCGAAGGCTCGCCCCCCGCGTCCCTGCCTCGTGTCTTTGCGCATCAACGACGTCGCGCGGAGAACCTGTCATTGCCATGGAAACGCGTGTCCACATCTGTTAGGAGGATCCCCGTCACCTACCTATATTACACCGTTTAGCCCAGGCTATGCGAGTTTTAGTGACGCTGCGCCTTCGCGAAGAAGCGGGCTTTAGGAAATGCGTCCGCGGAACTCAACCAAACTGAAGGGAGACATTAGGGCGGGTAAAAACGAAATCAAAGAGTGGGAGGGAGGAGGTAGTGCGGAGTTGGGGGGGGAGGGGGGATGGGGTACAGGAAACCGGCTTCGGTGCGGCGAAGGGCAGCTGACGTTCTCACAATACGTCCAGCCCTAATTGATTGCCCGCGGGGCTGGTGCTGTGCCTGCAGTAGTCTGCGCCTGAATGGGCCGCCGGTAATTTGTCAAACCCGGTGGCCGGGCAACGTGAATGTCGTGCGTCGGCCAAATCCTTGTCGTGGAGGGAGCGCCGTGGTCGGCCACACACTCCGCTGCTTTAATACTGCCGATCCGGAAAGATGAAATATTCTTAGAAAGATGATGATCTATCTATCTATCTATCTATCTATCTATCTATCTATCTATCTATCTATCTATCTATCTATCTATCTATCTATCTATCTATCTATCTATCTATCTATCTATCTATCTATCTATCTATCTATCTATCTATCTATCTATCTATCTATCTATCTATCTATCTATCTATCTATCTATCTATCTATCTATCTATCTATCTATCTATCTATCTATCTATCTATCTATCTATCTATCTATCTATCTATCTATCTATCTATCTATCTATCTATCTATCTATCTATCTATCTATCTATCTATCTATCTATCTATCTATCTAATCATTTTGAGATTCACTCTGAGATTTAAAACACAATTCTTTTCAGTTAACCCTTCTGTTGCTAATTCTTCAAAAGAATAATAATAACTGACGGGGTTTAACGTCCCAAAACCACGATATGGTCCTGAGAGACGCCGTAGGGGTGGGCTCCGGAAATTTCGACCACCTGGGGTTCTTTAACGTGCACCTAATCTAACGTACACGGGCATCAAGCATTTTTCCTTCCATCGAAAATGAGACCGCCGTGGCCGGGAATTCGATCCCGTGACCTGCTGGTCAGTAGTCGAGCACCATAACCACTAAACCACCGCGACAGGTCTCAAAAAAAAAAAAAAAAAGAAAAGAAAAGAAAAGCAGCCCGCAAGGCCCGTTTTGTAGGGGTCTGAGCTGACGGGAGGACGCTAAATCCTTTTCCTATTTGTAGCGCAGTGAATATATAAATTTTTGGTTTCTTCTTGACAAACAAGCTTTTAAAGTAGTAATTCATAATAGTGCGACGTGGTTGTAATATAGTCCGAGGTCTAGACCTGTTTATGCGACTCAACTTAGCGAATATTACGTCATTATTTACATCAGTGACGAGAACTTTGTGTGCGTCAATGCATTTATATAACAGTGAATAGTTTTGTGTAGATAAGCAGCAATTATACATGCTGTTCTGTTTTTAAATATCTTTTAAAGGTCATCTTTGATAGTTTAAGTGGCCTGTCACACAGAATAATGTCCAACGTCCCAGTAGGCTCCACTGAATATTTTTTTATGGTGGCTCTTAAAGACACGTCACTTGCTGGCTGAAGTTAATATAACCTGGGAGCGTTCATAAAAGCTCATTTTTTATAGACGTTGCGTAACATGATGTTGTTATTCTGCAATGGTCTAAAAAACGCGTGATATAACTTTCACAAATTGTTGCACCCTGCCGTATGCTATTCTGATTCAATATTCGCGAATTTTAATGCCTGAAAATTTTCTTCAGAGTGGTAATAACATGAGGCGCCTTAAACATATTGCTGACGTCAGACACGCGAGTTGTTTGGAAGCTTTCGTTTCTTTGCCGAGTGCGAAAGGAAATTAAAGGGCCCTAGAACAACTTTCGAAAATACAAAGAACGAACGCGTTATTTTCTCTCCTGGGCGTGTCCCGTATTTTCGGCACAAGTCGTGACGTCAGCACTCTGCTCACGTGACGTCACGGGGAAATAAGCTCTCGATTGGCCCATGTACATCTTAATCAGGTCCCGCTTAAAGTGCCATATATAGCCAGGAAACCGGACATTTTTCGTCTGGTTTCCTGGATATTGCCAGCAATTAACCAGGACCTGATCAGGAGTGTACGATAGGTATCAGTTGTGCAATTGTCTCCTTTGCCGTGCAGTAGCACGCCTGGTCTGCCTCGGTATCGCATGACTATTGTGCGCGATCAACTGATTTCACTGTGTAGTGTATTATGTATTATATATTTCACTGTGTAGTGTATTTCACTGTGTAGTGTATGTATGTTATGTATGTGTAGTTTTACGTCCCAAAACCACGATATAATTATGAGGGACGGCCGTAGTGAAGGGCTCCGGAAATTTTGACCATGTGGTGTTCTTTAACGTGTACTGACATCGCACAATACACGGACCTCTACCATTTTGCCTCCATCGGAATGTGACTGCCGCTGCCGGTATCGAACCCGGCGACCTTCGGGTCAGCAGCCGAGCACCCTAGCCACTGATCCACCGAGGCGGACTTTCCGTGTTTTAGACTGCGAAAGTGGAGATAGCAGCGTGTAACCGAGCAGCGCGAAGTCCTGACAGTTTCAACGCCTAGTGCTGATGTTTGCCATATGTTTTATGGAGAAATAACTGGTGAGCAGGGGTAGTGCCTGTAGGAAGGGTGGTGAAGGCGAGAAAGAAACTGCTTTCTCGTCTTTGAACTCGGAGTGGTTTAGGGTCATTTAACGAAGCAAAACACAGTTTTTGTATTAAAGAAGGAACCAACCAACGAACAACCGAAAGAACAAACCGAAGAACGAATGAACGTTTCTTCGTTCGTTCAAAAAAACGAGCGAGTAAGAAAAAAATACCATGAAACGTCGCGTGCAGGAAGTGCGGTTTGCCTGCGTTATATCTCAAGACACTCCGTACGTCACCCTTTATGTAGCGTGATCTCAGAAAGTGCAAAGAGAGCAGAGTAAATAACGAAATCCCCCCCAACCAGATCGTCTCGCCTCATAAAGCACGTCGCCACAATTTTCGCTGTAGCAGGGCGCTTTGTCAGTAAGTCGTCTTTAATGCTGAAACACTGCCCACCGTGAGAGCACTGGAAAGGATCACTTCCGCCGGCAGGTAAGAGTTTGTGAAAGAGACGATAGGAAATACAAAAGCTAGAGAGCTAGAGAGAACTAGAACGAATGGGAGGCATGAGACATGGTTTCTGATTCCCCCGAAAACTTCGTCTGCTATGAGGTCTGAGAGATTATTATTATTATTTTGTCCGTCTGGAGGCTAGTATTTGGTAGACCTTTCAAACGCGCGACAGGAATAAGCCAAGTCAAGCCACAAGACATCATTGAAATAGTGGTTCTGCGTTCTTGGTACTTCCATTCCCCGAACCAGCCCGAGCCTTTTCTTCTCATTGTTCTTCGTCCCTTTCTTGTTCACACTGAGTAGCTTTCTTAGCCGTATGCTGAAGCTGTATGTTTGTGTTTGAGTCGTGCAGAATGCCTAGCTTGGTTACGAGTGAACGCCGGGTTTAGTCGTATAGCGCAAATATGAAGAGGAGATTTAGATGCTGGGAAACATATGGGAGACCGTTTCGGAAACGTCCACGAAACGGTCTGCTAGCACTAAGAGAGAGAGAGAGACAAAAAAAAACATAGTTCCGAAGGCTAGTGCATCTGCCTTCAAAACGTATCACAACGTACGTTTCTTTTTATTATGTGCTCGTTTAGAGCCAGAAAGATGTGTACGTATTTGTTTTTGTAGGAACAACAGACGGAATATACCGTAATCTTTTCTTTTTCTTTTAAGACGTGTAGGGTATTTTGTTTTCTGGCTTTTATAGAATTTACACTTCATCTCTGAACCGGTGCGAACAGCTATTTGATGCTCTTCCCGCTCACTCACTCACTCACTCACTCACTCACTCACTCACTCACTCACTCACTCACTCACTCACTCACTCACTCACTCACTCACTCACTCACTCACTCACTCACTCACTCACTCACTCACTCACTCACTCACTCACTCACTCACTCACTCACTCACTCACTCACTCACTCACTCACTCCACTCACTCACTCACTCACTCACTCACTCACCACCACTCACCACTCACTCACTCACTCACTCACTCACTCACTCACTCACTCACTCACTCACTCACTCACTCACACGCACACGCACGCACGCGCACGCACTCGTTAATAAGCGTTGATGGTGCTCAAAATCTGAAGGAGATAAAAAGCCAGGGCCCAAGTATTGGGAAACCAAGGGCGGTGTAACGTGGAGACTTCATAACAACGCTACTCTACTTGTCCGTGCTTTGTTGCCCGTATTGCAATTCGTCGATGAGATTTTCAGCTCGTAGGCGGTGGGTAATAAAAGTCGTAAACGGTGGGTAATACAAGACGAACAGAATGAAGATTTTTAAAAAAATCCCTACATTGCATGTAATATTTTACGAATGCATTTAACTGCTGCCATATTGAGCTTTTGGCGCTAGGTGTGTCTGTATTGCAACTACATCAAGTTCCAGCATACAATCGACTCATATAAATGAAAACGGTCCTAGGGATGCAATCGAAGTTTCGTGAGCTTGCTGCTTTAATGCCAGGACATGCAAAAGTGAGAAATCATTCGTGCAAGAGCCCAAGATGGTAGTGGTCATGTATCTAAAGTAAAATAAACTCTTCCAACAGAGCCTATCCTCGCTTGCCTGCTCCAGCGTGCGGTTAATATTTCGGAACCGCTGCACGGCCAAACCGATACATCTCAAGCGCAAGCTGCCGCCCCGTTGCCAAGCCCCGTTGCTAGGCGTGGTTTTACAGGTTTTATATTTTTTGCTTAGCTTGCGTAACAAGTGTACAGCTGCTCCAACGACAACGACCTGTTCGTGGGAATATTGGAGCGCAACGGGACGGCGAAATGACGGGAGTACAAACTGACGGTTTAAAAGAAAGAGTCGTAAATGGCGCGCGTGGAACGGTAGATGCTCGTTCATTGCGTGCTCACGCATGTACTTTTAGTTTAGTGACACGTGGGTTGACTAACCAACTTGAACCCTTTAGTTGTTATTCTAAAGGTCCAAAATTAGACTACATTAGCGAAAAAATTGAGGTGAAAGCTCCTATGTCGTAGCCTGTGCAACACGATGTAGTCGAAGGTGCATAGTAGCGAGGATCCGGTATTTTATAATGTTGTTGTAGGAGCTGAAAACCAATATTAACCAACATTTAGTCAGCAATAATTAGTGCTGGTATTTCGTGAGTAACTACGGCAAGCTCCAAACTAACTATACATTGTTTGGTAGTCTGTATATTCTGCTTTGCTTCACTAAAGATGTTTTGCGCGAATTTAGGTCATGAAACATGTTCTCTTTGATGCGGACCCGAAAATGGCTTCCGAAGTTTTCTTCGAAAACTGTGTTTTCGGACGACCTCGTCTCTATTGAATTAAGGGTGGAACTGCAGACTAGGAACATCCACCGCGGTGGTCTAGTGGTTATGGTGCTTGACTGCTGACCCGAAGGTCGCGGAATCGAATGCAGGCCGCGGTGGCCGCATTTCGACATAAGGCGAAATGATAGAGGGACCATGCGCTTAAATTTCGGAGCAAGAACCCCAGGTGCTTGAAATTTCCGGAACCCTCCCCTACGGTGGTTGTCGTGATCATATTCTGGTTTGGGGCGTAAAAGCTCGACAACTATTAAGGCGAAAGGCTTCGATGCATCGACAAACGCGAGAATTTACCGTCGGCATGAACGCGCGAGACGCATAAAATCATCACGTGATGACTTCACCGTATGGTGCCACCATGACGTCACAAATCACCATATTGTGATTTAATCATGAAATCACATTACTTGATGTCACATGATGACGCCATCAAATCACATCGTCGCTTGTTTAAAGGTGAGCCGATCGCAGATGCCGTGCAATACCATGTTAGGTGGAGAAAGCCTTCGGTGGCGGAGGTTGGAAGATCAATACATCGACTTTGTACATTGTGCATGTTGTAAATAAAATTCGACTTGACTTGATTGGGACAAAAAGAAAACGGCATACTCTTTCGAATCGTCTTAGACGATCGGTTAAGGAACCCTGTGAGTTTTTATTACTGTTTCAGCTTAGCAACGTACACGGGGGGCAGCACGTCGGGTAGTACATTCTGATGAACGTAGCTTCGGCCGCACTGCACCGTATTAGAAAGAACGAAGTGCCGTCGAAAGGATGATCGCTACAGTGGGGTGCCGGCCATTAACACGGGTCTTCCGCTGCACGTAAGCTGTTGGTACGGTCGTTGCGAAACGGGTCGTTTTTTCGGGCGAGCATTACAGCGAAGTGCACTTCGGGAGAACACTAACGTTCCTTCTCGAAGCCCCGTGGCGCCGCCTAGCGCAGGTAACGCGTGCGAGATAAAAGAGAAAAAGAAATGTCCACACCATAGGCCTGCTTATCACACCGTTACTATAGCTGATGCCCATAGGCTTGTTGCTGTATTACACGCGTGTTTATCCTCGAACTGAATGGGGCGCAAGAAGCACGACGGTTATCTCACTATGGGCCCAGCTAAGCTGCGGGAGTAACATAGTAGTAGCGTGATAACGGTAGTTGCCAACGTTTATACTTGCGTCGGCCTGCTTCTTGATTTGTTGTAATACTTACAACGTTATATTAATCACTCGTTTCTTGGTTTTACACTCCAGTAGCGTGTTACATAATGTATTAAAGGAGCACTGACACAAAAATATTGCACCTTCTTTTTTGTTGTTGCAATGATTAACCATAACCCACTTATCATGGCTGGAAACCCTCGTTTGCGCAAGTGCGCGATGGTTATTTATTCAGATACATTTTTGGAGCGCCCAGTCGCAGTTTCGGTTTCAAAGGGTGCCGAGATGGGCAGGAGCAGTTCCGGTGTCAAGGGAAACACAGCTGGCCACGTGACCACGCAAAACTGTGACGTGGGCGCCGTGCGCGAGAGCGTGCGCGAGCGGGCGCCGCACTGACAGCCAGCACAGCCAGCACATGCAAAGCCGCAGACACGGAGGAAGAAATCGCAGGTAGCGCAAGCGCAAGGCGTGTGCCAGCAACCAGCCAACACAAACTCGTGACGTAGTTTTGTTTACATTGCCACCGTTGACGTCGGCGTCGCGAGGGGCTCCGCATCTCGCTCAGCCGAGCGGCATGCACTTTAAAATTGATTTTCAGTAGGTTGTAAGCTATATTTTCCCTTGATATTTCGTAGATGTTGTGTATATGTCTCCGCATAAATCTATCTCACTCATTATCTCGCCTTCGAAATTTTGGGTCAGTGCTCCTTTAAGGCGAAAGCCTTCGATGCCTCACCACCCGCCATGGTGGTCCAAGTGGTTATGGGGCTCGACTGCTGAGCCGGAAGGTCGCGGGATCGAATCCCGACCGTGGCGGCCGCATTTTCCACGGAGAATGAGAAGAGAAAGAAGATACCCTTGGGTCATCCGAGGTGAATGCGCGAGCAACCCTGTGAGTTTTACAGCAGAGCTGTTAACGGTCGATTATTGCCATGTGTCGTAGATAGAAAATGATCATCATCATGAATCGGCACGCGCTCAGTCATCGCCCAAGCATTTTGTGCAGATGGTTAACCAGAGAAGCTGAAACGGGCGGCCTTTGATAGGCGTTGGCCACCCGTGTGTTCCCTTTATCTGGTTAAGGGTGCCCTATGGAAAGTCCAGTCTCTGTCGCCGTGGCCAACTTAGTGATGGAGCACGTCGAAACTTGTGCGCTGGAGGCCCTACCTTTTCAGTTGAAACTGTACCGCAGATACGTTGATGACACCTTTGTTATCCTGAAGAGGGCAAATCTGGTTGCTTTCCATGAGGCGCTGAACAGCGTACACCCTGCCATTAAGTTTACTTACGAAGTGGAGAAGGACAATGCCTTGCCTTTTCTGGATGTACTTGTCCGCAGGACTTGTAATGGCGGGGTGGAAACAACAGTGCACCGGAAGGAATGCGATACCGGAGGTTTTTTGTCCTTTCAGTCGCATCACCCGACCGAGCATAAACGGTCCGTCGTGAGGACTTTCTTATCCCGTTGCGATGTTGTTTGTTCTGATGACTACTTGCGGCGACATGAGATGGAAAATGTGGTTGATGCGTTGGAACGTAGGCATTATCCGAGGACGTTTATCAACAACACCCAGAAACGCATGCGCAAAGGAAGAGGGAGTCTGCCGCGAGAAAACACAACACCCATTGTTTCCATTCCTTACGTTCAGGGTGTGTCAGACTCTGTTCGGAGAGCACTTCGTCCGCTGGGCATTAAAACCGTTTTCAAGCCTCACTGCACCTTGGGAAACGTGTTCACGAAGCCCAAAGACCGCAACCCTGCAAACGATCAAAGCGGGGTCGTTTACAAGGTGCCGTGTGGGGACTGCGACGCCACATACATCGGCGAAACTGGCAGGAAGCGGTCAACGAGGCTCAAAGAGCACAAAGGGGACGTCGCTAAAGCCACCCACGCCACGCGTTCAAAGACCGAACTGGTCGAACACTGCTGGACGACGGGGCATGCCTTCGACTTCAGTAATGCGACGACGCTGGCTCGGGAACAAAGGTGGCGGAAGAGAAAGCTGCTTGAGTCGTGGTTCATCCGTCGCGACAAGTCGGCGTGCAACAACAACCGCGGCCCCCTACCGGATGTGTACAGAGACATACGAGACTAGCAGTGGACTGGGCGACCTCCACTCATTTTGTGCCAGTGCATACTGAGGATGCCACCCGCATAGGTGGCGAAGCGTCTATGTAATTTTTGTTATATTTTGTTATGTTAAGTCGGAGTACATATTATTTTTAATCATGAACTCACCCGGCTTTTGGAACATTTTTGCATCCCTTTATCTTTAGCGGACCAGTGTTGTGAGTTGTGGAATTTGCCCAATTTCTGTGGCACGTACGCGCTGTAGGAGAGGACAAGCATTGCCATGTGTAGTATAGTACAACAAGGGGTGGGAAAGAGACATGCGAGAGGTTACAAGACTAGCCAAGTCAGGACCAGCCAGGTGCACAGCAGCTCTGCCGTGACTTACGCGACTGAGTGCGAGCCTCACGCGACTGAGTGCGAGATACGCTGGTTTTCTGGTAGAGGAAGGAAAGAAGAAAGGAAGAGGAAAAGGAAGGAAAGGCAGGAAGGTCAACCAGACGTGCATCCGGTTTGCTATCCTACACTGGGGGAAGGGGAATGAGGGATTAAAAGATAGGGAGATAGAAAGAAAAGAGCGTACAAAAACACTGCTGCGTTACATAGTGCATAACGCAGGATCTCGGGCGCATCACGTTGCACTGTAGGTAGACGAGTAATGGTGCCTACTGAAGGCTTGCAAGTAGTGGTCATAGACCATCCAGCACCTGTTGTACGGGCTGAGCGTACGCTGGTATTTGCGGTATTCTACACTGCGAAGAAAATAAAAACAAGAACTATACCTATACATGGACTGACACATATGTAGATCACTACTACAACTCTCGGTGTTTCGCAAAAAACAAAACAACAAAAGAACCGAGAAGTATAAATTATTTGTAGGAGTCTTCCCCAAAGGGTCGCTGGGACGCACAAAAAAAAGAACAAAGAAAGGAGACGAGTGATGCGTAGCGTATGAGACATCAGGGATTAAATGGAACTGCGACTCACCCGCACCATACATGTTTCGTGGCGTGCGATGTAAGATTAACCGTGTTGCCCCGACTGGTTGGCGAGCGAAGTAAAGTAATATTAATGGCGCGCGTTAAGCCGTGTTAGCGTTGATGGCGCTCGTGCGCGGGTAGTGTCTGTTGTTACGAGATGGCTCAGCGGCGCTGACTGTTTCGCCGCGTCGTTGTTAACATGGGACCGTGTGTTTGCGCTATCAAGAGAGATGCCATCATCTTGTGCTCTCTTTTTGTTTGGATCACAGAGTGTGCGGGGAGTTTATCGGTGTAACGTGATGTAGGCTTTACGCAAAAGAGAAAAAAGACTGTTGACGTTGGCGAGCTTGTAATAGACAATGCCATACGAAAAAATGAAAGCGATGTCATTAGCCCTGGTAAGCGTTTTCATCAGGCCCCAGCTCACTGTGTCAGGTACAAAAAGCATGGACATTTCTACGCATCCAAAATAACACAAATATGTGGCGTATTACGGGCCAAAATCACGATATGATTAAGAGGCACGACGTAGTGAAGGGCTCCGGAAATTTTGACCCCCCTGGTGTGCTTTAACGTGCAACGACATCGTACAGTACACGGGCTTCTACTGTTTCGCCTCCATCGAAATGCAACCACCGCGGCTGGGATCAAACCCGCTACCTTCGGGTCAGCAGCCGAGCACCTTAACCAGTGATCCACCGAGGCGGACATTTCTACGCATCCACTGACGTTACAAGCGTAAAATATTTCTACGCAGTGCTGTTACGTAAACTTTAAAAACGTGTAGGGCTTTTAGGGGCGAAGCTCCTAAGGGTGTGGGTCTGTCCCTCCTCTGTAGTTGTCGTAGTAGTAGTAGTAGGTAGGTAGATAGCCACGTATAGTGGAATGTACCCACTCGACGTGATAAAGATGACGATGACACAGTATAGTGGAATGTACCCACTACACGTGATAACGATGAAGTATAAGCGCGTTCCAGTATAGTGGAATGTACCCACTACACGTGATAAAGATGACGATGACGCCTGATGACCATGAAGATAAACTCTTGGCCGATCCCCCCTGAGTGGGTAGGTGCCAATCATACAAGGAGCATCATCATCATAAGCGCGTTCCAGACCACACATTCTCTTTCTGCCATGGATGAAAACGATCGAGCTTGGCCCACTCATCATCATTCACTTCGTGGATATGGCGTGATTTTTTTATGTGGTCCTGAATATTGTTAAAATTGCTCAATCTCGCTTTCAGTCCTCCATGGTGGTATGTGGTTACGCTACTGTACCACCGCGGTGGCCTTGATCTGAAAACCCGTCCGACCTTGATTTCACTACTGGTTTCCACCTCTGGTTTTTATCTCACTTCCAGTTTTTACTTTCGGTGTTAAGTATCCTCTCGTTCACGATATCCTCTTATAGCTTACTCAGCTCCCTTGTCCGCCTCGGTGGAACAGTGGCTGCGGTGCTCGGCTGCTGACCCAAAGGTCGCGGGTTCGATCCTGGCCGCGGCGGTCGCATTTCGATGGAGGCGAATGGCCAGAGGTTCGTGTACTGTGCGATGTCAGTGCACGTTAAAGAACGCCAGATGATCACAATTTCCGGAGCCCTCCACTACGGCGTCTCTGATAATCGTATCGTGGTTTTGGGACGTAAAACCCCAGACATTTGTATTACTCAGCTCACTTCTGCGCTGCACCTACTTACGGCTTAAACCTAACACGTGGTCAGAGGTTTCCACTTCTGATCTGTACTTAACCTACTTACGGTCCACTCTTTACTTCTGGTCAGCGCCTATAACTAGAAAATGCTTCTGCTTCAGGCAAAAGCTCAACTCGGTCGGCAGCTTAGTGGACACCACGTTTACCTCGTTGTAGCAGTGGTAGTATGTTGGGGTTTTCCGTCCCAAAACCGCGATATGATTATGAGAGACGCCGTAGTGGAGGGCTCCGGAAATTTCGACCATCTGGTGTTCTTTAACGTGCACTGACAACGCATAGTACACGGGTCTCTAACCGTTTCGCCTCCACTGAAATGCGACCGCCGGGGCCGGGATCGAACCCGCGACCTTCGGGTCAGCAGCCTAGCACCGTAGCCACTGATCCACCGTGGCGGACATCGTTGTAGCAAGTCCCGCGGAACATACAAAGTTCCGGGACTGGTCCCGGAAGACATTGTCCCTAAAAAAAATTTACGAAAGCGCCCCACTTGACATGGGCGTTAGGGATACGCGTAAAAAATTTATTCATTACTCTCCCAGCCGCACCACGATTCGGAGGTACTACAACCGTTACTGAAGCATCAGAAAAATTTGAGCCCCTTAGTTCGTGCACTTCAAGAATCCTCGGTGTGATCCATTTGTCTTTCGAGCGGGAAAAATAAAACAAAAAAAAAACCCAGAACATGGCGGCCAAGAAGGAAATTGATAGCGAGTCAACGACATTCGCTGTATCTACAGAGCTTGGAAGAAAGAAACGCGTATCTTTTTTTTTTTTCCCCGGATATCGAATGATGTTGGTAGGTGAGGATTCCCGCTACCGGTGGTCCGACGGAGTCTCTCGAAAAGATTGATGGTGTTCGCTTGAGTGATTGTGAGAGCGTCTCGCGAGTCAATATTACAAAAGACTTCAAAAAAATTTTTCAAAAGAGAAGTAGTGCTTTACGTTAGAACAGAACAAAACAGACCTGTTCAGTTGTGTTCGGTTCTTTTCTAACTGGCTGACCGTGGAGATGTTTAGGTGTATATCACCCCGGCTACTTCATTTTCTAGAAATTCTGCAGCGAAAAAAAAAAGTGTTTATCCAAAAAACAAAAGTGATCAAGTAAAAAAAGAAACAGTTTGGAAACTGAAACGAATAATAAATAACAAGGCGATGGACAGCTCACTTGCAGGAGGTTGCGATGCAATAGAGTGTTCACACGCACGCATTTTTGTCCAAGTTTTATCCCGCAATACACGGACCTGACACACCATTTCGTATGTAGCCAACACCTTGCTGTTCATCACAAACGCTCACCTAGACGAGTTTACGCTAAGACAATTTTTGAAAAGATAGTCATTATTACAAAAGACTTGAGCAAAAGGGAAACACGGTCACTGATTAAGTCTGATGAAATGATCTGACGTTTCGGAACCGCATACGGTTTCCTTGTTCACTGAGCTGGACCCTCGGTGAGTCCACCTCAGTGAACAAGGAACCCGTATGCGGTTGCGAAACGTCAGATCATTTCATCAGACTTAATTAGTCACTAAAACGCGTTCTTGGGCTACAAGGTCTAATAAATATTAGAGGTACAAAAGAAACGAGGACAAGAAACGGCAGGACTGGTGCCAACTCCTGCCGTTTCTTTTCCTCGTTTCTTTTGTGACTCCGATATTTATTAATCAGTGACCGTATTTCATCTTAATATGGGCAAATCACCAATACAAAGCTGAGTGTGTTTTATATTAACGTGTCGTATTTGAAATCAATACGTGGGTTATAACCAGTTGTATATAAACAAGTTTGCTCATATTACTCGTCATTATATGTCTTCGTCTATTGATTTTATTGCGTCATTATTGTCATCATCATCATCATCATCATCAGAACACAAGCACCGGATGTTACCACCATCATTGTTCATAAATAATCATTGCAGACACGTTTAACGGCGTTCAGGGTCCTGCAGCTCTGCACTGAAACGGTCACGTTCATGGTGCCCTCAGCTAATACAGAAAAACGACGGGCTCACTTTGGCTTGCGTCATCTGTGACGCACGTTTTGTTGCGAAATCTCGACAGGAAGTTGAGTGGAAGTCCGAGAATAAGCGCTACTTGTTTGCGAGTCTAAAATACTCGAAACGATATTGAAACCCCACGCATGGACCGCGGTAACACGAACCGACAGGTTGACAGGGCTTCCGCATGTTCTAAAGGACATCCTCTGTAACGAGATTTTGAAGAGGCAGTACAGAGATCCATGCGATGGCCTGAGCTATTGACTCGATCTATATATAACCCTGCGCGGGTGCTTCATGAAAAAACAATACTTGTAAGGAAAGTCAGTGTTCGTTTCGATATTGAGTTTCAGGGGATGCTGCTTTAGGGCGTTCCTACGAAAAAAGAGATTGTTCCGAGAGGCACCCAAATACTTTCGTCATGTGCGCAGCGGGTGTCGTCTATCCGATATGTCTTTCATGTAGCAAACAGTGCATAGGGCAAACTGGCCGCTGTATTAAAGGGACACTAGAAACAAACAAGTTAGTTTAGAGTGATAAATTATACTGAGAAAACTCGGTCTTTAGTTTCACCACTATATGTTTATTGATAGACCAGAAAATCAATGACAAATGTATCGCTTTTAAGTTTCCACAGAAATCTCCGATGGTCACGAGAGAGAGAGAGAGAGAGAGAGTGAGAATTTATTAGAAGGCAGAGAGGTCCGCCTGAGCTCGCTCGCTCGCTCGCTCACTCACTCACTCACTCACTCACTCACTCACTCACTCACTCACTCACTCACTCACTCACTCACTCACTCCACTCCACTCACTCACTCACTCACTCACTCACTCACTCACTCACTCACTCACTCACTCCTCACTCACTCACTCACTCACTCACTCACTCACTCACTCACTCACTCACTCCTCACTCACTCACTCACTCACTCACGCACGCACGCACGCAGTCTATCAATCAATAGATCATTTATCATTAGTCGGTCAACCTGTTTGATATCAAACCACAGGACGAGCATCATCTGACGGCCATTATAGTATGTACTTCCCACAATGAATGAATGAATGAATCACAATGTTCACTGAGTATTATAACTTAATTTTAAGATAACCTCGACCGTTCAATCACTCACTTGATCATTCCTTCATTCAACTTGTGTAATAATCTCACCTCGATCAATCAGTGAATTTAATCACTCAGTAAGAACCAGATAAACGAACTCATTCATTCAGTCACTCTTTAGCCACCAGTAAACTCACAAAAGATATTGTTGGCACCGCCTCTGCGGCCATTCTTTTTTTTTCTTTCTTTTTTTTCATAATTCTACCCATGCTCTTGAACCCTGCGAGCCGAAGCCGTAGATTCCGAAAAATACGGGGATTCCCGCTGTGTAGCCTTAATTAAGAAGAAGAAGATGTTTATGGCAAGAAGGAGGAGAGGTAGCCTTAATTAAGTCCATATGGGACTTGGGGTGCCCTGGGTTTGAGGAATGTTTCTTTATAAAAAAAAAAAAATGCCGCCTCAAGTCTTCCAGCACGCAATATTGCCGCGTGCCCTGTTCACGGCACGGTTGCTGCTTTAGTCAAGAACAGCTCCACACGAAGTAGCTATTTTCCAGGACGTTCTCATTCAGAAAAAAAAAAAAGAAATGAAAACCTGGGTAATGGTACTGTTATCACACTGAGATGTATCTGTCTGGGTCGTCAGCAAGCCATCAAAATCGGCGGAATACCACTGAGTAAGTGGTTAAAATTATCTACAGTCTATTGTTTCATCGCAATAACGTGACTTCAAGATAAGTCAGCTATTTTCCGAGTGAATGACACTTTGCAATAACAAGGAGAAAGGACACGACAGAGAACGGTGTTATCTCTCGGTCTCGTTACGGAAGAACAGGTCTGTTTAAACTTGTTTAAACTTGTTTAAAAAAGAAAGTGCGATCAAGAGTGGCACCTGACAGCCAGCAGTCACACGTCACTCACTCACTCACTCACTCACTCACTCACTCACTCACTCACTCACTCACTCACTCACTCACTCACTCACTCACTCACTCACTCACTCACTCACTCACTCACTCACTCACTCCACTCACTCTCACAGAGTCACCCACGCACTTATTGACTCACACTCATTCACTCACTGAGTTATTCACTCACTCACTTACACATTCACTTACAAAACCACTCACTCACTCACTCACTCACTCACTCACTCACTCACTCACTCACTCACTCACTCACTCACTCACTCACTCACTCACTCACTCACTCACTCACTCACTCACTCACTCACTCCACTCACTCACTCACTCACTCACTCACTCACTCACTCGCACTCTTCCAACGAAATTGCATTGCACTGTAAGTATGCTTTATGCAGGCCCTGAGATATGCTCTCTAAAGGTCTGCAAGAAATAGCCTCTCTTTCCACAATCACTTTCTCTCTCTCTTATCTCTATACTTTATGTTTCCACATCGTAAGTCGGCGCCAGCGGATATTCGTTCTCCCCAAGAATACATTTGTCTCGCCTGTCTGACTCAGAGTCGCGGCTGCCTTTTCGCTTACGCAACTATCGCCCCAGGGTGCAGCCTTTCTCACTTCTTCGCTTTCTTCATCGTAAGTTTTTCCCAGGCTACGTCACTAGTTGCCTCTTTTAGGAGGAGGAGAAAGAGGATGGAGAGGAGCAGAGAAGGAAGGCTTGAGTTTAAGGTCATGCCAGACCCTTCAGTTCTCGCTTAAATCGATAAATTTGGCCCTCTGTACCGATGTAGACGGTGTGGTATATATATGGACGCTCCTCCTTCTCTCTAAACGTCCTCCCCTTCGCGTATTATTTGGATTCTTCTCAAGAAAAGCTTTAAGAGGATTGTGACTAACGATAAGAAATTCTTCGAAGCTTAGTACGCCGGCGTTGCGACATGTCTTCGTAACAAGTACTTCTGAACAGGAATACCGGTGTTTAAAATACAAAAAAAAAAAAAAAAAAAACCAACCAAACAAAAAAAACGACCTGTTACTGTCACGTTGTTTCTGCATACCCGAAATGAAGATTTCGACATGTTCGGTATGCTTTGGCCGATATAAGTTTTGTGCAGTGCAACAAACGCTAGGACCGGTGGCATCCGATTGCAAAGGAGGACCACCTGCTGTCTTTCAGCTAGAGCAGTGAGTGAGTGAGTGAGTGAGTGAGTGAGTGAGTGAGTGAGTGAGTGAGTGAGTGAGTGAGTGAGTGAGTGAGTGAGTGAGTGAGTGAGTGAGTGAGTGAGTGAGTGAGTGAGTGAGTGAGTGAGAGGTGAATAGACAATGGAAAATTCGTTCTAATGATGCTGTATACAAGAATACGAGCCAGGCTTTCATCTGCACTGCACGCAAATAATAAGGTAAAGTGTAACAAATGTAGCTGCAGTGCTTGATTTATGGAATTTGTGGAGTTGGTTCCGAGTGAAGGTTCTTTTTCCCCTCTTAAAACAATTTACTTGATCCGCAATGATTTAAAGATTCGTCGTAGCTGTAGGATAAACACATTTTAAATAGAGTGTCTTAGTGAACCTTTTTCACCCACGTTACCCGAATGAGTAAACGCGGTTTCTGTTTGAATTCAACTACCGCAGGTACTCGCACACAAGCGTCGCTGCGTAGTGTTTAAGTGCACTGGCTAACGTTTACTAACTGTTGGCTATGTTGGCTAGTAATGACTAAACAATGACTCTCTACGGCTAACTTTTGGTTAATGTTGGATATCACTGGTTAACGGTCGACAAACTATTGGCCAAAGCTTCACTATGGCTTAGCCTATGAATACCGGTAGTTAACTATTAGTTAGCTTAAGTTAGCTACGATTATCTGCTGTTACAACGGTCACATCATCTTCATTCCTTCACATTCCATTAATCACAACTAACCACCATTTTGTATTATTCAGCGGCGTGTAAAAAAGCGTCAAAGCTAATATAGGGAGGTCGCGTTTCTGCCTCAGCTTAAGAAAAGCCACAACGCAATTTTGCCACCTCCTCAAGTCTTTAGAAGCGTGTTGAAACATCAAGTGTCCCCATCTCGGCAGTGGGATCTCGAAGAAACTGTAGTTGCGAAACTCACTTACGCATCTGTTCGAATGCATTTTCTATGAGTACTCCTTGTGCTGCATACAGAGATGGCCAGATATCTGATTCGAAACGACACCATTCTAACGCAGAACGCGTAAAAAAAGAAACGTCCTGCTCAATATTGAGTTGGAGCATTGGTGAAGCCTGAGGTTTGCGCCAGTACGAAGAATACAGAAGGAACGTTGAAGAGTTGCACACGGCTCTTGTTTCGAAAACCGAGTGGAGTCCTTGGTGCTTGGGAATTTGTTGGGGAAATACGAATTGTCCGAGGACTTTAAATGCGTCAGGAGGCTCAAGTGACGTTGCACAACAGAAATTTCGTGATATATACGGTACATCAGTTTGCCAGATTCATCAAGCAGTACAAAAGAAAGCAACCCTTCCTCTTTTCCAAGGAGAAGAGTAGGCCAGTAGCACGTTGCAAGATTTATTTGCGACGAACGAAATTCCCAAAAACAAAAGACGTCGTCTCATCTCCTGCCATTCACATTTGTATGCATGGCACGTTTAAAATGAGAGAGTCCTGCAAGCAAAGTAGAGGTTTTAAAAAATCTGGCAGTCAATCCTAATGACCAAAATGAAAAAGTAGTACAAAAATGGCGAGATGCAAAAAAAAAAAAAAAAAGTGGCAGTGGGGCAGGAGCGAAGGAAACAAGAGTATAGGGGTTCGCTTAAATAACTGACTTCGACGTTTGTTCTTTTTCGCCGTCAAGAGGAATACAAAGAAGAGAACAACTTAAGCGATGACAACATGATGAAAAGGAGCGAGTTTTTGTTCCGTGACGTAACCACACGATCGATGAAACGACCACGTATTTTCCTGCGTACACATTTATTTGATAGTTCCCTTCTTTCCTCATATATATATATATATATATATATATATATATATATATATATATATATATATATATATATATATATATATATATATATATATATATATACGTCTGAGTGTCGTGAGCTGCTTTTCTTTTTTTTTCTTGCTGCCTATAGGACTCTTCGGGAGAGTAATTCGTCATTGGAACAACTTTTGTTTTCTGAACGTACATTTACAACAACCAACGTTCACTGACCATGACGTTGGCATTCCATTACGTGCACATCCCCCAACATCTCTAACATTTAACAACAACATCTCTAACATCTAACAGAGATTGCGATTGCTTTTTCCGCGGAAAGCAATAAACAGCGTTAGGTTTTATGTCGGGGGAAGGATTACTTATTTACGTCTTAAAAGCACGAAGAGGGATCGTTGAATATTTTAGGAGTGGCGTGTCTGCGTCTTAAGAAATCTGAAAAATTTAGAACAAATGCAGAGAAAGATATTTAATAAAGAGAAAGAAGGCGGTCATGGTGTGAAAAAAGCGTTTCCCTAAACGAATAGCGCATTAGCAAGAACGCGTGCATGGATGAAAGGAGTGAACAACGAAAACGAAAGAACAAACAAAACAAGAGGTTTGTTCCCAAGAACAAAGGAAGCAACGGTTCCAATCACTTGGTGGAGAACAATGCACGCCGTCTGAATCGGTAACGACCGGGATGCCGCCAGAGGGCGGCTGAGAAGGAAAACAGGAAAAGCAGACGACAAACATAAACAAGAGCAGACGACGAAATTCTCGCCTCCTACGCAGATGCGATGGCGAACCGAAAACTGCGACGCTTAGGCCCGCTACAGTTTTTGTTTTTCGGGTTTCCCTGGACGTGAGAAACAATTGTGGCTGACACTGCGATTCGCAAGAGACAATGCCGGGAGCTGCGCTTTATATATCAGCGCTTTTTTTTGTTATTGCTGTCATTTCGCGTTACAATTTCGTTTTTTTTTTTTTTTGTGTGTGTACGGAGTCGCGACTACGCCTAGTGGGCTGGATAGTTTCGTTTTGCGTAAGCTACGTGCCGATCTAGGAAGCATTGCATGCGAAACGCGCTTAGGAGAGGCAAACGCGGGACCATTGGAAGTCGCCTGGCAACCGGTGTAACGGTGGTAGGCTCTCGACGAACGGATCTCGAATCGCCGCTTGCCTGAGTGAGCAGTTGGCGCAAACACTTCGCGAATCGCTTCACCGTTGTGTAAGTGTTTCGCGCGTCGAGGTATACGGGAAGTGAGCGGCGAGTGAGGGGAGATTCGAACCATTCGAGCGGAGCACTTCAAAGCGAGCGAATAGGCAAATGTTGTCTCGATGAATTTGGCTGTCTCGGAGTTTTAGAAATGCGCATTTGAAACATGGGGGGCCGTGCCAGTTGTCGCACCGTGTTGACTACTGTGTTTCTTTGTCGCTGTGTCTGCGATGCCACTTGTTAACAAGTCGAATAATGAACCAACTTGGCCAAACCAAAGTACTGCTTGTCGCAAAAAGTCAGTTTCGCCCCAAGGGTGAGACAATGGACGTAACGGCAACAATTCGGAATGCTGTACTAAGTAAAGCTAGGAGATAACTCCTTTAGTTGGCGTAGCCCCTTTGGCTTAAATCGTTAGCTGGCGTGACTTGGCGTAACTAAACAAAACGCCGGCGTAAGAAATCGCGCCCGCGGCAGCGAGCGAACAGACCTTCATGCTGTTTGTCGCCTCAACGCAAACCAAACCGTGACAATACAGCGCGTCCAAAAGTACGAGCCATCTCCTTATCTCTCTCAACATATCACGCGCGCGACCGCGCCCAGCTGATCAAATTTTGCAGTTCTTGCTGAAGCCACGCATCCCCACCCCCCTCCATCCTAGTAAGCCCACCGCTCTAGCTTATGGACCGTACACGCTACGAAAGACGGCCGGCGTGCTTCACTTCCGTGTGAGACGCGATCGTCGGCTGCCCTCGCACGCTTTCACTCGCGCATATAACATACGACACATCGGGCGACGTTCTTGCTCTTGGACTCTATGCAGAACCTCACGGCGACGTCAACGGCGACGGCAAAAGTATGCCTGGAGCGTCCGAATAATTGTTAATGCCGCAGAAGGATGGAGAAAGTTTAGAAAATATTCCAAGTTCTCGTTCAGGCGTATCGCAGTAGGCTGTATTGATACGCTTTCTCGAAAATTCCCTATTCCTGTTCCACCTATTTACAGGGCTTAGTTCGATCAAGAAGTAGGGCGCTTCTGCCGTTGCTCCGAGGCGCTTATCTTAACGAGTGAGATAAAAAAATGCCCCCCACCTCCCCGAAGGGAATCGGGAGGAAATGCGAATGCATTTCGCGCGCGCTTCACTCCATTTATATATGGTGGTTGTGGTTCGAAGAAGGAAAAAGCGCCAAATTTCTGCAGCCTGGTCGGGAGCACGGCGCAGCGCCTGTTTTTTTTCTTTTGCTTTTTTTTTCAGTTTTTTTTCTTTTTTCTTTTTTTTAATTTTTTCTTAATTTTCTTTTGTTCTTTTCTTCTTTTTTTTCTTTTTTTTATTTAAAAAATTTTTTTTTCATATATAGCTCTGCCGAGCTCCCGCGATGCGAGCGCCCTCACGCACCAGAGCGCGCTCCTCCTCTCCACTCACTATAACACCTGCCGAGGCCACCGCGGACAACGCCAACGCCGGATTCCTGACATAGCCCGACTAAGAAATTCATTCGCATTTAAAACTGGGGATGCGTAAAGCAAGCAGCGATGGAGCGGTGTTTCCTACTGGAACATACCAATCGCTGCTTATGTGCAATGAGAGACAGAAGACTCCGACTGGACACAGAGACCCGCAGTCCGCTTTTAGTTAAGGCGCCCGCTGCGAATTTTTATTGTTCAACAACGCACAGGAGAAATCTCCCACCGGCACCACCTTGGAGGTCAAGATCCATTGCCATATATACGGGGTGGCCGGTGAACGGTTGTGCAGCGCGAGCAGTCGGTTAGCAGACGTTGCTCGCTAGCAGACGCTAGTCTGCAAGCGAGCAGCAGACGCTAGCAGTCACAGGCAGCGTCTGCTAGCAAACTCGCTAGCAGACGCTGCCTGTGTCGGCGTCGCGAGTCGAGAGAGGGAGAGGGGGGGAGCGTAGGAGATGAGAGAGAGAGGGGGGGCGCGCATGCGCAGTGGGAGTGTCGACGCTGCGGGCAGAGATGCCTAGTGAAGAGAGGGAGGAGCGTAGGAGAGGAGAGAGAGGTGGGACGCGCATGCGCAGTGGGAGTGTGGACGGCGCGGGCAAGGATGCCTAGAGGAGAGAGGGGGGGAGCGTAGCAGGGGAGAGAGGAGGGGAGGCGCATGCGCAGTGAGGGTGGTCACGCCGCGGTGAGGGATGCCTAGAGGAGAGAGAGGGAGAGAGGAGGTTTTTTATTTTTTTTGAAAGGGTTTGCGCATGCGCAGTAAGGGTGGTCACGCCGCACACCACCACCACCGGATTAAGCTTCGTCATAAGATGCTTCACATCTAACACCTGCTGGCGCGCACACCTCCTCAACCTATCCTCCTCCTCCTCCTCCGCGGACAACGCCGCACAACGCCAACGCCGGATGCCTGACATAGCCCGACTATGAAATGCATTCGCATTTAAAATTGCTTTTGTAAATTCCGCGTTACGCGGGTTTCGTCCACAGGTGTGTTATGTAATCTGCATCTGACAGGTAAAGCGACATGTGTGGCGCATCACTATTGTTTTGTTTCTCGCCGTTAACATCTGAAGCTGCGTTATAGAAGTGTCGCTTTAGGGATATCTATCTATCTATCTATCTATCTATCTATCTATCTATCTATCTATCTATCTATCTATCTATCTATCTATCTATCTATCTATCTATCTATCTATCTATCTATCTATCTATCTATCTATCTATCTATCTATCTATCTATCTATCTATCTATCTATCTATCTATCTATCTATCTATCTATCTATCTATCTATCTATCTATCTATCTATCTCTTGCCGTATTTGCACCGTCAGGCGCAAATGACTCACATCGGAGGCAGCATACGGAAACACGTCCTTAAGAAGGGATCAGCAGACTCGAGCTCAGGCCAGAAGGAAGTAGAGAGACGGCCAAATTTGTTTCGTGTCGGCATGGCAACAAGCTCGCAAAGTCTCCCTTCCGCTTGGCCCAGAGACGAGGCGTTCCTGCCCGGAGACAGAAAGCGAGGGAGAGAAAGAGCTAAAGAAAGAAAAAAAAGTGTAAAAGAGTCTTGAAGACAAATTCATTGGTCAGTGCATCACTCGCATGCCTGAGGCTGGCGTCTAGCCTTGACTCTCGGGCAGGCAGCCTGCTTTGGCTGCAGTGTAGGCCTCGGTCATCTAGATAAGCTTCGGCCCGTCAAGCCTCGTCGCTCTCACTTACTCTCCGAGCTTCCAGAGCTAGCACGCGCTGCCTAGCGCTGACTGGGCAACCTTCTCCCTCCTCACTCCGCTGAAAACACCCGGCTCGAAAAAATCAGGCAAACGAAAGAAAGATAAATGAATGAAGCAGATATGTAAAAGGAGAATCAGTAAGCCGTCTCCTGCATGCGGCCTTGTCGTCTTTCTTTCTTTCTTTCTTTCTTTCTTTCTTTCTTTCTTTCTTTCTTTCTTTCTTTCTTTCTTTCTTTCTTTCTTTCTTTCTTTCTTTCTTTCTTTCTTTCTTTCTTTCTTTTCCAGTTTTGCTGCGTTAGAGCTAACAGCTACTCAACAACGCTCGTTCTTACTCACTGCATATGCGAAGCCTCCTTTTCATCGTTTTCTTCTTTTCATCGCAAGTCATGGAACGCTACAGCTTTCTGGTTTTCATCTTTCTATTTTCGTCTTTCACTATGTCTAGTAATACGCCTGAGGGAAACGCATATAAAGCGTAGTGTAAACGTACTAGGTACAGGAGGGAAAGGGGGCTTGCGATGGAGAGGGTAGGTTGTTCCTGCCAAGAGCAGCTGGCCTGCAGTGTTGGCTGCACGAACGAGACTACTATGTTTGTTATTATTATTATGTTTTGTGGCTTGTGTGCTCAAATGGGTGGGGGGGGGGGGGGATTGTGGAGCCAATGCAAGCTCGAAGGAGAGATGAATATGAAAGTACAGATTGGAAGTCGCGCAATAAAAAAGGAAGAAAATATGAGTAGCTTCTGGAGAAGCTGTCGAAGCGGTAAGCGAAAGAGAAGCGTTGCAGGGAAGCCAGTGATTCAGGGTACTTCGGCGTTCCGCCGGAGAATTGCTCGGCAGCAGACAGTTTCCAAGGGAGTTAGGAAGTAAAATGTGATGCGATGAGAGAGTGAAAGAGAAATATGTAGTGGTGGTCAGCGAGAGAGCACGGATCATCGCGAGCGCAATAAAAGAAAATATTTTGCCTCGAACAATATGCGAAAAGAAGTAAGCAAAGTAAACAAGAAGGCACAGAAGAAAAGGAAGAGCGATGAAAGCTTGACTCGTCCGTCAAGTCGAGGCTATTTACGTCTGTCTGTCTGTCTGTCTATCTATCTATCTATCTATCTATCTATCTATCTATCTATCTATCTATCTATCTATCTATCTATCTATCTATCTATCTATCTATCTATCTATCTATCTATCTATCTATCTATCTATCTATCTATCTATCTATCTATCTATCTATCTATCTATCTATCTATCTATCTATCTATCTAGATAGATAGATAGATAGATAGATAGATAGATAGATAGATAGATAGATAGATAGATAGATAGATAGATAGATAGATAGATAGATAGATAGATAGATAGATAGATAGATAGATAGATAGATAGATAGATAGGAACAACGACCAAAGCCACACCAGCACCTCCACCACCAACAACAAAAACAGCAACCGCTACATATACATGTTTTATTTAAGTATGCAACTTTGTGTTGAAACCGTAACAATGACGAGGAGAACAGCGCCACAATCTACCGCATCAACGACCACAACGACACCACCACCGTCAACAACAACAACGACGACAACAAACGGCTCGCAGCTCGCCATAATAAGGTGTCATTCCGCCATCGGCGCCAGGGTGGTGTTTACACCGTGCCGAGAGACAGCCCTACCGACCTTTCGCCCTGGCTTCCGAAAATAGGTAGCAAAGCCTCAAATGAGCGCGTAGGTGTTGAATCTCAACGACCCGCATGCTTATTCCTGGCCGAGACACGTCGACAACGCCCACGCACCGCTGTCGTAACCCTTTGTTTTTCAACGCAAAAGGTCAAAGCAGCGCTCAGGGGGGCCCACAGCTGTTTGTATGGCCGAGGAAATCGCGCAGCACCGACTAGTGCGAATCATAGATGCCTTGATCACTGCTATAGAAGCTCATCTGCCTACTTTCGCTACTTCCTTTATTTATGCCATTCCTTCCTCTCTGACTTCATTCATTTCTTCTTTCATTTCTTTTTTCTTTTCGTTTCGATCGAAGTACACCCTTTTTTTTGCTTCGCTCATTCCTTTACTCATTGCCATCTATATATTGCATATCTGGCGAGAAACTAATGAAATTCAGTGAGAGCTTCGGTCCACATAAAAAGAAATGAAGAAACAAATTAAGAAGCCCTTGCACTGTTTCCCTATAGGGAAAAATGAGGACAAGCGAAGGCTCTGTGCATGCGTGCCGGACGTACTACCTTTCTTTCTTTCTTTCTTTCTTTCTTTCTTTCTTTCTTTCTTTCTTTCTTTCTTTCTTTCTTTCTTTCTTTCTTTCTTTCTTTCTTTCTTTCTTTCTTTCTTTCTTTCTTTCTTTCTTTCTTTCTTTCTTTCTTTCTTTCTTTCTTTCTTTCTTTCTTTCTTTCTTTCTATCGCATTGCGCAATGCTCCCTCCTTACCGTCTGCTTCCTCCATTCCGAGAATTAGACTTTCATCCACGTGCTTAGCTGAGCAACACTTCAGTTGCTACAGGCAACAACGACGGGCTCATGCGTTCATATGCAGGCCACCATGAAATAGACAAGTCGCCTCGATAAAATACGATTGCCGTATCAAAGACGGCTGATCGCCGAGAAGCCTTACGATCGAGAGAGCGTCAATTATTGGAAAAGGACGAGTCAAACATTGAAGGACACTTCGCAAATTCCAAAGTGTGTTCGGCGAAAGCCTGTGGCCATTCGACTGACAATGCCATGTCTTTTTTTTACACTCCCAGTGGAATAGGACACAAACGGAATGTGTGCGTGTTTTCTGTTTTAATTTTTACCGCAAATCGCAGCGAGACACGAGACTAATCTGCCTCCGTTTCGCATGCGTTCGTGTTCTCGCGCTTTGCGCATCGTGCAGACGCCATCCGCGTTCCAGCGCTCATAAGGTTCATTTATCCTCCCGCTCGAGGGGAAGAAGCCACAGCTGCCACCGTGCCAGGGGGCCGGATATCGGTCACCACGAGTATGAGACATTAAAGGCTTTCGCCTTAAAATTACGCGTGTGACCGGCGTGCCTTCGAGGGCCGCATTTCTGCAGGCTGCGCTGTACGTGCCTTCGGTGTTTTCTGCGTGCGACGCCAAAATCTGTGTGTAATAAAAACATTGCATAAAAACGAAAAAAAATTACACCATCTCCCGCTAAAGGGAACCATGTGTAGATGTGAAGCAGCGGGCGCTAACGCTTACACTGGCGGCGGCGTTGACGCTGGCGCTCATCGCAGCGTTGCGCAGGAGAGAAAACTGGGGAGGCGCAAAGCAGGCAGTGATGGAGCAGTTTTTTCTACTAGAACATGCCAATCGCTGCTAATGGGCAATGAGAGACAGAAGACTCCGACTGGACACAGAGACCCGCACTCCGCTTTTAGTTAACGCGCACGCTGCGAATTTTTATTGTTCAACAACGCACAGGAGAAATCTCCCACCGGCACCACCTTGGAGGTCAAGATCCATTGCTATATATACGGGATGGCCAGTGAACGGTTGTGCAGCGCGAGCAGTCGGTTTTTTCAACCAAGAAACTCGCTAGCAGACGCTGCCTGCGTCGGCGTCGCGAGGCGAGAGAGGGAGGAGCGTAGGAGAGGAGAGAGAGGGGGTGACACGCATGCGCAGTGGGGAGTGTGAACGCCGTGGGCAGGGATGCGTAGAGGAGAGAGGGGGGGAGCGTAGGAGAGGAGAGAGAGGGGGGGGACGCGCATGCACAGGGGGAGTTAGACGCCGCGGGCAGGGATGGAGAGAGGGGGAGTGTAAGAGGGGGAGAGAGGAAGGGAGGCGCATGCGCAGTGTGGGTGTGGTTGCCGCGGGGAGGGATGCCTAGAGGAGAGAGAGGGGGAGAGGAGGTTTTTTATTTTTATTTTTTTTTACTGTTTGCGCATGCGCAGTAAGGGTGGGCACGCGGCACACCACCACCACCACCACCACCACCACCACCACCACCACCACCACCACCACCACCACCACCACCACCGGATTAAGCTTCGCCATAAGATGCTTCACATCTAAAAAAGCTGCGTTGTATGTGCCTTCTGTGTATCCGCTCTACCAGCGACACTTCCTGAAGTACGTCACCATTACATCATGTTTGCCTCCGCCGTGACGTCAGAGATATTCCTGAACGCAGGAGGTTAGTAGGTGCGTACATACCAGTTGAACAACTGGTATTTTCAACGGCGTTTTCAGTCCGCCATCGGTGCTTTTTATGATGATGCGGTGTCGGACCCAGCGCCATACCAAGTACGAAGATTTCGACGAGGAAGTTCTTCATGCTGGACTCCACGTAGAATCGACATACAACACCCGTCACGGAAATGACGTCTGTAAAAGAGCAGCGTGTGAATGGGAATACTCTGAATCTATCCACTATAGGAGAAGCCAATGATATTTTTTTTAATTTATTTCATACTGCGAGCTTGCTTTACAAGCCATAGGCAGGAGTGGATTGCACAAAAGAAAACGTTGAAGAAACTGTGAAAACAATTGGAAACAAATCTTAAAAACAAATATCAAATCTGTGCTGAACAGTATTTACAGCATGTGAAACACAAAAAACAATAAAATATAGTAAACACACAAGATAATACAGTTGAAAATACTGGCAAGAAAATGCATACTAGATCACAAAGAGAAATAATGACACTTTAGGACAAGTAATAATAACGACAAAAAAAAATGATAAAATGTGCAGTAGAGCGCATGCTCAAACGGCGGTCTTTTCAGCAACGAAAAAGGAGGGTACATTTATTATCACTTGTCTTTTAATATGGTACGCTAGCTGGAAAATGACAAATGGAATGGGGAACACCTTGGTTCATAGATTAGCGAGAGCGTGCACAAACGATGATAAGGTTGGGCTCTGCAGTACATATTCAGGCAATGCGTTCCATTCATGGATGGCACGAGGAAAAAACGACTGTTTGAAGAAGTTGGTTCAGCAAGAATATTCGATTAGCTTGAAAGAATGAGATGAACGCGTAGGGCGCCGGCTGCACGGTTTAATGTACAAATCCCTGTCTACTTTGATATGTTCGCGGTGAATTAAGTACAGCATTTTAAGTCTCTCTCGATAGCGTCGTACTTCTAGAGTTTCAAGGTTCGCGTCCTGTAGTAGAGCACTAACAGATGTGTGACGGCGGTAAGAATTAAAAATGAATCTTACTGATTTTCGCTGTATGTTTTCGATTTCACTTATGTGAAATCGAAAACATACAGCGTGTTTCACTTATATGTTACCGGGTCTGAGCGTGTGTTTGGAAAAAGTTATCATATCGTAGACGCTTAACATCAGTAACAATGACGGTTGTATGGAACATGGTCAGGGTTGCCTTTGATGGCTACTTTGCGCCAAATTGGCTACTTTTGGACCCCGTTGGCGACGAAAATTTCCAGTTGGCGCCATGGCTCTTCTTTAAACTTGTCGTTTTACTTATTCGAAATGGTTTTATTTATTCATCAATAATAAAGACCCTGTTGCTAATACCGCTTCCTGTTCTATTTGATTAGAAATTCGGTGATAATATCAAATGACATGGCTACTTTGGCTACTTTTGGCGTGAGTTCTGGCGCCTTTCAACCCTGAGCATGGTGTTGGAGGGACCTTTAAAAAGACGACGAGCAGACGACGCGACAGGGACGAACACGTCATGAGGGTGCTTTCGCCTTTCCTATTGGCTAACAATCAGGGCTGCAAAGTACTCCTGAGATTGAGTATGGTGATACCATATGGTGATACTTCTTCGTTGCAGTCGAACTAAACTGCAGTACACTTCCTATACGCCACTCTATACATCCTAGGCAAATGTGATAGCCACTTTGTTTCATTTTATTAACAGGTTGTGTCTGAGTATTGTTCGATTTATTTTTGTCAAGGTATTTGAGGAGTGTTTTGACCGTTGCGTATGACCTTTATTTGAGATCTTTTTATGTGGCATATGCAAACGGGCTAAACATATACTGTTCTTACAAATTTCGATGAGGTCCCTCCTGAGAATGCTTCGGCATACGAGGAGACATGTTTCCTCTGACTTTTGGGTTGTGTGTTAAAAATTAATTACTCACATATTGAGGCGAAAGCATTTAATGTCTTGTGCTCACGTCTGTCCGTCCCTCCGTCCGTGCCCAGATATCTCTGCCCAGTCATGATACAGACCCACAATCGTGTCCGCTGATTTCACTTCGGAAACTTGAAGGTCCTAGTAAATTTCGTTCGGTAATTCTGACATTGCTGCTCAGCCAAACATAATAATATTAACAGTAACGACGAACCTTGAATAAATAATATGCGTAATGCTTATATTCGCCGACAAACAGTACTTGCGGTTTTGAGCGGAAACCAGTTAGCGCGACTGTCTTTCACAGGAGAAGGGCAGACGCGCCGGCAAGCGGTTCCACGGCAAGCGGTTCGGAGAAGCGGCCCGAGAATGTGGATTCCTCTGATACCAAACTCTATACCGAACACTATACATGCACGCACACACACGCGCGCGCGCGCACGCACACACACACACACACACACACACACACACACACACACACACACACACACACACACACACACACACACACACACACGCACACGCACACACGCACACGCACACACACACACACACACACGCACAAACAGACACACACACACACACGCACGCACACGCGCACGCACACAAAAAGACATGACATAGTCAGTCGAATGGCCACAGGCTTTCGCCGAACACACTTCGGAATTTACAAAGTGTCCAATTTTTATACACTGGTTCAATTATATTGGGCGCTCCAAATTTATGCACTTTTATGCTTCTTGACGTCCAACAAAACAGCAGGTAGTTCTACCACCTTTTTGCCAACATGGTGGTAAAGGGGTTATGGCGCTCGGATGCTGACATAAAGGTCGCGGGCTCGGACCAGGCCGCGACGGTCACACTTCGATGGAGGCGGAACGATAGAAGCCTGTGTACTTAGATTTTGGTGCACTGTAATGAACCCAGGTGGATGAATTGGAGTACATAATACGGGTGATCTGAGCGCAGGGTTGTAGAATTTGTTGTTCGCTCCGAACTCTAAAATTTCGTCTGCCCGAAAGTGAAATGCATCTTCTGATTATTAGCGAGCAGGCTTTAACGTGCGAATGAGAAAGAGAGAGAGAGAGAGGGAAAGAAAGCGAGAAATAGGAAGGCAGGGAGGTTAAGCTTTCCCCTTAGATACAGTGGACGGGAAGGTTCCCGATACCTTGTAGGAGTTTCCTAAAGGTTGAAAGAGATTTAGTTCATAAAATCAATCTTTACCATTGTTTTTCTACTTTTCCAAATTGCTTTATTTCTTGGTTCAACTTCTCCTTTTTATTACTTAATTCCGTACTATTCAATTATTCTATTCTTAACACTTTCAAATTTTGTTTCATTTTTACTCTTTCATATTAAATAGGCTAAATCTAATTTATAATTTACGAATTGCAATTTCAAACTACCCGATTCATGGTCAATCCCCTCCCGTGGGTGTGTGCTACGGTTTCAAGGTACTACTCTGCTCCACTCTTAATCCAGACGCTAGTATCCCGGTACGCTATCCAGCACCAGTGTAGGTGTGTCCTGTCTTCTTTCCAACCTTTATATTCAAATGAGAGAGTGCGTTAATTTCGGGTCAGGTGAGGCAACGTTCGAGGAAGCTTCGGTTAATCTCGTTATCGTCAGCGCCAGACAAACACAAAACGAACGCTGACTCGAAAACAAACGACGCCATAATTTACCGGTCCAGAACGGAGCCCCACGAACCATAGCCTGCCTCGCCGGCACATTACACCTGTACGCTCATCCCCTTTTCAGTGTGCGCGCACCTCGCCTCCTTAGGCGACCGCGCCATCGCTTCGCTCGTCCCAAGCTGAGGGCACAGTCTAACGCAAGAAGCAGCTGTGTCTAATGACACAGCGAACATCGTTACACCTTTGTGCAGCGAGAAAAAAAAGAAAAAAAGCTACGCAAAACGTGTTCCAAGGACACCCCGCCCTTGAGTACCGGCAAGTTCCCAAGTGTACGAGCACGTACAGCGGCTTGTTCGATTTAATGACCAGCGTGCGCACGCATCGCTTAGCTTCGCAGGGGAACTGAAATTTCTTGGAATGTTACCTGCGGCGCCGGGGGGGGCGGGAGAACTTAATTGCTTCTTTGCTTTTCTCAGCGCGGGGTGCCAAGAGAAGCTGTATTCATGTATGTATATGTGCACATATGTATGTGTATATTTATACAACAATGAACAATGCCTTGCACGCGAATGTTTCCAATATCGTTATCTATCTATCTATCTATCTATCTATCTATCTATCTATCTATCTATCTATCTATCTATCTATCTATCTATCTATCTATCTATCTATCTATCTATCTATCTATCTATCTATCTATCTATCTATCTATCTATCTATCTATCTATCTATCTATCTATCTATCCACCCACCCACCTACCCACCTGTCTGTCTGTCTGTCTGTCTGTCTGTCTGTCTGTCTGTCTGTCTGTCTATCTGTCTATCTGTCTGTCTGTCTGTCTGTCTGTCTGTCTGTCTGTCTGTCTGTCTATCTATCTATCTATCTATCTATCTATCTATCTATCTATCTATCTATCTATCTATCTATCTATCTAAACTTGTTTTCTACGTTCTTCTGCTCTGACGGCGGAGGCTGTGAGGTCACGCAGCGTCTCGCAGCTAGCTGCATTGCGTAGTATCGGCAATTTTCGCGCCATTAGATAGCGTCGCCGCCGTCGCCCCCCCCCCCCCCCGACTTCTTGCGTCACTATAGAGCCTTCGCTCGTCTATGTATTGGTCTATATATACATTTTTGTTCTCTCACACGGTCGATCGTTTTCATCGCGTGGATTCGTTAATAATCTCCCACGCGTTGACACATCCCGCCTATGGGGATAGAAAAGGTTCCTATTAAGTTGGCGCCCATGTGGCGCTTCGCTTTGTGTCTTGAGTTTTCCTACCGCTGTTTTTACTTTGGGACCGAATGAGTTGTAGCGCGAAGTCCGTTGCCACTTAGCCATGCTTCTGCGTAAAGGGCGCATTGTCTGACTAGCAGTGGAACGCACAAAAAAAAAAAAGGGCAGCTGTAAATAAAAAATGAGAGAGAAACCCTGTGTAGAAAGCACGTGTTACAGCCTTTAAATGACGCCTCGAATTTTTTTTTTTTTTGTGGCTGTCTGGTCGAATTGAATGCAGACTTTAGGTGATTCATATGAACAGAGTAGCTTTCTCTCTATCTTTTTTCTCCCTTCATTTCTCATTGACTCGGTTCATTAAAACTTTACAATGCATGCATTTCGAAATCATAGGGAACTACGACAGACTGCCGTCTATTATGAGTTCGCAATGCAATTTATTGCGGTTGCGAGGAGACGTGACGGCAGACTGTTCCAGACTCGAAGCTCATTACACGTTACAATGAACAATTTAGACAACCGTTTTTTTTTCTTCTTCGGTCTCGCTTCGTTTCAGCCCAGAGCATTGGCCTTTAGCGACGCATAACTAATTCTTTACGCCGTGCATCGCCGAAAGCGATGACATCCTGTATATGCAAATGACCTGCAGCGCAGTTTCTTCACACGTCTATAAAAATTGTGGAGACTCTCGTTGGGACGAAGTTATAACGAGACTAGCATCATACGTAATGTTTTATTGCGATAACAGCTATATGGCTATTCTTGGCGGGTTTTTACCGTCGCCGTTGCAGTCGCCGTCATGTTACGTGTAAAGTCCAATTTGATAACGTCTACATCGTATATTCTACGGGCGAGTAATAACGTGTGAGTATGGGGGGACGAACATGGCTGCTGCAGAGGTGAAACGAACCGGCCGTCTTTCGTCGGGGGAGCGAGCATGAAGCGGTGCCGTTGGTGAGGGGGGGGGGGGAGGCCTGCGTCGCACGAGCAGCAAACGCGTGCGAACATTGATCATAAGTGCGTGGTCGCGAGAGCTGGCGCGCGCGCTATCTCAACGGCTTTCAGTACACGCCTCGTGTACGCGCTGTTCTCTCACCATTCTCTCCGCGTCGAGAGGGTAGACATCGCGAAAACCGCTTGACTGCCTGTAGCGGCCGTGTTCGCTTAAGCCACTGTATTGTAGAGTTACGCGAGATCAGATACAAAACATTTTGCTGCTAGGATTTACTTCGTGTAATTCTCCAGTTTGTTGCTATCACATTCGTTGCATCGCCCTTGCGGCGAAACTGTGATGTGTTTATTTATCCGACGTCTATCAGTAGCTCCATCGTCTGGTGTAGCAAGAATGGGAGAAGGGAGTCGAGTTTTTAGATGCGAAGCATCTTATGCTCGGGGCTCCCGTGTCCGTCCCGCGCCCCGCGTCCCGCGCCCCGCGTCCCGCGTCCCGCGTCCCCCGTCCGCCGTCCCCCCGTCCCCCCGTCCCCCCGTCCCCCCGTCCCGCGTCCGGCCACTTTCATGAAGTAGGGAAGCACCCATTATGCGAACCAGAACGCTGTAGTAACATGAAGGCCGTCAACCCTAACACAGTCATCAGAGTCATGGCCGAGAGCACAGAGAGGCCTGCTTAGCAATGGCTAGGCAGGTGGTGTTTGTCGCCCAGGTTGACCCCATTCCTTGAGTCATGGCCGAGAGCAGAGAGAGGCTGCTTAGCAATGGCTAGGCAGGTGGTGTCTGTCGCCCAGGTTGACCCCATTCCTTAATCTTGCTTGCATGTGTTTGGAGGGGGCTTAGTCCGTCCCTCCTTCTCGCGTCCCACACCACCACAGCGCATGCACGTCCCCTCCCCCCCTCTCCCACGCTCACCCCCTTCCTCTACTCTAGGAATCATCTACTCTACGGAGCGGCCCCCCGCGTCCCCTCCCCTATGCTCTCCTACGCTCACCCCCCTTCCTCTACTCTAGGAATCATCTACTCTAAGGAGAGGCACCCACACAGCGCATGCGCGTCCTCTCCCCCCTCTCTCCTCTAAGAATCGTCTACTCCACGGAGCGGCTCCCGCGTCCCACATCCCCACAGGGCATGCACGTCCCCTTCCTTTCATCTAGGAATCCTCTACGGAGCGGCGCGCACGACAGGCGGTGTGACAGCTGCATACTCCGCTGGGGGGCGCCGCGGTATGAAAATGACGGAGCGCGCGCGCCTCATTCTCTCTCCTGTGCAGCGCCGCGATGAGCGCCCGGACCACTGCCGTGAAATGAGAGCGGCGACGCTCCTCCCGCTCAAGCTAATTATCTCCCCGCTGCTTCGCATCCACACATGGTTCCCTTTAGCGGGAGATGGGGAATTTTTTTAATGTAGGTTAAACCCGACCAATATAATTAATTGTATACAATAAATGCATCTCCCTGATAATAAGAGCTATGTTAGTTGTGTCGTTGGACTTTAAAATGTTGTCAGTACAAATATCAGAAAACTAGCCCGTCATCACTACGTCATCAGTATGAACCACGCCGTACGCGGCAAGGGAGAGCTTAGGAGCTACTCTTGAATAATCTTGACCTCTTAGGTTTTTCAACGCGCTCGCAAATTCAAGCACACGAGTGTTATTAGCATTTCACTGTCCATCAAAACTGTCCCGTAACCGCGAAGCGATCTCGTGCGGTGCTTATGCTTATTAGCGCAACAGATTAGCGGTTAAGGCAGCGTGGTATATTTTTTCGGCCCTTCAGTTTCTATCAGCTCCAAAAGTTAGAAACTAGAAGAAAACACTGTCCTTTCGCACATATACAAAGTGCAACCTCGCCCAATTTCATTGTGGCTACCAGCGCGAGGAAGCAAGAAGTGGACACGGCACAGCGCTGATGCTGTGTCCTTATCTATGTGTCCTTATCTAATTATCTATGTTACCCCGTGTCGTGTTTTGATTATGCCTTTTACTTGGTAGACGTATCCTTTACTTTGCTTAAATGCGCAGTGTGCTTTTTCTGAGTCATTTGATTATAGATTGCCAAGGCTGGGATAGTCACGTGCTGTTACCTATTTTTCGATGTATATATATGTTTTCGTGTTCCTCAAAATCAGCGCTGTGCCGTGTCCACTTCTTGCTTCCTCGTCTACGGGTTTCGCGCTGGTAGCCACAATGAATCTACACCAACTCGCCCAGTTTTCCATCGCCCAATTTGTTCATCTGCCACGACGAAATTTTTGTCTCGCCCTGAAAAGAACCGCATCACTGGAAATGGTAGCCTACGGCCTGGTGGCCGTATCGAATGCCCCTGACCTTTGAATACAAAGTTTTACGCGCTTTCAGTTTCTAACGTTCACTTACAAAAAACGAAACGAGAAAGAAACTGAACGAGAACGCTGTATTGTTCAACAGGCGTCAATAAAAGGGAACTGGCTACCACTGAAGATAATGCCCAGCTGCGCGCATTTTTACGGCGCGGCTGCGCAACGGCTATAAGCGGCCGTAGATGCACTGCCTCCCTTTTCGAGTTTTGAAACCGCACGTCAATAAAATACTGTTTTGTTGCGAAAGAGATTTAAAAAAAGACCACAGGGACCGCATGAATTTACCCAAGAAGACTTGAAAGTGAAAGCCATCTTCTTTTTTCTAAATTTCTCAATCACTGTCTTCACCCCCCCCCCCCCCCATCCCCTCTCCCCACCCGAAAGATTTCTTCACCTAACATGGCTCAGCCCTACCTCCAGGATCGGCAAAATTCAGTTTCAGTTTCAGTTTATTAAAATCGCAATCTTTAAATTTATTGAAATTACAAGCTTTGTGCACCTCACTGGTTTTGCACTGCCTCCAAGATCGGCACAACTTTGACTGTGGGATGGATTTCTTGGAACGGAGGTATTATGTGACGTCAGGTTATGGGACTTAACGGTAAAGTAATGATGACGTCACAATGACGTCACTAATTCTGGCAATCTGTGACGCCATCGGACCGTCATCTACGATCACCCGAACTTTAGCTTCGTTACTATTGATGCCGCCGGCACCTACGGCCACTTTTCTCGTGTGATATGGCATCTAAGGATTTCGCCATAAAGGAAGCGAAAGAGAGAAAAAAGAGACTTGCGCGATAATAATATCTGTGGGGTTTAACGTCCCAAAATGACAATATGATTATGAGGGACGCCGTAGTGGAGGGCTCCGGAAATTTCGACCATCTGGTGTTCTTTAACGAGCACTGACATCGCACAGTACACGGGCCTCTGCCATTTCGTCACCATCGAAATGCGACCGCCGCGGCCGGGATCGAACCCGCAACCTTCGGGCCAGCTGCCGAGCACCATAATCACTGCTCCACCGCGGCGGACGGGAACGAAAGAGAGAAAAAAGACTGCGTGACAACGCTACATTGTTCAAAGAGGGTCAACAGAAGGGAACCGGCCACCACTGCAGCCATGTCCAGCTGCGTGCATTTTTACGGCCAGATGCGTACCGGTTATAAGCGGCCGTAAATACCTAGCCCCCCCCTTCTGAAGACTTGGAACCACACGCCAATAGAAGACCGTTTCTTTTCGAAAGAGATGAAAGAGCGACTGGAATAGACGTTGTACGGTGGTCAACGCAGCATGGGAATCTTGACATCTGGGAAATACGTCGACCGCTGTGCTTTACAAACTGATATTTCCCTGCAGGGTGCAATCTGTGCACGGAACGATGGGATTCAGCTGGCGCAAGGGGCCTACAAAAACTGCGGAGTGGAATACAATCGGAAATTATAGCTCATATGGCCGTGGTCGCGGAGATTGCTATTTTTATGGGATCGACCAATCGTCGTCGAAATTGCGCAGGTTCAGCGAGCACTTTGTTGTGCCAGCAGACGGAGCATATAGACGTGTAGAGAAAGCATGTTGCTACAGCTATTATTACTTCTTTGCTTTAAGGTCTTATTTGCTTTTTGCTGCGCACCCTGTAAAAAAAAAAGAAAAAAGAAACAAAAAATCAGATGGTTCTTCATGCATTCGCCTAAGATGACTCGATGGCGAAATCCATGTTCTCTTTCTTTTCCTCCGAATGTATCGATTCCCCCCTCCTATAGTTTTCTGAACACAACGTGGTATTGCATGGCCTCCGAGACCGGAGGCAGTTGAAGCTTTCTGCACGCAACGCGGTATTGCACAGCCTCCGTGATGGGCCCACCTTTGACCAAGCGACGGTGTCACGTGAAGTCGTTATCGTGTAACGCCATGCGATACGGTCATGATGAAGTCACACGTTTTGGCGATATGTGACGTCACGAAAACGCCATAGGATGACTTCATCGCGTGATAATGGATGATGATGATGATTTTTTGCATCACCCGTCATGTTTAATTAGGTATCTTAATTAGGTATTTGTCACGTTTAATTAGGTATCTTAGGTTTTCGCCTGTAAAACGAGAACATGACTGAAAAAACTAAAAAAAAAAAACGAGACGTTCCAAACGCTCCTTGCCCCGAATCTCCATTACATAAAAAGAAGCGAAATAAGTGTTCATTCTTGGAGTGTTTTGCACGTTTTGTGCTTAATAACTTGCTGTGCCTTCTAGACAACTTATATTTTCCCATACTTTTGTCGTTTCAGGTAAGAGGATGGTTCTGTCCTTCAGGAAAACAATCCTTCTGCTTGCCCTATGGTGAGTCGTGATGCGTCTGTGTTCACTTTTCACCGTAGTGACATGGCTTTCGGTGTACTGAAACAACTGCGTTGTCTTTAGCATGGTTCACCTACTAAGCATGCACAATTCACATGCACAATCACAAGTCCTTCCTTACGTAAGTGGCTTTGTTTTTTCATTGGTCAGTCGCCTTCAGTAATAATATATCGAGCATCAGGATTGGCTCAAACGAGGTAGATGTAGGTATAGATAGAAATTTTAATGGTAATCCCGGAGACGTTAGTCTTCTGCCCCAGGTGTCGTCTGATGACAATGACACACCCAATGACCACACGCACACAAAAATAACGCTGTTTACCTCGCATTCTTCATAGCAGCCAATTCAGAATTGAATAGATGTATATCCACAGGATTTATTACTACTTCTCATTGAATGAATATTTTCAGTGAGTGCCTAAAAAAGCCAGTGACCTAAATTAGGTAATGCACTATTCATTCCTAACATAAATAATAGATACTGATTGGTGCATCACGCGCAAAAGTGAATAACATTAAAGGAAATTCGCGCCAGAAAAGGGCTGGGATAGTCGTCGTTACAGTACTCAAGGATTGAAACGCTAAAATTTAGGGCGAAATATGGCTCGTGCTCTCGTTTCCAGCATCTGCGGTTCGTGTTTTATAGATACAATTTTTTACTCGAAGAGTTGCGTCAAAGCCCACATAATTTTTAGCGACCAGGTTTGCAGTGACATGACGCAGTCATCACGAGCAGTTGCATATAGCAGTCGTACTAAAAAAATGAAGGGCGCGTTTCAATGCGTGAGCACAGCACCACGTCTTTTTTTTTTTTTTTTTTTTTTTTTTTTTTTTTTTTTTTTTTTTTTTTTCTTTGGTTGTAAGGGTGTGTCTGTAGAGCCGTCAAAAGTGTTTGACCGTGTTCGTTTATGTGTTTTCATGTCTTACAAGTTTTGTCAAAACGTTGAGAGTTACCGAGGCTTGCCTTCTTTACACCACGGCTGACATATTTGGTCAAGCTTTCATCCCAATCCTCTCGCCCTCTGTATTCCCAATACGCGCATGCGTACTAGCCCATCCCGTGTATTTTTGTGCGCCGACTCATGTGAGCACGCCTGATCGTGCGTAAGGGTAGCGGGCATCCGCATAATTATACGCTTGTTTTAATATAAACAAATCCGTGTTTATCCAAGTCCGTCATTCTGTTCGCCTAACTAGGTTACCCTAATTAACGTGTGGGAATAAAACAACACATTGTGTTTGTATATCGCAGTATAAACAGCCTTGCGCAGCCTCAACGCTTTTGTTGTTCAGGTACCGAAGGCAGTGTTATTGTTATACCACATAAACAGAGCCTCGTGTATGCGTTAAGACGCAGTGAGTTTCTGGACTGCATACGTAATCGCTCACGGCTCGACCAGGATTACAAAGCCGGGATTCATGACCTGCCTCATTAAAGCAGCGATGTTTGGATATTTGGCGCCAGCCGATGCACTAGCTAGAAGACGTGACTCATAATGTGTGTGTGCGTGCATGCGTGTGTGCGTGTGTGTGTATTATTACAATCCGCGGGCATTTGCATAATCCCGTACTGTCGCGAAGAGCCGCGGATTCTTTACGAGTCCCGCGATACTAATGAGCGAACGAATAATGAGAAATCGACTTAACGTGACATGCGCGAAACACCTTAAGATATGGAACTTCTGAAGGTGGCTGATTGTTTTTAATGACGTCTCATTGGCATAACACAAATCACGTAGTGTTCATATGACTATATGCGCTATTCAATAAAGCATACGGTGGGACTGAAAGTTTAGCGATTTGCGAGTAGCGCCAGCCAATGCTGTGGAAGACGTGACTTATTTGTATTTGTCTTTGTGTGTGTGTGTGCGCGCTAGCGCGTGTGTTATTACGATCCTTCCGCATTTACATAACCTCGTGATATCGCCAAATGCTGCATATTTTTTTACAAGTCCCATAATACTAATGAGCGAACTGATAATCAGAAGCGCACATCACATGACGTGACATTACATGACAAGGTGGACAACACCTCGAGAGACGGGAGCGTCTGAAGGTGGCTGGTCAGTTTTAACGTATCTTCGGCATTACACAAAAATCACTTGTATTTATGTGACTATGGGCACTGTGTAATAATCTACATGGTAGCAACTGAAAGTTACGCGAGTTAAAGGTTGACAACCCTGCCGCGGCGGTCGCATTTTGATGGAGGCGAAAATGATAAGGTGTCCGTGTACTGTGCGGATATCAGTACATGTCAAATAACACCGGGTGGTCGAAATTCCCGGAGCCCTGCACTACAGCACGCCTCATAATGATATCGTGGTTTCACCACGTGAAACCCCAGATGTTATCATTTTATTATTAGTGCAGCGTAGTCATCTGGCCCAGCCTTTGGTTACTCTCGTCATTTCTTATATATATATATATATATATATATATTTATCGCTCAATCTTTCTCCGTTCAGCAAGCCAGCGAGTAGCGGCTAGCTCAACGACGTACAGTCAGAGTCTTTATCAGATTACTTCTTCGCAAACCTTTAGTTTTCTCTCGCCATCCGTACTTTTATTCTTTGATCTTTTCTCCGTGTGTCCGCTTATCTCTTCCGAGATTAGAACACACATATCGCCCAGGGCAATGCGAAGAACGACGCATGATGAAACACGCGCACGCACGCACGCACGCAAGCACGCAAACACACACACACACACACACACACACACACACACACACACACACACACACACACACACACACACACACACACACACACGCGCACGCACACGCACACGCACACACACACACACACACACACACACACACGCACGCACGCACGCACGCGCACGAAACTCCGCGGCCGTAGAAGGCAGGCACAGGTGCAACACCACCTGTATACCTCAGTGCGCGAGGTGCCCGTAATGAGTTCCTATCTGCACCGCCCAGTCGGTGCCAGCCGGTTGGTCCGAGCAAGCCGACTGGTTCACTGGCGACAAAACGTTACCCAATCGATAGGTGGCGCTGGCGAAGGCTGATCTGTGTGCGTCGGTGTACGGTAGGAGTACGGGGCTAGGCAAAGAACTAACGATCAAGCGCCAACAAAACATCGGAGAACACATTATCGACCCCCGAAAGGAATGGACTCTCTCGCTACGTGGTACACCGTGCGTGCATGTATAGTGGACTGCGTCCGAGGCAAGCAGACGGAAGGCGTGTCGTCTGCTCGCCGAGTGACGCTGCTAGGACTGGAAAATGAAACCGTGTTTCTTTCCTCCGTCGTATTGATTCCGCAATCCCTTTTTTTTTAATTCAAGCTGTGTCAGGTAACACTGTGTCCATAAAGCAGCGCAGGAGGTTTGTTCGATGCCTCATTTATCGCTCTCGTATGTGTACGCGACGCCTGACTCACACAATGCCGTCAGGTAGGAGGGACGGGGAGACGATGTATTTCGTGTGCGTGCATGTGTGTGCGTGCATGTGCCAGTGTACATGCACGCGTGTGTGTGTCAGAGATAGAGATTGCCTTAAAAGGGAGAGCCTTGTTTGCTTAAACGGGAACGGGCCGGCAATTGTTTTCTTTCTTTTTTTTTGTGAGGGAAGTCGTGTTTCATAGTGCGGGGCTACATTTGTAGACACGCTAAAAATTGTGCAGCGCGATATCGGTGATCGAAACTTGTGCCCCTGTCATTGAGCGCTACAGTCTCCTAAAAGGGAGCTCTGTCGCAGTGACACTAGAGTTGATTTCTAAAGGAAAAAAAAAGAATAACAAGAGATAGGCTTGGGATTTCTATGAAGTTTAAGAGAGTTTGAAGTTAGCGTAAGAGCCGAATTTAAGGATCTTGACGTAAAGAAGTTAGTGTGTTTACGACATCTGGTTACTGCATCTTTTAACATGTTTACCAAAGCAACTAACCGGCTTTTCTTCTCACTTTTCAAAACGTTTTGAAGTACGAAGTGCGTTTAGGGTGTACAGTTATTGCGGAACAAGTTAATCAGTGCAAGTGGGAACAGACTTCTGCGAAAGTTTTTTAACCAAAATACGACCAGGGCAGAAGTAAAGCGTAGGACGCGTTAAATTTTTCTGCATGCGAACATTGTCATTCGAAGGTTTGGCGCAACGATACATTTTTCTTACTAATAGCGCAGGCTTTACTCAGGAATGCTTTCTACGTTTGATTTATTCGGTAGAAAAAGCGATTCTTACCAAATAAACGTTGCTCGGTGAACAGAATCGGTGAGTATTATGCGCGGACACCGGAACGACGGAAGTGTTCAGCCGGAACTTACTTCCTGCACGCCACAAATATTTGGAGTTTGAAGAAAAGTAAATACAAGTATGTAAAACAGCACTCTACGTTCCCAGAGTTTCAATTACTGTCGGCGCGCTGGACACGTTTGTTTTTTTTTTTCCTTTTTTTTTTCTGCACTGTTTGCCGTAAATTATAGCAGCAGACCGGAAATTCCACGTCAAAAAAAAAAAAGTAAAAAAGTAATTTCCGTTTCGCAAATGCTTCGAGCTTATGACTTGATCCTCCCAGTTCCAATTTTTTTTTTTGTAACTCTTCATTTATTTATTATTTTTTTTTGTTAAGCTGAATTTTTCTTGTTTTCTTTTTCAGAGGAATCTTGATAGTTTTAGTAGCGTCAACCTTTAAAAAGGCTCTAAAAACACAAAACTACGTTAAAATGATAGATATTCATTCCGAAATTAGATTTTGATCGACTTCGCAGTTCTAGTCGTATCACGTCAAGGAAAACTGAAAGGGGAGGCTATGTCTATGGTATTTAACGTGGCAGCCTCGCATAGCACACCGGAGAACGTTCAGTAGTTTTTGTGGCCTTTTGCGTTTAAGCTAACGCCAAATAGAATAACTAATCCAGCTTGAACCGACGAAGGAGCCTCTCTTCTTCATATTTCAATTACATTCACGTCAGTTGTTTCATCACTTGAAGGAAAACTGAAAGTCATAATCACGCCTTTTAATACTCGCGCCAAAACTTGGGGAAATGAATGTCAATGTAACGTCCGAGATTTCGAATTGTTTTTTAACAGTGAAGCTGCTATAGCCCGGCGAAAAATGTCGTTACTCAAAACTATCCTCGTCATGTACCGGCACGCACTCTCTTCTTCCTCTTCTTCCTCTTTTGCTTCGTTCCCAGAACGCATGCGCCAATTTCGCCTGCATGGACTGTAATAATCCCTGATGGGTGAGAGAACGGGAAAGAAAGAGAGAACAATATAGAGAGAAAAAGAAATGGAAGAGGTGAAGAAACAGAGCTACAGAAAAAAAAACAAAAATAAAAAGATATATATATATATATATATATATATATATATATATATATATATATATATATATATATATATTCGCGCCAAAAAAGAAAAAAAACATTCGTCTCGGGGCGGGACTTGAATTCGCGTACCTTCGATCTGAAGGTACTCGTCCTAAGAACTTGGCTATCCAGGCACGCCAGCAGAGTATAGCATAGCCTTATGTGGTGTAGTGTAGGAAGCGGGAAAAAAAAGGGAGCGTGAGGTGGATAGATGTGATGGTGAGGAGGAGGAAAAGGAGGTTGGGAGAGTGTAAAGTAAAGCATATCACAGAAACAATTAGAAAGAGAGAAATAGAGAAAAATATATGCAGAAAGAGAAAGAAAAAGGAAAAGAGAGAAATAGAGATAGAGTGAGAGATGGAGAGAAAGTGGTGAAAGAGTAAGGAATATAGAAAAAGTGAGAAGATGAAAAAACTGAGGAAAGAAAGAAAATTTGCGAAACTTCACAAAACAGCAAAAAGCAGGACTACGTAGGTGCCCCTATCAGCTTCGCCGTCTCTTTAGCAATGCGCCTTTAGTGCAAGTTAGGCTTTATTTTTGTATCAAACGGTTACAGCGCAACACACACGAGGACAATAGAAGGAAAACGGACAACACGGCGCCGTGTTGTCCGTTTTTCTTCTATTGTCCTCGTGTGTGTTGCGCTGTAACCGAGTGAAAAAAATGAATCCCAACCAACTGGCCCAACTTGCCGTTTTGCTGCAATATATTTATTTTTGTATTTTCCTTTCTGTGGCTGCCTAGATATTCTTGAAATTTGCTAATTTCGGATTTGCTACTTTCAGTCCATGTAATTTTAGGAATAACATGTGCTCATTATGTGCCCGTAAAGAAGTTTGCGAGAACTTAGCAGATGCTAGAGGAAATTAATGATGTTACAGCAAGCTGTTTCTCGAATCCCAGCGTTGCAACTGCATCCGTGCTTTAGCTCGGCTCCTTTCTTTATGTTTTTACTTTAGTTTATACGCACTGCAGCCTCAGTGAGGCTATTGCAGGAGTGGGACGAAAAAAAAAAGACTACATAGAAATATATACAAACAACCTTTCACGGAATTCTTTTAGAGTTAGCAAATGGATGTTCTCAGGTAATGAGTTTTCTGGCTTACTGTTTGGCCTTCGTCTGGCTTACTCTGCCTGCTGTCAGGTTATAATTCACCCTTCTCCGATTACTCTTCTACGCTAGCTTTCTTGACTTTGTTGAGTGTTACTTGCCCGTAAATATCACGAAATCTTTCTCAGCAAAAACCTTCTCTTTTAATCATTGGCAAAGTGCAGAAACGTGTGTCCCCTTTATGAGTATCAACTTGTCCCCGATGACGTGTAACAAGCGCTGTCGCCAAATCAAGTTGATGACTGCGTCGACGCATTCGAGCCTTGCCTCGTAAGAGTCAAGGCAAGAGACAAGCTGTCTCTCCCCTCCTGTGTGTCTCCCACGAGACCAGAGGGTGGGGGGGATGGCTGGGCTGGTGGCGCGATTGTGCCCTTATGACGTAACACGGCGACTCATGACGTACGTTATAACGGGGGGCGTGTTCAATTTGCAACCTGGCGCCACGCTGACATATTGCGACTGCGACCGTCCACCTACGCTGTAACCTAACGGCAGAGAAAAGCAACAAGACAAGAAGTGAAGAAAGTGGAGAGACACTGTGGTAACAGCAAAAAGAAACGAAACGACATTCGAGCACACGGCATCAGCTGCAGTTCTCGGGCACCCGTCGTCGCAAGTGGCGGCCCTGATTTGGAAACTGGCACCCGACCCATCGGTCACGTGTACCGCGCCGCGTGGGACGTTTGTGGAGATTAATGTGTGCGATCCCGTTATTGCGGCGGCGTCGCCTGCGAACACGGGCGCTCTCGGTCGCCTACGCTGCTGCGTGTGCAATTTTCTCCCGGTTATGTGTTTCTAAGAAGTGGCTGTGTTTGTTTGTTTCTTCGTTCTTTCGAACGTCTATTCATTTGTTTGTCTGTTTGCTTGCTTGCTTCTTCGTTTTTCTCGGAGAACAGCGCTTCGGGGAGACGCAGGTGCAATATGCTGGCACCTAACATACGAGCCACATAATGTGCAATGTTCTGAGGCGGTAATAACGTGTACAATACGCTGGCGCTACTGAAAGAAAGACAGACAGACAGACAGACAGACAGACAGACAGACAGACAGACAGACAGACAGACAGATAGATAGATAGATAGATAGATAGATAGATAGATAGATAGATAGATAGATAGATAGATAGATAGATAGATAGATAGATAGATAGATAGATAGATAGAAGTGTCAGGTTTAGAGCGTTAACGGTATTCATGTTCACTTGCAGAAGCGCAAGCTCCGGCGGCACTTCCTATTCAACGATTCTTTATCATTACATCACAGCTAGAGAGGGCACTGAATTGCAATGTTGAGCCCAGCGAACAGTTTAAAGTGTACTCACTCACTCACTCACTCACTCACTCACTCACTCACTCACTCACTCCACTCACTCCACTCACTCACTCACTCACTCACTCACTCACTCACTCACTCACTCACTCACTCACTCACTCACTCACTCACTCACTCACTCACTCACTCACTCACTCACTCACTCACTCACTCACTCACTCACTCACTCACTCCTCCTCCACTCACTCACTCACTCACTCACTCACTCACTCACTCACTCACTCACTCACTCACTCACTCACTCACTCTGTCGAGTTTCCCGGGTACCCTGCTCACGCCAGTATAGTGCTGACGTTGACTACTAGTTTAGCGAAGAAAAATAGTTGCTGTTTGTATGGAAAGAAACATATAATAATGAAAAATTACAGCATCTTCCACTAAAGGGAACCATACGGGAATGCGAAGCAGCGCTGGTGTTCATTTGTGTTTCCATTTGTATGTTTCCGTGCATGTTTGATTTGTCTGTGGTGTAGTGTATCAGCGCTGCTGCTTACGCTGCTGTTCCAGCTTACGTTGCCGATGTCGCTATAACTGGCGCCAACGTTGACATCCATAGCGCCGTTGCGAAGGAGAGTGCAACGGAGCGAGCGCGCTCCGCATTATATACGAGCGCACAGCTGGCCGGAGAGAGAGAAACGGGAGAGGAGAAACAAAGCGTAGGCAGCGCTCACGCCACCTCCTTCACCCAACCTTCTCCCACCTCCTCGCGATCACGCGAGGAGAGGGGGGGAGAGTTGGCGCATGTGCAGTGGGGGGAGCGGACGGTCGCCAAGGGACGGACACAGCCCCGAGCCAAAGATGCTTCGCATCTAAAAAATTCAGCCGTAGCCAATTGTAAGTTTGCATCTACATCGCGTGCACGAGTTTCCATCCCCTCGTTGCCGACTAGTTCGCTTGGCCAAGCCAAACTCATCGCATTTGGACCTGTCATTGGCAGATTCCCTGTTCACTCCATTTTACTTCTAGCCGTCCAAACGCGCGCTGGCGAGCAATTTCGCGATGTTCTGCACCGATTCAGCCTTTATGCCGCTGCACGGTGGAGTCTGCTGTGTAGGCACGCGACTGCGAATTCTCAACGCGTGACGGCATCATTCCTGAAAAGCGCCCGACAGAGAAGTAACATCTCACGCACTAGTTCGAGCATTCCACGGATGATTTCGCGGGCTGTTGCGCCCATTTCCCATCTCTGCGACTTGCCGTTGCAGTACTCCATGTGGGAGAACCGATTTCGTCGCACGCCAATACAACAAAACTCGCATCTTCACAGAATGTCGGGAAACGCCTTCCTGGCCCGAATTTCGGAAATGTTTGAATTGGTTTGGTTGTTCGCATACCTTCATTTGCGCCAATGTTTGGTTTGGTTTGGTTTGGTTTGGTTTGATGTTAAACTGTTTTCATCCAGTGTGAATAATCGCATCTTCGCTTTGCTGTCGACGATAAATGCGCAGCAGCGCGTTCACAGAGTGTTATTTGTGTGCTGGTAACATTGCTGTAGTCGCCGGCATGGAGGAAGTGTTTACGCAACAAAACTGAAGCAAGAAGAAAAAAAAGAGCAATCGGTTGAACACATGATTACCATGTCGCAACTTGCCTGCGGTGCCGGCAAAGCTAGTGTAGTGCAGTCATATAAGCCTAGCCCACCAATACGCTGCTTCTGAGAGGTCACAAGGTTATTGTGTGTTGGTCAAGGATTGTTGTTGTGCCCGTTCCAACAGAAAAAGAGGCATTACGGAGCGTGTTCGCTTCTGAAGGCTGGCTGCGTGACGTAAAGCGCTCTCCGGGTGAGGATGAGGAGGAGGGAAAGAACCAGGAGAAGTGGAGGCACTGAATCATAGATGAATGTTTCCTTCCCCGTTATGGGCGTCGAGCATGTTGCACGTCTGGAAAGCCAGCGTTTGCTTGCCCGTGAACGCCAGCGTTGCCAGAGGGCAGACAAATCCCTGCTACGTACTTCCCACAACTTTCACGTCGAGTGCAACTGCATTCATTTTTCTTTATATGCGACGTAAGAAGGAAACTTATTATCGCTGATACTGTCAAGTCCACTCAATCTTTGGTTGCAATAATCACTCGTCAATCGTTTCGGTGCACACCGATGCCCTTGCCTGATTTGCGTCATCGACCTGAAGGACAATTAGCGCTTGTACTTTTAAGGCGTGCTTCGAGATATAATTCTAAACTAGTTTCTCATCGCACAATTCCAAGTTTTTATGAGTGAGAACTTGAGGTGTCTGACATTTAAAAACTATCAGGGGTCCCTTTTGCAATCGCCTAAGACGACTCGGAGGCGTAAGCCAAGTTCTTTTTATTCTCAGTCGGTAATTCATCCTCCCGGCTCCATCTCTGATCTAAACCTTAACCCGGTTTTGAACTGCCTCCAGGATCGCAGGAATTACAAGCTTTCTGCGTCTCACATGGTTTTGCACAGCCTCCGTGATCGGCCCGCCTGTAACCAATCGACGATGTCCATGAGATGACGTCACCATATGACGTCATGTTGTGACGTCACTATGAAGTCATAATGACGTTACTATGATGTCGTAAATTATTGTGATGTCACAGGGTGACGCCATTGATGGCCTCGTGTTACGGGGATGTCACGTGACTTTTGGATACGTCGGACTGCACACGCACGTGCACCTGAGTATCACGTGACTTTTGAGCGTCTTTTACTGCTTAGTTGTTCTTTGAAATCCTTCGTGTTCACCCCTACGCCAGGTCTCACTCTATATCATATCGTCAGGTCTTCCGAAATCTCAGCAGGTCTCGCGAAGTACCGTCAGGTCTCGCCGAATCACCAAGACGCAGACGGTCAATTTTTGCGTTTGATAAGGCATCTGAAGGTTTCGTCATAACATATGGTGTAAGTCGCGTTGTTGGCTCGCTCTATACACAGACTTGAGTTATTGCCCAAAATATGTGATAAAAGTACCACTTCGGCGGCCGTTCGTAGCCTTTCGTTTCACGTCATTCATAACTTTGCCACCCAACAACTTCAAAACCTTTGTACGTCTTTCCAGCGCGCAGTCATCTCTTTCCCTTCACGAGTTGCTCCAAACGTTGCGGTTTTCCACAGTTTCTGGAAAGGCCGTCCTCCAGAGTCTGTCGTAACTCCTGAGGTATTGCTAAAGCAGCCTGGGAGCGTCTCGAAAAATCACCGGGCGTGATACGGGTTTTCAGAATACAGCTTGCATTTATGAATCACTGCGTGCAACTTTTTCTACGGCTGTAGCGAAACATCCGTAGATTGATGATCGCACTTTTTTTCCTTCGTGTGTGAAATTTTGCATGAGTCTGGATCAGTGAACTTGAGAAATGCTGGGATCTATAGTTGATTCCGAACGCGTCGCTGCCGCTTATTTTTTTTACTCCTTTTTTGCACCTCTGTTACTTGTCTGCCCGGAATGAAAACGATTTTTCATGGCTTGGATTGAGAATGTATATAGCTATCGCGGTTGTATCTAGACGGATACGTGGGTTGAGATGACGACCGCGTCACAGCACTGTATTACGTATAAACATGTATGATATGGAAATGATCCGAAAAAGGTCACGCGGCTTCTGTGCCGTCCGAATGCGTTTGTCGTAATCATCTGACGACTTGGTCTGTTTCGAAACACTCCGTAGAAAGGGAGCTTTTGCTTCATAAGTACTTTCAAGGTTCATCCGGCTGCCTGGTGAACCTTGAATGTTTTCAAGGTTCACCAGGAACCTTGAAACCATGAAGCCATTTTCCCCTGGTAAACCTTGAAAATCAGGAGGTTTTACAAGGTGAACCTTGAGGTTCACTGTAATGGTTCAAATGAATCTTTCAAGTTGAAACCCTCGAAAGGTCCAAGTGAATCTTGAAAATCTTGAAAATTTTCAAGCTTCGCCAGGGGGTGGGATGCCATATTTCCTACAGCTCAAGTATATCTCAACACTAAAAGGCACAACCCTAAAAGCACTCACCCGCTTAGCCAAACTCCGTAGAATTTTTCAACTCCCTTTTTGCTCTTTTTTTTTTGTCTTTGCGGACTGAGAGCGACCTTTTACAGCCTGAATTGAAGATCTATGCCATTATCACTGTTGTATCTGGGACAGATACGTGGGCTGAAGTGATGACCGCGTCCCCGCTGTATTATTCATAAACATATATGGTATTGAAATGACCGAGAAAGTTCATGCGGCTTCTCTGGCGTCAAGTGCGCTTAGAAGAAGAGAGAGCTAAACTGGTTCGTACGTATTCATGTCAATAGACGGGGCGTGTAAACACGGCCACGAGCGAAATGTCAAGACGCCACAAACGCCGCCGTTTGTGGTGTCGACTTCTCTCTTGGGTGCGTGTTTGCACGCTGCGTTCATTTTCAGCATGAGTGCGTTTCTCGTAACCGTCTGACGGCTTGCTCCGTTACGAAACACTCCGATGGAAAGTGGACCGTTGTTTCGTAAGATTTTCAGGTTTCACCTAAGAAACATTATTTTAGAGGCTGATACTGGGAACGATAGCGCTAATGAAGAAAAGTGGACGAAAAGAACTGTTGTGCAGGACGAGAAACGATGACGAAATGTCAACTGTTAGAATAGATAATTTTGTGAGAGAGAGAGAGAGAAAGAGATAGGGAAGAGTTAGAGGGAGAGGCAGGGAAGCTCACCGGGACTGGAAACGTCTGGTTTGGTACCCTATACCAAGGGAAAGGAGAAAGAAAAACAGAGACATAAGGTGAATGCATAGAGGATAGTCAGCCGATTCACCACCCTGCTGCGAAAAGAGAAAAGTGATTGAAAGAGGAGGAGAAGATGTTATCTTTTGATTTCGAAAACCTGCCCATAGACATAGTCCTACGCAGTGTCAAAAGGGGGAGGAGATACTTTCACATCTTGGGCAGACGCGATAACTCTACCAGGAAGTCACTACGGACCTTAAGTGATGAATGAGAGGTTCTTGAACACATGATACATACACTCTGGCCGATTTTGGCTTATGTTGGCTGCAGTTGGATAAAGTTAGTAGACGTAGCCTTAATATCATTCCCAGGATTTGGAGACATTCGTACGTGGCGCCATCTCTCGGCGGCAGCAACCGCATCCTGCCATAACTGAATGGGAAATAGGCGAAAAAAATCATATCTTTTGAAATAAGCTAGTTATCAAAAACGACTCCGGGACCTATACAGCAGAGACCTACTAGAACACTGTGGCGCAATTTCAGTATCGCACTACAAAACCTGTGGCTTCCCTAGACAATTGAACACCCCCATTGGAAATACATGGGACCCATTGTTAAATATTAAACACTCTGGGAAGCCACGCGGTTTGTAGTGCGACACTGTAATTTTGACAGAATGTTCAATTAAGTCTCTGTTTGTAGAACCGGGAGTCGTTTTTGATAACTAGATTTTTTCATCAGATATGATTTTTTTCGCCCACTTCCCATTCAGTTACGGCAGGCCACCGCTGTCACCGACAAGAGAGGGCGCTACGTGCAAATGTCCCCAAATCCTGGTCATGTGGCTCTGCGATTCTAATATGGCCGGCGTACGGCATGAGCTGCTGACGCATCGGACAAAGAATAGAACCACCTAGAGAATACGTTCTGGCAGGCTAGTTGGTTCATTGCGACAAACTTTCTTAAACTGTGCGAGAAGACGAAGACACAAGTAAGAAAACATTCAGAACACCACCAGCGCAGACTGCCATTTTTTTCTGCTTCATGGCAGTCTGTGGTGTTATGAAAGCTTTCTTACTTGTGTCTTCATCTTTTTGCGCAGTTTAAGAAAGTTTGTCCATCTAGGGAAGTTTAGACGCACTCTACAGTTCAGCCTTCGGGCTTACGGGGTGCATGACTGCGAACTCATCTAAGGCTGCAAGTTATTGCTGTTGTGTATGTTACGTGAGAAACCTCTTCCGTGTTGGAATACATTTGCACTCACCGTGCTTTGATGTCTGTACAACGGAAGTACCGTGAAGATTAGGGATTTTCTCGATATTCTTCGTAGGCAAGAACAAGGAGCCAGTGCTGGAATCTAACCCACGACCTGTACCTTAGGAAGCCATGGCGGGTGAAACTCGATGCGCGCCCATCCCTTTACCCACAGCAGTGACTTGTACGCCATCTAAAAAAGCACGAAAACCTCGTTTTAGAATAGAAGAAAAGCAGCGTTTTGAGATGTTAAAGTGCACGGCAAGGCGATTCTAACAGAGAGAAGCTGTGATTTAGTACATGAGGGGGCCAGTATCCAAAGTTTAAGTAAGGAAATATTCGAGGTTTCGAAGTGGGCGGACAGTTTCTGTACCGCCAGGAGGCGAGAAATGCGATTACCCCGTAGAAACAAGTGTCGACGCGCGTGTAGGCCTAAATTCTGGAGGCGTCCCATTAAATGGCTTCACGGTGCTTAAATCTCCCACTATTCATAGGATGGGAAGTCGCCGCCGGGGAAAAGAGGTGGGTGGGGAGAGTGTAGGCGGTGTGTTTAATTAGATGACGCGCGCGCGTGCCACAAATGAGCGTCGTTGGCGAGCGACGTGGCGAAGTTACCAGGCGCGACACCCAGAGACACTAGTGGACGTGCCATAAATAATTGGAGCCCATCGTGGTGTTTTACTTCAAAGTCGGTGGTTCATTGCTTCATGTATGTGTGTGTGCGTGTGTAGGCCACTGCGTGGAATGCCATCTGCATATATGTGTACGTTCAGACGTGTGTGTGTGTGTGTGTGTGTGTGTGTGTGTGTGTGTGCGTGTGTGTGTGTGTGTGTGTGTGTGTGTGTGTGTGTGTGTGTGTGTGTGTGTGTGTGTGTGTGTGTGTGTGTGTGTGTGTGTGTGTGTGTGTGTGTGTGTGTGTGTGTGTGTGTGTGTGTGTGTGTGTGTGTGTGTGTGTGTGTGTGTGCGTGTTTTAGCTCATTTATTCTCTGTGAGAGAGTGCGCGCGTGTTCCAGGCGTAGCATTCATGAAAACGTGTCTCTTCACTTTTCATATTTGGAGACTTGGAAAAAAAGAAAGAAAAAAACGTTGGAGCGCATTTGTGCATTCCAGTCCCCGCTGTCGCAGTGACCATTTGCGTAAGGACTTCCGGGAACTTCGTCGCACGACTTTGAAATACCAGCCTATTTTCTAATAGAGCGGAATGAAAGAAGCGAGAGTTTTTCAGAGAACCATTCAGAGAGCCAACACCAAAGAGAGTGACTACGTAGATGTGGAATGAGGCATTTGTATGCGATCCATTTATGATTCAGTATATTTTTGTTCTATATTAGTTGCAATACTGGCAGTACCCTGTGAGAGCAAGGCACGTGGACGCAACAATATATACAAGCAACGGTAACGGAATGTCCTTTTCCAGCTGTAACAAAAAAAAAAAAAAAAAGAAAAGAAAAAGAAAAGAAAGGAATGCAAACAGGCGAGAGAGTAAATAGTAAAGGCAGCGATATTAACCATTTTAGAATCACCGATGTGTTACTCTATACTGGGGAAAGAGCCCCAGTAGCACCAAATGTTGACACAATGTTGCCGCAACATTAAGAAAGTTGCTTCAACGTTGGGGCAACATTTGGCGCTAATAGGGGGTTGGGGGGCTTTTTTAAGTTGAAAGTGTAAAGCGATAGCGATAGAGAAAGATATATAGAGAGAGAGCACAAAAAACAACGCCAGATTCCATAGTCCTTGTGCACTATATGGACACAAATATCGGTCTACAGCCCCTTGTGCGAGTATGTTGTCCTTAAAAATTTTGCGATACCTTCGTTGTCTTCATCCTCGATAAGTTTTCACGATGACATTTCAAAGATGGTCGCTGGCGAAATCGGACTGGTGGCTTAAACAAATTTATTATTCCGTAAATTACGAACAATACAGCTACTGGTGAATGTGGAGGCATATTCCGAATCTATACTTTGTAGTGATGAAACTGCTAGTTTTTATTTTTAAAAAAGTATCCTTTATCTCACACTGGAGAGTGAACGAAGACTCAAAATTAAGGTGGTTCCACAACATAACTGGATGTCTACATACCTAATCCGCGCCTGAATGTACTTGAACTATGAACTCACATATATGTTTTTTGGAGTGGTCATTTATGACTACTTCATTGTGTGATGGCAACAAAGGGTAGAGAGAGAGAGAGCAAAAGAGACCTAAGAGATCACTGACAGTACGTAATCATCACTCAGGAAAGGGCAAACAGATGTCTTGCAAGGTCGAGCGCTTGCAGGTATTTTACGGCAAAGGTCACGTTAGTACAATGCCTATTGTGAGGTCGAAAGTGCTCCCGCTCGCCCAGCAACACCTCCTCGTTGTTTTCTAGCCTTGTTTTGGCCATTTACAAAGATAATTTGGCAGCGACTGGTCGCGATTTCAGTCCCTCATTGAAAGGCCAGGATATAGTCATACACCGAGGAAAAAAGTTCTATTGTAGCTGCCCTGAGCGAAAGGCTTGAAAGACGTAGCAAAGACAAAAGGACAAGTTTCTGAACAAGCTTCTGTGTTTATTAGTTTTTCGTGTGGGATCACTGAAATGTATAAATGCAGGACATGCTGCCGCATTCAACAAAAGTTGATTTGTTCGCAATTCACGCTGCAATGAAATATAGTATAAGCCACCATCTTATTTCGTATCATTTCTTGCAGCTGAGAAGGTAATTATGTTCCACTGTTTGCATATATCATACAAATTGGCCCCAGCTGAAGCTTTTCTGAAAAAGTGAAAACACAGACGGTAGGCAAACAAAAACATTAAAGGATCTTCGCACTAGTGGTGCCAAGCCTGAAGGAAGTGCGGAGCTCGGCAGCCTCATTTGTTTCTTTTCGGTTTTCTCCTTCTTTCCTCCTCTATTTCTTTCTTTTTATATTTTCCAGTATTTCATGTCTTTTTTCTCTCTTTATTTCTACTCATTTCTATTTTTCTTCCTATTTTTTTTAACTTTCTTTCTCTCTCTTTCTACTTCTGGCTTGCTTCCTCCATTTTTCTATTTTTATGCGGGATTTTGCCTGCGTTACGCCAAGCGACGACACCCCTACGACAACATACGGAAGCTCGGGTCCTTGAAGTGCTCCGCACTTAATATCATCATCAAGACCGCTCGAAGAACAAGAGGAAGAAGACATCTCCTTGGCGCGAGCGCTCGCTCAAATGCTACAGATGACTATGCTAAACGTGATTTTGGTCCGCCTCGGTGGAACTGTGGCTACGGTGCTCGGCTGCTGACCCGAAGGTCGCGGGTTCGATCCCGGCCGCGGCGGTCACATTTCGATGGAGGCGAAATGGTAGAGGCCCGTGTACTGTGCGATGTCAGTGCACGTTAAAGAACACCAGATGGTCCAAATTTCCGGAGCCCTCCACTACGGCGTCTCTCATAATCATATCGTGGTTTTGGGACGTTAAACCCCAGATATTATTTATTAAACGTGATTTTGCCTGCGTTACCCCAAGCGATGACAGCATACTACAGCATACGACAGCCCGGGCCGCTAAAGGGACAAAAGATACATAACACCAACAAGAAGCCGCTACGTTGAAAACAGAAAAATTATATCACGCTGTGTTACGGTGCTCGGCATTGTCGCGGCAGTTTGGACGATATTATCTCGTTCTCCGTCAAGCGGGTTGCTATTCTCCTGCTCGTCTCCACTAAAACCGTCGCACCACCTTCATTTCCTAGGCTCTTTCCACCACTCGCGTTTAGTCAGTGCTGTACAAGCTTCGGCAAATGAAAACTTACGACGCGTCCCCGCATCTCTTCGCGGCGGGGAAAGCCAATGCGATCTCGCGCCATAAACGACTTGCAAGCGAGCGAGCTGGCGAGCGTGTATAAGAGAGTCGTTGCGTTCGTCCTAAGCCTCGTCGCCTTCTCGCGGCCGTACGTGCCTCGGACGCTGCCGAGAGGCGACAACAGCGAATGATTGCGAGGAGGCGGGGAAGTTATCGAATTATGCCCCGTCGCACCAGGCTGCTGCTGCGTGCCAGATGAGAGAATGCCAGCCTTGTTCGCTTACTCCGCCGTCTCACGCGCCGTCGCCCTTCGTTGGAACGGCGACGCCCAATCTCTCCCCCCCCCCCTTCTCTCTTCCTCTCGTTGTCAGTGTCTCTCATCGCTCTATTTCTTTTTCTCTTTCTCCCTCTGTCGCTAAATTTTTCGCTATTTATTACCCTTGATTCTAACATGACCACATATCTTTCCCTTTTTCTCTTTTGCTCCCTTTCTTTTACTCTCCATCTATCTTGTCCTTTCTGTGTCTCTTTCCCTTTCGCTCGTTAAATCTATCTATCTATCTATCTATCTATCTATCTATCTATCTATCTATCTATCTATCTATCTATCTATCTATCTATCTATCTATCTATCTATCTATCTATCTATCTATCTATCTATCTATCTATCTATCTATCTATCTATCTATCTATCTATCTATCTATCTATCTATCTATCTATCTATCTATCTATCTATCTATCTATCTATCTATCTATCTATCTATCTATCTATCTATCTGTCTGTCTGTCTGTCTGTCTGTCTGTCTGTCTGTCTGTCTGTCTGTCTGTCTGTCTGCCTGCCTATCTATCTATCTATCTATCTATCTATCTATCTATCTATCTATCTATCTATCTATCTATCTATCTATCTATCTATCTATCTATCTGTCTGTCTGTCTGTCTGTCTGTCTGTCTGTCTGTCTGTCTGTCTGTCTGTCTGTCTGTCTGTCTATCTATCTATCTATCTATCTATCTAATACATCTATCTATCTATCTATCTATCTGTCTGTCTGTCTGTCTGTCTGTCTGTCTGTCTGTCTATCTGTCTATCTATCTATCTATCTATCTATCTATCTATCTATCTATCTATCTATCTATCTATCTATCTATCTATCTATCTCTGCATCAAAAATTAGTGCGAGTTTTATTATACTGCGTGGTCTATCACCATTGGTTCGAATGGACAGCCCCCAATGTCTTTCCCCTCACTCTTTTCCTGCCTCATTTTTACGCTCACTCTCTTTATCTTCCGTCTCTTTCCATCTCTCTTTCTCTCCCATTCACTCTATGTTGTCGGTTTCACGGTTCACAGCTTTACAAGCCTCCCTAAAGTCGTTCGAACGGATCCTTCTAATTGCAGCGCGACAGCTTTCGCAATGGCCCCCCTTCTGCTGCCTTCGATGCGTGCATTGCGGCGTTTGGGAATGGTGACGCGAGCAGTTTTTTTCACGCGACCCCGATCGGGTTGTGTGTTTTATTCGGCACGGACGAGTAAGCTAGTGGCAGATTTCTCGCGATTTCGCCACCTCCTGGCGATAGGTCTTGCTCGTGCTCCGTACATAGAACTCTGGACAGATGGCGCTTGTCATCTTTCCCATATTTAATCAACCACATAGAAAGTACCTGTTTGTGTGCCTCTAAATACTTATTAGGTGTAAAGGCAGGCTTTCGAACAGTAATTAAAGAAACTGGGGAGGTGCGAAGCATGTAGGGAAGGGTGTTTCAGCTCCGCTAAGGTCGTCGTCTATTTGTTGGGACGACTGTTGCCTTCTTCATTTTTAGTGGACTGGTGGCGAGTAAAGCAACCATCACTTTGCAGATATGTTTCAAGAAGTTGTGTTTCAAATAGATGACTTTAGAGTGAATATCCCCGTTTGTGTCTCTGGTTTTAGATAAGAAACCTGGGCGCCTCGATAAACTTTGCCTGGGATTCTGACACCGCTGCTAAGCCGAACATAATGTTTTCGGCAGTAACGTCGAACCTTTAACTTATATTATGCATAGTATGTACAGGTGGCGAATAGTGGGATTTACCCAAATTTTTGTGGCTCATACCGGCTTATGAGGGACCGTGATGACGACATGACCCGCCGACAAGCCGTGACCCTAAGATGCTTCGCCCCTAAAAAAAAAAAAAAGAAAAAAAAACCATGACGAGACCCGTTACGGAGAGAGCAATAGGACGGAAATGCCGGTGTGACTGAACACTTAACAATAGTTAGAAGAAACTGACACAGATAGAAAAAAACACATCACACCAGTATTGACTCGCGACTGAGTGTTATTTGGTAGATAAACCTCGGAAGTTTTTTGTTAGCACAATCGAAGCTAAAGAACCATCAGAAGCGAAATAGAGCATGAGCAACAAAAAAATTCAATTAGTCATTAATGTTGAAGCTCTTCAATAAACTGTACATTCGTGCCACAGTAGTAGCGATAGTTTGTTGATAGTGATATCGACAATGGCTAGTTTAGGTTGGGCTAGTTATTTAAGGAACACTGAAACTACAGTACTGCATATTTACATTGCACATGTGTTTTAGGACATTAATTCATTCCATAATGTGGTCTTTTACCCAGTGGATTAGAAGAACAAAAAAGGCCAATAAATTCAGTGACAGTGTAGATGAAATGCTGTAGAGGCACATTTCCATGACCTTTATTTACCCCTTAATTACGTTCAGCTACTTTGGTAGCCTATGTCCGCCAACATTGGACAATAGGAAACCACGAGTCAAAAAAAAATTTAGTGCTGCTAATTTGCGGGTGTATGCGGTAGTGTGCACTCAAACTCAGCAGTGTTTGTGAGCGTCCGTTACCTAGAGCTCACGCATTAAACGTTTATTGAACAAGTATGATGGCATTAGAGCCAGCACTCACGACCTTTGCCTGTAAAGCGTGCTCTGCTGCAACATTACTCTTAATGCGGAGAAGCCACTTTTTAAAATGAAACGAAGAAAAGTCGCGGTATACTTAGGTTCATATGATGAGAATGTGGAGGCAAATTGTCTGCAATGATTTCACAAACATATATGTGTATCTCACGCTAAACCATGCGGTTCGTGAACGGTGAAAAGCGGTCCGCGGAACAACGGCTGGATATGTTTAACTGATCCCGACTTCCACAACGTCAACCATAACTTCTGACTGTAGAGCGTGCTCTGCCGCATTAAGGCTATTACTGCGGAGAAGACGCATTTAAAGGTTTAAGGTTTTATATCTCCCATACATATGGCATTAAATGAAAAAAAAAAATGAGGTTGGCCCCCCTAATATTCTTGATTAAAAAAAAAAAAACTTATAGCTTCACTGTTAACCACGCAGACTTTTCCTAACCATTGTACTATATTGCACTGTGTACCTGTAAAACTAGCTCTCTTCCATAGGACCAAATATTGCTAGGTAGACGTCACATAAATTAATGAAGCGTATGAAGTATTTAGGCTCAAATAAAAGAAAGGGTGCAATGTGATCTTTAATTTGATCAGAAAAGAGCTATTTGTACTTGAGCTCGTCTGATAAGCTAAGTGGTAGAGCGAATTATGTGCCTCTAAAGCATGCTTTATTGAAAAATAATACTCTTAAGGAAACAACGAGGCGTATATTTAAAGGCATAATTAGCGCCGCATACTTTGGTTGAAAGAAACTAGATAGACTGTAACTTTCACAAAAATGTTTTTCAGCAAGTACTATTCGTACTTCACAGTTCGAAAAAGCTGCACACTTTTCGTAACCGAAGTACAACAGTACGCTAAGGCAAGGACAGCGAGCTAACTTACGCATTAATGTAGCTTTGACTTTTGAACATTTCGGTGCATTTCCTAGCTTGGGTGCATGGTAACACCTGAAAAAATACGGTACAACATCGGACCAACGTCGAGCCACTGCTGGTTACTCAGACTCTAGGTTATGAAACGCCGCTGTCGACGGCTGCCACTTCGCTGTTTCCACAAACTCGACACGCGACATACGGAGTTGCGCGTCGACCGCACCGCAAGCGTGAGTACAAATGAGCACATCCGGCGCGAAGTCAGAGAACAAGCGCCAAAACGAGACGGTAACTCGTTAGCGCGTCGCCGACACGCTCCACACGTTGTAGCCCGCTACCGCCGCACGTGCGGATAGTTCGTCGACACGGTGGGCTAACTTGGCCTAACGCCACGCGTGGACGCTCTTCGGCGACCGTTACGAGCGGGAACCATGCACGTGGCGTAATGCAAAGCACCCACACGTGGTCCGACGTATGCGGCTTGCACTCGGGAGAAGAGACCAGACGCTCTGGTTCCTCCCAACCTCTGTGCGTGTTTGTGTGTGTGTGTGTGTGTGTGTGTGTGTGCGTGCGCACGTGTGTGTGTGCTTGCTTGTTCACGTGTGCGGCTGTTTCAGACATGCCGGAGCTTAGTGTTCAACAATACCGAGAGTTGGGCCAATCAGTACATGACTGAAGATAGATGAAAACGAGCGAAGAAAACAGCAAAGAGTCGCTGGTTGTCATCTTCAATCATGTACCAACTTGCCAACACACCATTTCGTGGTTCTTCAGCTTTGTCCCGTCAACTTCTCTTTACACCTGCGTTGTTTTATTCAGTGGTTTTGATTTTCTACGAATATTTGTCTCAAGGCGACCACCCTAGAGTGCGACAGCTTTAGCAAATGCGAGAGCTCATCTTCATGGGTTCCAATGCCGTCCTCGTTGACCGTTTTTTGATGGCAGCCCATTGCCAAACACGCGGGTATGAATGTACAAACATTTAACAGCAGGTTAAAGACCCCCCCCACCCCCCCCACCCCGATGGTCATAAACAAACCGAAACCCCACTACTCCATGCCTCCCGATCCCATTAGATGTTTTGTTACATGAGACACCACAGTTCAATTTTATTTTAATGGTAGAGTTTCTTGTTTTAAAGCGTTCTTTCCAGGCTGGCTGAAGAAAGTCGCGGCTTTTGTTTCAATGTACGCAGTCATTGATATGAAGCAGCATGCCATTCAGGCAGTTTCTGTGAGACAGAGAACCTTGACAAGCTCCCGGTATTCCTCAGAAAAGTACACCGAAAGTGAAACACTGTCTTCGACCTAAACAGAAACCTTAAGGTTTTCAACAGTTTCTCCCTGCAACTATTGAACTTTACGAGCGACCGATGCCGTATATCTTAGAGAATCTTAAATATACGTGCCTGAAGCGTTATGTGTATATGTTTTCTTTTATAACGTTGGAAGGAGGGTCTTGTACGTTGACCCTACGTGAGAACATCCATTTCACATCGCAGAACCGTAGCAGGCTTTAAGGAATGAAACCGAAAGCTTCCCGGGGTCGCAAGCTGATTGGTGCGAAAGCTATCACACCCACATACGGAGCAAAAATCTATAGCTCTCCTGATCTCTAGCTCACACAGTGCACTGCCCTGCTTTACTGAGACAGCGTACGAGGACATCTTTTCTTCGCCCATCTTTTCCAGACTCCGTAACGGACGTTCGGGTTATTACCGTGGAGCTATGGGCTATAGCCAAACGAAGGGCTTCGCCAGCTTTTTCTGTGCTTTCTTTTTCGTCTCTTTCCGAACCTCCCTTTTGCACCGTCACCCCGCACGACGACCCCCCCCCCCCTCCTCCACCAACTGCTGCCGTCGACAAAATGGCACGTTTTGGGACATAGCTCCATGTACAGTACAGCGGCAGCGGTAGCCATAGCCTTCCGTAATTGCCCGGTCGCTCCACCCGCTGAACATCAGCCAGGAGAGAGAGAGAGAGAGAGAAAAAAAAAGGAACGGCTAGAAAGTAAAAAAAAAAATATTCGGCTCACTCACTACGGACGACCCCCTTTTGTCGCACTCGCTGGTGGCGGTTAAACCTCGTTCGTAATCGACATGTTTATTTCTTTTTTCTTTTCTTCTTCTTCTTCTTCTTTACTCCGGGGGTGACACGTAGGGGTGAGAACTCCTAGCTTGACGCGCCACTGTCGGCTTTAGCGTGATTACTTCGAATCTTTTTTGCTTCGCCGTTGTTTGCGTTGCTAGCTTGTGTTTTCCCTCTACGCTCGAAGCAGTCCCTCCCCCCCCGCGTTTTCAACTGGATGAGTACGGCACGGAAGAATACGCTTCTGTCCATGTACCGCGAGACAGGTGCTTAGCAGTGACGCGACGTGATTGCCCGGGCTGTTCAACGGAGCATTAAGCACGCCTCAGAGCTCGCTGTTGGTGCTTTATTTTTTTTTCGGAGAAAGAATATAAATAAATAGGTGAAAGAAACGGACGGGGAAACTGTTGCGAAAGAGCTGGGGCAACAGCCTCTCACTGGGTGTGCTTAAAGCTACTTTTAGTTTTGTGGCTGGAAACGTGTTTGTGCCTTCTTTTCAGCGTAGAGTACAGGGTACGGACACTCCCTGAAAGGAGAAATGGTGCGCTCCCGTGGGAAGACGGCGGTGTTCTTTGTTCTCATTATCTATTGATTGCATTGGAATCTGATCCTTCATTACGAAAAATGTACCGCATAAATAAGTTGGTGGAGCTTTTGCACGTTTCAAACTCTGCGATGCGGCACCAAAGCAATATATATATATATATATATATATATATATATATATATATATATATATATATATATATATATATATATATATATATATATATATATATATATATATATATATATATAGGACGTGCAGAACGAAAATAGTTTTCGTTGTCCACGTACTCTACTTCGTAGTATATAAGGTGTCCCTGGAGCCTCTACTTCGTAGTAGGATCCAGGGACACCTTTTAGTTTCAGTGTAACACATTTTCAGTCCTACAGTTTTCCGTTATCTATCTGCGCCTCTGGCCTTGAGTGCTGTCCTTTGCTGCTAACCCGATGGCTGCGGGTTCGATTACGCGGCGGTCGCATTTCGATGGAAATGCTACAGGCCCGTGTACTGTGCGATGTCAGTGCACATTAAAGAACACCAGATGGTCGAAATTTCTTGCTTCCTCCACTACGACGTCTCTCATGACCATATCTTGGTTTTGGGGGTAAAACCCCAGGTATTATTATTAACGACCACATGGGAAGTGTGAAGAGGAAGAATGGATGGGTTATAGAAAAGGGGGGGGGGGGGGGTAGAAGAGAGTGCGCATGTAGTAACATTATTCCTTCTCAGTACTCATACAGATTGCTTAAGCACGTGCGTCTAAGCATTGCACACCCGACGTCCCAGTCCTAGACACGGAATGAGTCAGCGATTTCTTAATGCAAACGTCTTCGGCTGGCTACTCTGTTTAGCTGCTTCTTCTGCAAGAACGTCAAGGGCGGACGCAAGACGCTGGTTCAGCTTGCATATATATATATATATATATATATATATATATATATATATATATATATATATATATATATATATATATATATATATATATATATATATATATATATATATATATATATATATGAGTGATAACGACGTCCAGGCAAAGAAGAAAAAGTATTTCATTTGACGTTGGGCGTTACACATCGGACATACGCAACCGCATAAGCTGTCTCGCTGCTGCGTCAGCGCATTATAAGGTCACCGTGGTTCTTCATGGGCAGTGCTAAATCTCAGGGATGGGTGATGGCTCGGGTGGTTTGTTAAGCTAACGTTCCAGATTCTCATTGCGTCAAATGAGGCACGGCATTAAAATTCAGGCCGTCCCGTATGTGTTTCCTTAAGACGACTCGAACGCGAAAGCCATCTTTTTCCTGTACTGTACTGTACTGTACTGTACTGTACTGTACTGTACTGTACTGTACTGTACTGTACTGTACTGTACTGTACGTACTGTACTGTACTGTACTGTACTTATCGCACCAAGCGCAGCACATCATTTTAGGAGAATATGTCGAAGCGACAAACGAAGAAACGCACGTGTAAAACGTTTTTGGAGCCAGCCTTAATGCTCCACTGAATTTCGAAGACGAAGAGCTGAAACTACCCAGGAGAGACATGATTCGATGACGTACATCGCGCGCTATATGACGTAAGCGCTTCACGGTGGTTGCGCGCAAAGAGGAGGCCCCATCTCCTTATCTTAGATCTGTTTAATGGCGTTCTTGCGGTCACACTCAAGCCTCGAAAGGGGGGGCAAAGAAAGGTTGACTCAAGCTCCATTTTTAGGCCGCCCGCGTGTAGTTTATAAACCGCACGCTTTGCGCCGCATCTGCTGACGTCATGAAAAGGGAGTTGACTAAGTTGAGGGCTTATAGAATGTCACGATGTTTGCGCGCAGATTTCGTCAACCGCAGTCAACAAGGCTTTACCCAAGACCGCATCCGGGTAATCCCGTTAAGAGCCGCGCCGCGAGGAATTAAGGCCCACGCGCTGTAAGCCTCGCGCCATTGCGTTCGTGTGTGATGCCGTGTAAAAGGTCGGTGGTGAAAAGTTTTATAAAAAAAAGAAAAAAAGAAACAAGAGCTCTCTCAGTATAAACACACAAGCAAGCAAGTCTGGTGGATTAGTATATTCTGTTCTGTTTTATTTTTATTATAGCAAGACGGCCAGTTTTACTGCATTTACATATGAAAAAAATACGATACATTAACATGATAGGTAAAAAAAACTATTATGAATAGAAAGAAGTATATGCGTATTGAGCAGTATTTACAAGTAATTTGTGATGTCGCGTAACAGAAACCTGATAGATAGATAGATAGATAGATAGATAGATAGATAGATAGATAGATAGATAGATAGATAGATAGATAGATAGATAGATAGATAGATAGATCGGAGGGCCATTATTGTTAAACACAATATGCTAAAGCTCCCCCAAAGAACGAAGGCAATAAAAATATCTAGGGTTTTACGTTCCAAGACCACTATGTGATTATGAGAGACGCCATAATGGAGGGCTCTGGAAATTTTGACCATCTGGTGGTTAACGTGCGCTGATATCGCACAGTACACGGGCCTCTACCATTTAGCCTCCATTAAAATGTGACCGCCGCGGCCGGGATCGAACCCGCGACCTTCGGGTCAGCAGCCGTGCACCCTAACCGCTATACCACCGCGGCGGGCAGAACGAAGACAAAGAAAAGCATAGTAATTGGTGTGTATTTCTGTTAACTAAACGTGCATAAATGAAGGTATTTAGTGGAATGGATATTAGGTGCGTATTAAATTGATATTAAATTAATTAAGTACATATTAAATTGATATAAAGTGGAATTAACGTGCAAATCAAGAAAATCGCTGCAAAGGGGACCGAACCTACAATATTCTCTGTGAATGTCCCCTTTATGATGCAGGGCGACAGATTGTGAAGGCAGCATTACATTTTCAACGAGGCTTGAGCTTGCAGCTGATGCACCTTCTCGGCCCGTGGCAAGGCAGAGCTTGTGCGACCCGCAATACAAAAGCGTTGTTGGGTGTTTTTGAGGATTGCATTCCTCAACGAAACTTTATGAATGACTCTCTTGTGTATATGTGTGTGCGTCGCTGTGCGTGCAATTCGTATGCATGGGGGGACCATAGTAAACGCCACAAACGTGTAGTATCAAGCAAGGTGATGAACTGGGCCAACATCTCCGAGGTATTCGTTAAAAATGTTATCTCTCTATATGTGTGTTAATAAAGTTCCTTGTCTGTCTGTCTGTCTGTCTGTCTGTCTGTCTGTCTGTCTGTCTGTCTGTCTGTCTGTCTGTCTGTCTGTCTGTATATGTGTATGTAGCCAGCGGCAGCATGCCTTTGCGAGACCCAGTTTCCGGGACAGCGCAGACCTAGTGGCCGAAGCCAATTCAGCCAGATCAACAGAGGAGAGAGTAAGAGAGAGGGAGAGAGAAAGAGAGAAAGTGAAAGGGAGACGCTTTCCCCGAAAAAAAGGGCGGCCGTCTCAGTAGCGAGGGTCGCTCGACGTCGTCGTTGTAGGAGCGCACCCGAGACACAATTTGATTGCTTTCCCGCACAGCCCGGGGTGTAGTGCGGAGAATGAAGTACAACGCGGCACCAGGCGCCGTGCGCGAGACTTCGACGCCGACGCCGTCAGAAGGCCCCCGGTCGAGCCCAGGCCGACCGGCCCGGCCGATGCGACCTAGTCACGCCAAAGTCTGATCGATAGCTGTTTGAGGAGACATGAAAGGAGGAGGACGAGGAGAAAGAGAGGGAGAGAGGAAGAGGCAAATAGGGCGCGGCCACGTTTTTCTCGGGGAAACTATGGCGTGTGCCTTTTCCTGCCTGGCGTGCATGGCCCGTTTACCTCGCGTTGTATTTTGATGATATTTCGCCTGATCGGGGAACAGGGGGGAGACAGTCTTACGCCGAGCGGTGGTCTCGATGGTCAGTTTTCCAAGTGTGAGGAATGATGAGGACATAAGATAAGCGCAAAGGACGCCGAGCGCAGGACACAGGACGCAGAAAACCGGCTTTGAACATGTACCAACAAGCCCGCTTTAGAACACTAGTCGTCTCAATAGCACGTCGCCACCACCAGTGCAAGTGGGAATCACCTTTCGTGCCCTAGTTTGGCGTAACTAAACTGTTTGGACTCCTTGCTACTCGCATATTGGGGCGATTTGCTTTGGGTGCCAGAAAATTGCATTTTCAAGGGAAGCTTGTCATGGTTTACAGATTTAGGTGGTGGCAGCGGCGGCGTTGTCATACGCGTTGTCATTTCCCGTTGCTAAAGTCCATTGTTGCCTGGATATGAATGCAGCACTGTCGTTGTTTCCTGTAGCAACTGAAGTGCTGCACAGCTCAGCACTTGGGTGGAGGTCCGATTCCGGGCCTAGAGGAGGGAGTATTGCGCAATGTGAAAGAAAGAAAGGAAGAAATAAATAAAGGAAAACAAACAAAGAAAGAAACAGAGAAAGGAAGGAACAATGAAAGAAAGGAACAAAGATGGAAAGAGAGAAAGAAAGAAAGAGAAAGAAAGAGTAATAAAGAGAAAGAAAGAGAGTAATAAAGAAAGAAAGGCAGGAAGAAAGAGAGAGAAAGAAAGAAGGAAGGAAAGATAGAAAGAAAGAACGAAAGAAGGAAAGAAAGAAAGAAAGAAGGAAAGAAAGAAAGAGAAAGAAGGAGAGTAATAAAGAAAGAAAGGCAGGAAGAAAGAGAGAGAAAGAAAGAAAGAAGGAAGGAAAGAAAGAAAGAAAGAAAGAGAAAGAAAGAGTAATAAAGATAAAGAAAGAGAGTAATAAAGAAAGGCAGGAAGAAAGAGAGAGAAAGGAAGAAAGAAGGAAAGAAAGAAAGAAAGAGAAAGAAAGAGTAATAAAGAGAAAGAAAGAGAGTAATAAAGAAAGAAAGGCAGGAAGAAAGAAAGAAAGAAAGAAAGAAAGAAGGAAAGAAGGAAAGAAAGAAAGAAAGAAGGAAGAAAGAAAGAAAGAAAGAAAGAAAGAAAGAAAGAAAGAAAGAAAGAAAGAAAGAAAGAAAGAAAGAAAGAAAGAAAGAAAGAAAGAAAGAAAGAACGGTAGCACGTGCGGCTCGCACGCGCCAAGCTTCAGTCGCGCCATTTTTTCCAGATAGGGGAGGGGTTCCTGAAATTTTACTGTAGCACTGAGTCTCTAACTCACTGAATTCCTTGCCCGCGCCCGGAGCTTTCGTGAACGTGGACTTTGATGCTTTGTAATGCCTTGTGGCATCTTCAAGAGTTGCGCCTTCTTCTAAAGTTTTGACATTGACGGATAGTTCGGGCTTTATGGTCAGTGGCGCATTTTTCCGCCATGCACCTGCGGCTCTAACTTTCACACGGAGATGAAGATGTCAGCATGTAACTTTGGTATGTTGTCACCATGGGGGGCCATTTCTTTTTTGTCGAGAATTGAGAGAATTTCGGCAAACATAAGGTAGTCATGAGCACGAAAAAATCACGCGTTGGAGGGATGCTATGATTTCAGAATATTTTTTTTTTGCTGGAGTTTAGGAATGAGACTTGGAACGCATGGCGCGAAAAATTACACCGTAATTTTTTAGAGCTTTCTCAGTGAATAACAACAATTGAAGTTGGGGCGGTACGCCTTTCGTACCTGTTTTCGCCCCGTCAATCAAGTCTAGGCTCTGTGTTAACGCAGTCGTTCATAGCAAGTATGTGTTAACCTCTCACTGTGACAACGCCCGAGGGGCAACGCGCTTATGAAGGACATCGATGAAAGCAGAGGCAGCAGTTCAGCCGTCCGCTCCGCCGGTCATCCACCTTAACTGAGCGGAATGGCTGCGAGTTGTTATCCGAAAACGTACTCCAAGCCCTACATAAACGCAGCTTCGGTGAAAAGAATGTCAAGTCAGGGTTAGAACCAGCCACTCGAGACAACAAAGTTTGTCAGTTCTCCGTCTTCTACCGAAGGCTTTGTTGCATCACAATGGGCAAATACTGGCATTACATTCTTTGGAGAGTCGAGGAACAGCAAAATTCGCGATAGTGCTTCAGTTCGTGACGGCAATGACAGTGGGACAAAGACCGGAATGACATTTGACAGTGGTAGAAATAGCGAGAAACGTCGTCTGTTAGCTCAAGTCGTTACGGTCAGCTTTCTGCCTTTCTTAGTCCGTGAGACGCAAACATGGATCCGATGTTTTGTCAGCAAGCTCGTATAGCACTTGGTAGGCCCTCTGGATTTCGTGAGAGAAGAAAAGTTTGTCACTGCGCTGAGGTTCTTGACGACAGACCCAAGCTCGGACATTGGCCTTTACGTTCTTCTCAGTTATGTAGGGCGTGAAATGACGTCACGGTTATTGCGTCTGCCTCTTCTTTTCTCGCCGGCAGCGTCATATCTCATCACGCCACCCTGTCTGTCTTCGCTTTATCTTTCGGGACTTTCGTTTTTTTATCGTCTGTTTTCGTTCGCTAAGCCTAACTTCTGCCGTGCGTGTCCGGTTACCCAACAACGAAAGTTTCGTCTGCTCCCTGGTCTTCTGCAAGTTCTTGGCTCAAGTTGCGTTCTTATAGCCTGAAGTTTTGGGCCGCTATGGTTTATTCGATTTGCGGGTTTCAAGTAAAATTTGGCGGTCGCAACGACTGTCTTGCATCAAGACAGTCCTTCATATTGACTGAGCATCTTCGAAGAGGCATTCGACGTGATTATTCCAGCGTTGCCCAAGAAGCCATTTTCGTGAGCCCCATTGCCTGCATTGCAATGTCACCGTCATTGCATTTCACTATTCGACAAACTTCACTGAACTATTTTGCGTTGCAGCTTAAAATTTTGTAATATGTTGACTGCTCTGAAGATTACGATCGAGCCAGAACGCAGTTAAAAATGCAATGCTTGCGATGATAAAAATATGCGTTTTCTCTGCACGCATTCAGTGAAGTGACTTTCTTACTGGCATCACTGTATTGTTTTGCTTCGTGGCTCAAGTTTTGTAATACATGGATTGGCTTTGAAAATAACTTATGGGTCCGAATGCAATCGAAACAGCTTATACTCACTGACTAATTGGACGTAATGGCTTTTCTTTTAAGATATTTTCGTCGCTCGCATTTTTTACTGCTCTTATCAATATGTCGCTATGATGATTTTTATCTGCAAGAAGTTCTGCTTGTTAAGCAACCTTTCCAAGAAGAAAAAAAAAGAGAAAAAAATGGAGTGGAGGTGGCGCTGAGATTTACGTGTCGCCTTTCGGTCGAAGTCAACTTCTGAGGTGTCCTGTGCGTGTTTGTGTTAAAAAGTCTTATGGGAGCTGTCGATCTCTTCGAAAGGGAATTATCTTCAAAGTCCTCGGCAGACTTTCAAACTTTTTTGAACGCTTTCAGGTGAATGACCAATTTATGGTTTGTTCCCTGGCTCTCTTTGACGCTCTAAAGATTGGATCGTCGGCGAATGAAGGCAGCACGTTTTTCCCTACACCTTCTAAAAAAAGGCGGTTTTCTAGATTTAGCAGTAATAACGTCCAACTTCGCGACACACCAAGGATCGTTTTACTGACGGAGATAAACCTGCCTCCGTGCTCTTTACCGAAAGTCAACGGCCCCGTAATAACGTTCTGTCCAATTTTATGGAACTTTTCTGCATCGAGAAAAACCTTAAACAAAAAACAAATGACAGCAAACGCGAGAAAACGCGTTTTCAAAATGAATCTTTTGCGGAGTTGTAACCGTCACTTATTGTTGTCGTTATTCCCCGTCAGGGGCACAGTCTTGTTTCAACTTACGCAATGCATGCGAGCTTCGAGACATAGTCGTGATCGAGCTGGCTTGAACGACGTCAAGTATTACGTGCTGTTTCACTGCAGCGCTGACGCCAAATTTTTTGGGGATATAGAAGTAAGACCTCGAAGCAGGGCGATGTCGTAACTGTGCGGCTGATCGACTGGTATGAGTAGCAACGTTGGAGAATGAAAAAAGAATACTCTTTCGAGGTTTATTAAGAAAGCTCAGGCGGGAAATGAACTTTTTATCACTCTGCTGAGTCAGTAGGAAAACTGATTTAGACAGGTCTTTGGCACTATAAGGACGTGAAAAACTCACCTGGTTCGTAATGAATTCGAGAAAACGAAATTTTGCGACTGCGCTGCTCAAAAACTAAAATTGATCGCCCCTGCTGACAGAGCTATTGAGCTGAAATTCGTGCTCACTTTAGTTTCATGTTTGTCATTGCTCAACAAAACGCCATGCTGCAGCTGTCAACGTCTGTTGTTTGATTACTTTTTGATGGAGCAGCTACGCGTACAGTTGAAATAAAGAAACTTTAGCTGGTTAAAAATAAACTGAATTGCTCAGTTATAGCCTCCAGAACTTCATATTTGTACAATGAATGGATTAATGAATGAATGAACGAATCAATCAATCAATCAATCAATCAGTCAGTCAGTCAATCAATCAATCAATCAATCAATCAATCAATCAATCAATCAATCAATCAATCAATCAATCAATCAATCAATCAATCAATCAATCAATCAAATACTCAGTCAAATTCACAGCGCAAATACCAAGTGTTAGCCAAGGGCGTACGTCATTTTTTTTAAGTGCTGAGCACTCTAGGTGCCTGGGCTGCCATACGCTGTTGTCGCTTGGCGCAACGCAGACAGAACCACGTTTAAATATAGAACAAAATAGGACGCAAGCTAGAAATAGATAGAGCAAGAAAGAGAAAGGAATAGATAAAGAGAGAGGAAGAAATGAATAGAAACAAGGATAGAAAAAAGACACAAGCAGTAAAAAAGACAGAAGGAATGATAAACAGGAGGAAAGAAATAGGAAACAGAAGAGAAACAAAGAAGGCTGCCCAGCTCCGCACTTCCTTCTGGCTTGGCACCCCTACTGCGAAGCTGCCTTAATTTTTACGATGCTGAGAACCATTGCTAAGGCCCAATTCATTAACGGTGACTCAGCGAGGTCATCTTCGCCGGATATTATATAAAACGCAGTTTTTATTTCTTTTCTACACGAGTAGGATGTGGTGTTTTGCAGGAACTCTGGAACTCGTTCAAAGATGCATAGTAGCTCATTGTTGTGGCTTCTCCACAGCAAAGGTAACATTGCGGCAGTGCACCCTTTACAGGATAGAAAAGCTGGATTGGAGCACGAACTTTGGTTAATAGGTTGTATCGGCATTATGAATGACATGCCCTGGTAATCATGGAATCAGCGCTTTACTTGCTGTGCTTTAACACAACATGCGAACGGTGCTATCAATGTCCATTATCGTTGGATTACGCATCATTGCTATTTTAGTGTTAAATCGTTTACTAATACAGAGATGTTTGTAAGCTAGGCTAACGAGATGCTCACAAGTACAACATTGAACCTGAAATTACTTTTAAACTTGGGTCAGCTTCGGTGAACAAGTCTTCTGTGGTGTTTCGTTATCAAGGAATAGAAGTTATGAGCAACTGATGCAATCGTGTGTGCCAGATGAGGTAGAAGGAATGTGTGGTTGACTACTCCCGAAGCAAAATACAAATACAGTTGTAAATGACTATTTAGAATGTCCATGGATGCTCTACTGCAAGTTTATTTCAGAAAATAATGAAAGTAGTGAACGCATTGTAGGGAAGAAGAAAAAGAATAAGAAAGACACAACGGAGTGGCATCGTGAACGCGTGGCTTGTGAATATGTTGTCAGGCCTCACACCAATGGCTGCTCGTCCGGTCGAATAAGCCTGTTTAAAGTCACATTCCCTTTAGGCAACTCTAAATAGAGCGCAGACGAAAGCCTGTGCTTTCACGTGACAACCATTTAATTAGTTTGACATTCTCAGTCGACTAAATCGTATCTACCTCCCTCCTCCCCCCACCGTGAAGGTTTCTGCACCTCCCGCATTGTGTGGTGTTGCATTACTCCTGGAATCTGCCCATCTTTGACCAAGGGACAATGCCTATGTTATAAAGTCATCGCGTGACGTCATGCGATGACGTCGATGACATCATCGTTCTTCCGTCGCATTCCTCTGGCTTGGAGAAGGTCACGTGGGCTTTCGGAGGGTTTAATTCACCTGGCTTGTTTCGCTCAAGGTCGCTGTAGAACGAAACACTCAGTGCTTTTGCCTTATTAATCATATCAATGCTGATACTCCGGCTTTCCCCTTTCCTAGTAGGGTGTACGTCTTTCTTGAAGGTTCTTGGATTATTTCAATGAGGCTAAACGACATAGCTTAAATATCTGGAGTCGACCTGAATAATTGACATAGGTTTCTAGTCGTTGTCCTGGCACGTCAGCGTTCGTGTGCCCCGGCTTATTTATTTGGTTAGCTTTGTGCTTCGCGCGCCGCCATAGCAGATCTCTGAGGCCACGCAAGAATAAGGGCGTAGTTGAGAACTGCTCCGTCAGGTGCCGCGATGATCTCAACTGCTCAGAATCTTTCGGTGATGTCTGTCTCTTAATTTTCAATAATTATCGTGACAGTTCATTGATGCTTACCTCAAGTAAAGTATACTCCGTTGTCATATGTATCCATAATAACTCTTAACTGGAACCGGAACCATCGATGTCTAGTTTTTAGACGACCTTTTATGAATATTCGGAAAATCGTAAGTGCTCAGCCGGATAAACTTGGAAGAGAAACAAGTGTGTCACTCGGTGTATGTGCCAGGAATATAATGCTCACAGAGGCAGCGGCACGTACACCAGAATACCTGCGACGAAGGACGCAGAAGAAAAAAGAAAAGAAAACGCAGCGAAAGAAACGGTGAAATGGGAAGGGTCTGTGTGGCTGAAGGGACGTCGGAAGTCAGGGAGGTCATCAATGAGTTGAAAAAGATGCTTCAACGACGTTGGCCGCTCGCTTCTAAGTGAAACAGCGTTTGCCCGGAGACGGGGGGGTTAAAACGTTCTACGATGCAGCGAGCCCCCCTTGAAAAACAGTGGAGAAGCGGGGCTAATGGCTTTCGCGGGCCATGCATAAGTCAGCGGGCCGCGCATTACGACTGCATGAACCACTTAGCCGGCGCTCACTGCTCCTCTGCCCTCTGCTACGCCGATCGTCCCTCGCTTGGCCGTGTCCCCCGGCCGCAGAACGCGTGGCTTTGCGACGGCTACGCCCTTGCCCGTATGATTGGCCGACGCTTTGATCTAAGGAAGGACGTGAAATAGGTCAAGTTTTCAACTGCTCAATAGTGTGTGTGTGTGGGGGGGGGGGGGGTGCGTTAGCACGTGTGTGCGTGTGTTAGCATGTGTGCGCACGTGAGATTATGTGCGTTAGCGTGAGTTGCAAGTGTGTGCAAGGGCGAGTGTTAGCATGTGGGGGGCAGGGTCGTGAGTATGCGCTCGTTCGCATGCCTGCGCAAGTGTGTGTGTATGTCTCCGTTAGCATGTGTGCAGAAGGGTGTGCGAGTGCGAGCCTTACACATGTGCGTTCGTGTGTATGTATACGTGCGCAAGTGTGTGCGAGTGCGAGCGTTAGCACGTGTGTATGTATGCATACGTTAGCATGCGTGCGCACGTGTATGTGTGTAAGTGTACGTTATCATGCGTGTGCAATTGTACGTGTGTGCTTTAGAATATGTATGGACGATTAGACGTGCGTGCGTGTGTGTGTGTGTGTGTGTGTGTATGTGTGTGTGTGTGCGTGTGTGTGTGTGTTTGGGTTTTGCGTTAACATGTGCGTTAGCATGTGGGCACATGTGCGTGTGGCCGCATGTGTGTTCGTTTGTTAGCATGTGCGCAGACGTGTGTGTGGAAGCGAATAAAGATACAGTGCTCTGCAAGTAAGACTAAGCGATTTGGCATTGATAGAAAATGTTTGTCGGTGACTGCAGACGTACAGAATTATGCAAAATGGGTGGCGGTTGTTAGTCTATGTGAGTCCCCTAACTAGTCACGTGCTGAAACGAGAATGCCCGGCGTTTCAAAAGGTTAAATGTCCTGTCCCAGACAGTTTGCATTTTTTTTGTTTTTATAGACAAAGGGACGTATTGGGTTTTTCATAATCGGTAAACTTCGCTAAGGTTACCGTATTACACACGGTCAGAACAAGACACAAGGCAATGGTGCGAAAAGACGCAGCGTATCGTTTGTCCTCCTTAAATTTGTATACCTTGTAACCTTAGCGCAGCTTAAGAATTATTTGTTAGTCGGTTGCTTTGATTTTCACATTTCAAACTTTCTTACGGGACAGTCGATATGCGACCATATTATGACACTATGTGATGCTGTGACACCGTACAAGAGACCGAGAGCTCTTGATGCCTGAAGAAAAAGAAGAAAGAATGAAATGTTAGAAAAGGTTCAATTTTCTCGACATTCGCTCGGTTGTCGTTCATATGTGGACACCATCTGAAGTAGCTATTGATATAATATTTTTCTGAAAACAAAAAAAATGCACGACCTCCCGCTTTGTGCAGCTTTTCTAGGCTTCTGTAGCATTTTTCTCCGCGTCCCAATTTTTCGAAAAAAAAAAAGAGCTGCAAAAACATGTGTTGATTTTGGCTTCCTAACATACCTGAGAATGCATTCACGGGTAAAACTATTGGTACGCTATTGCTGCTGCACGTCGAAGCAATCGTGTATCAAATCTAAGCGATTCCCCGTGTAAGTAAGACCACTTTGAAAGGAAATAAACGTAAACTAGAACTCTATACCTAAGACCAATTAGTAGCTGTTTCGTAAACCGAAACTATGCATGGAGAAAGAGAGAAAGAAAGAAAGAAAGAAAGAAACAGTTTGACTTGTAATACATATAATACATATAATACAACTGACGATGTCAGTTGTATTATATGCGAGGCTCGCTACTTGACGTGAGAGGCTTTGGGAAGAAGGAGACGATGGAGGTTGCTAGACAACTAGCTTAGAATGACGCTATGCTTTCCCGTAATAGAAAAAGACGTGCTATATCCTTATCGCGTAGTGCAAATCTCGTTCAGTTAATCTAATTTCTCGCACTACAATGTCAACGAGATTGATTGCACCGAATCTCAACGTGACGTCTAATCTTTCCTGCGGGATCCAGTCTGCGTAAACTTGTCTAATCAAATGAAGCCGCTGCAGAGAAGACTGCGATGTCGCTTCACTGATTCGAGCTTTTTTGTACGGTGCACCTATTCATCATTTTGTTGACGCGAGTGCGGGGACCAAAGTTGCCCAATCTTTTCTTTTCTTCGATAAGTGGATTGACGAAACGCGGGAGCACTTATCACGCACGAGGAGTGCCTCTTAGATTTGCATAACCAATTCCGCGTATGCCGAGTCATGTGTAAAGTCGACGCCATCATCATGCCTTATTAGTTCCGAGATATCGGACAAATCGGTCATTTTAAAGGTCACGCAAGTATGTGGTATTGACCTCTCGTGTCTTTTGTTTCATGGGTGGCGATTTTTTTTTTACCGCAAAAGTCAACGACACTTGCGCAACATTTCGCAAGACACGACAACCCACAGAAAGTGATGTGCGATGACCGAAAAATTTCTACAGGCACGGGTGTACTGCGAATGAATCAACGTACTAATTAAGGCTGCTTTCTTAATTAGTCACTTATCTTAATTAACTGTACGAATTCAACATCACGTCTTCCTCGGTATCTGTGAGCTTGGCCTTGGTGTGTAAGTTTTGATTAAGAGGTAAAGGTGTTGCCTAACGCTCATAATTGCTTCGTTTCATGATTCGTATGCGCCTCGGTGTTACAGGGGTTACGGTGCTCGCCTGCTGACCCGAAAGTCGCGGGTTCGATCCCGGTCGCGGCGTTCCCATTCCGATGCAGGAGAAATGCCAGGGGCCAGCGTACCGTGCGATGTTAGGGCGTGCTGTAGAACACCAGATGGTTAAAATTTTCTGAGCCCTCCAACTACGGCGGGCCTCACAGTCATATTGTGGGTTTGGCGGGTAAAAGAGCAGACATCATTCTTAAAATGCGCACACAATGCACCTAAACTACACATTCTACTGCTCTATTGGGACAGGGGCGTATACCGGTATGGGCCCATTTTTTTGTGAGGGGAGGGGTGAGAAAACAGAGGGACGGAATTTACAGATCTCCTCACAAGAAAAAAAAGGACACTTTCTAAATTCCAAAGTGTGTTCGACGAAAGCCTGTGGCCTTCGTAGCAACAACAAGCTTCGGCAAGTCTTGCTTGCGGTGAGGGGGGTACGGACGGACGGACGGTTGGACGCCGCCACTGTGCCATCCCGTGATTGCTGAGAGAGTGTGAGGGGGGAGAGGCCACAGATGGCACCGTTCCAGGGCATGGACGGACGAACGCCGCGAGTATGAGCCATTGAAGGCTTTCGCCTTAATACAAGAAATTCAACGTCAGGGAAGAGTTCAACATGTTTGACATTGTCCCCAGGACTTGACTAAGCACAACGTGGAACGTTTACGAAAACGTTAACAGTTCTACCATTGCGCAAGGGCGACAGGCGTTTCAATATCCTGTCCCCCCTTCGAGCTGTTGCGCAACACCGTTAAGCTTTTCAGCTTTTCTAATTTGGAAACTTTCGTGTCTGCCTCACGGGCACTGGTATCGCTGTAACGTTGACAGTTTCCGAGTATCAGAGTTTTTCCTCGGCATCCGGCATCTGCTTTCGACGTAACGTTTCATCACTTCCTCCGGAAAACACGGCAACTCTGTACTCTTCCAGGAAGGAGTATTTATTCTGTATTGAAAGATGATGCAACAGCGCCGAGTTTCGGGTAATTTTGTGAGTGGACGCATAAGCTCAGGCTGACCTCTCTGCCTTATAATAAATTCACTCTCTCTATATGAGTGGAAACATTTTTATTGGCATTTTTATTGGGGGGGGGGGGGGGGTTCGAAGAGGGCCGCACTCTTGTGACAGAACGTTGTTGTACAGATACCGGTTGCGTCTGAACAGCTTTGTCGTCGAAGTTTCTTAAACTACATTAGCAGCTGCGGATGATATCACGCAATGTTACTGATATTATTCAGTTGCGTTAGCCGAAAAGAAAGGCGAACGAAAAATAAAGAAAATGAAAAATGAGGATCGTTCATGTGTTTGAGCTTTTGTCGTGTATATCTTTAATTGATATGACGTAGGCAGATGTTGGTAAAAAAAAAAAAGGCGCCGGCTACTCCTTAGCTTTTGAGTACCAAAATAGAAAAAGTCTATGAATATCCAAGTAAAAAGTGTTTCATTGTAGAACAGTACAGTGTGAGTAGAAAAAGTATCTGAGTTTTTACGAAACTTCGCGTACTTAGTTGCATAGCAGTGACACATTTTGGCTAAGGTTGGATGCCATTAGCTATTAAAGTGATTCAGGGTAATTAGAGATAATTAAATGAAGGAAATACTAACGCTGTATTTACAGCTAAACCTCGACTGAACGTTTCCATTGTTCTGTTGTTGCGACGTTTTTTTTTTACCTCATGCGAGTCCAACAAGAACTCGGCAAAACAACAGCGAAAATCGTGAAACAACTAAAGGCTCGTATACGTAGGACGTGTTTTCACATCAGAAAGCATTTTTCTCACAACCTGTCTTTCGTCTTCTTCGAGGGTAGGCCACTGATTGCGAGAAAGTGAACTAGCGGCGTCCCGCTCGCATTCCGAAAGAATGTAACAAAAAAAAAAAAACGCTTGGTGCGTTGCTTTCGGTAATGTCTTGAAAGTGGAGCGAACGCGGCTGAGATTTAAGGGTACGAACGACCACGCATTCCTCAACGTAAGGTTGTAGAGAAAAAACAACTGGAATGCTAGAAACTCCCTGCCATCGCCACTGCGAGCCCAGGAAACGCCGTTTCTGACGAGAAAATGGCTCCACCGCCGCCACCATCAACAACAGCAATAAACAACAATAAAAACAACGGCAACAACAATCACAACAACATTTTCGGTGATGCCAGACCGGGCGTGAAAAATGAATAGGGCGCGCATATTTCTTTCGCGGGGCTCACGCAGGCCATCGAGATATCGCGAGAGCTGCGTCTTACGGTTGCGTAGAAAGTAGAGCGACCCCCCCCCCTTCTACACCACCCCCTCCCCCTCCGTCGCGTAAGTATACGTAGTACGTAAGTATACGTACGCTACACCGTACGCCCACACGTATACGAAACGTGAATTTGGTTGGAAGCGGTGGGACGCGGCGCTCTCGCCTTATACAAGACGGATGCCCAAGCGCAGGCGATTCAGGGGGGGTAACTCAATTTTGCCGTCCAAGGCGAGCGTTCGTATTTTGTTGGCCCGGTGCCGAAGTGGCAGAAACGACGCCAACGTGATCGCCTTAAAAAAACGGTGCAGCACTGCTTGAACGAGAAGCAAGTTCGCACGACGGAGTGTGGATGTAGTGCGGCGGTTGTTAGCCGCGTTCCTCCACCGTCGCCGTAGTTTGCGTCAGGGTTATGCGTGTTGTCCACAATAAGTCGTCAACCATATGCGACTTGGAGCAAGTTTTACTCCGCACTTGACCACCGCTAAACGCAAAACGTTTGGATGAACGGATGGAAAAAGCACGGCAAGGCGCTAGCTTCCAGCTTGAAGGGAACGACAACTGCCCAGAACGTGTGACTAGATTCTGATGGAAGTGAGAAGACCGCGAATTATAGTGACAGACTCAAGCATTCTTTTCGCGAGCTAAGTAGGATTTATATTTTTAAATTTTGTTTAAAAGTAACAAAAAACCGGCATGTCGCGCAGCCTAGTGGTTGAACCTTGAAGCTTAATTATGGAGTCGATTACCTTGCTGTACGTAGTCACTTAGTCTGACGCTGTCATGTGCGCCATGATTTGTCCTGAAAATTAGAGTATGCATATAGTTGACCAGCCCCGCTCAATTCTGTGCTGCTTACGAGGTAAAAATAACTGCACGGTGAGAAGCGGAACTGCCTTCGCGGCCGCCAGCAGACCATGTCAAGCAGTGGCGCATGCGCGCGGAGTGCACGCATGCGCAGTAAACCACCACGCTTCGAACACGAACAGCTCTCGCGCTCACTGTTTGCAGCATGCGTTGTCACGTGAGTATACGACTTCATATTCGCCACAGATAGAAAAAATTCTGATTACAAATGTTTCGCGGCGTTTTCCACGTTATCATTACGTCATTAGACACTCTGACCGGTCACCTTTCCGTTGCGTTAAGGAAAATAGGTACCATAAAACTTGTTTGTCGGTCGCTTTAAATTTATTTTAAGGCGAGACATATCATATAAAACTAACAAGAACTCGATGAGCCATGGCACACAAGTGCGCAGTGTACAGGAACTACCTAAACTAATCATTCACCTCACTCATCAGTCGCTTGTCGTTTAGTAATCAGACATATGTATGTGTCTCGCCTGGCAATAAATCTTCAGTTGGAAGTTTTCGTCTGCTCAAAACGTGTTCAAACGTCTTGCGCTTAACAGCGGTAAGTATTGTCATCCACGAGCGTCCTGCGACACGTTAATAAGTATACTATTCAGTACTCACTCAAGGGCAAAGGAGTAGCCGGCGCCTGACTTGTGCGCCAACATCTCCTTTAATATCATATCAATAAAAAAAAGTATACTACGTCGAAGTTCGTGACGTCAGGCATTGCAGAGACCTCTAAAGTCGTAGCGCTGTTCTTCGGACAGAAAATCGTCTGCTGCACGGAACAGAAGCCAGACGCGAACGGTCGATGTGATCGGTGTGCGGCGCGGGTGGTGATGCTTCGATGAGCGTGGGAGTTGGTGAGTGGAAAAAATGCGTAATTTATGCTTCGGCTGTAGGTGAACGAAAATATATACGTAACGGAGGAACTGGAACCAGAGCGTGTCTGGAAAACGCAGTAAAGCTGGTGTAGACACCGGTGTGTCTGTCGGTTCCGTAGACTAGTCTGGCTGTCAGGCTTTCTGCAACGCTTGCCGTTAAGCAGACGATACTTCATGAGACGGGAATGCTTGAAAAAAGTAAAAGTTTTTCGCAGCGGCGCTTAATGGGAACTTCTATGCAGTATATCGTTAAAACAGCGAGTAGGAATGGAACATCAAGCTGCTAGGAACACCCTTACGAAGTAAGATCAACTCAACAGTTTTTGGCTCGGTAGTCATAAAGCTGCATAGCTTTCTACGTGACTCTTTGTAAAGTGGTGCTTGCTACTTGGAATTCTACGTAGACAGACAGATAGATAGATAGATAGATAGATAGATAGATAGATAGATAGATAGATAGATAGATAGATAGATAGATAGATAGATAGATAGATAGATAGATAGATAGATAGATAGATAGATAGATAGATAGATAGATAGATAGATAGATAGATAGATAGATAGATAGATAGATAGATAGATAGATAGATAGATAGATAGATAGATAGCAATCTTTAGTAATTACTTCGGAGATATTAGCCTAGTTTAAGCCTGGCTTGCTACATCAGGCGTAGGGCCTTCGCCTTCTAGTGCTACTCGTTCTGATACTTATTTATCTGGGATATGCGAATACAGCTTGTTATATGCGACATTGAGAAGAACATTGCTTCATCGGCGAATGCCTTTGAACAATACTTTACAAAAACTATGACATAAATTCCTACGCGCGTAGCTACTAAGGCCTGATATGCTTGCCTTTATGAAACCGCGTTAACATGGCAACAGGAACGTTGACGCCAATCTCCTAACGCAAACGACAAGAAACATTTCCATGAATGAATGAAAGAATCAATCAATCAATCAATCAATCAATCAATCAATCAATCAATCAATCAATCAATCAATCAATCAATCAATCAATCAATCAATCAATCAATCAATCAATCAATCAATCAATTCTTTGCTATTGAACAATAAACCTTATTGAACCAAAATATAGGGAGTAAATAGTCATATAAAAATAAAAACCGCAGGAAATTGCGGTACAATGGTACACGGGCTTTCCGAGTCCTGCTAGCGCGCAAGAACCAATCTCGACCTCGTAAAACACTCCGTGACTTTGACTGGATGTCGATGCCATTGCGTAAGCATGCGTACGTGCCTTGGGTACCTAGGCGCTAGCTTCGCACGCGCAACAATGAAATCGACGGCGCACTCCCTGGCTTCCCCAATACTGCACCGATTTAGTCAAACTGTACGTGAAGAACGCGCACCCGCTGGGCGAGAGTAGGAAAAAGAAACGGAATTACAGTGCATCGGATTGATGGGAAAGTGTAAGCGGAGTTAGAAAGTGAGGATGAAAAAAATAATAACGTAAAAATTCGAGCCCGAACGTTTTTGCCTAGAAGGCATGGACAGAACGCTGCGCGCAGATTGACTGTAGTCGGCGCACTCGTGATGAGTGTGCAACGCCACTCGTTGGATGCATGTTGTGATTTACAGAGAGGAGCGCGCCAGTTACTCCGTCCCCCCCTCCCCACGACTTCAGTAAAGAAAAGCTATGCTCCTTTCTCGTAGCTTCGTTGACACTGTATAAAGCGAACTGGAGCGAATATTCTTTCCCACTTTCCCTCCTTCGCGCGCTCCCGAAAACCTTAACGGGTTTCTTTTCATGGAGTGCAGCGCGAAATTGAAAACGTGATTGATATTCTTTATCAGAGAGAAAGCTCTTTGCTTCGCTGGCAATCCGTGGGCAATTCCTGACGCTGCTCCCCCCCCCCCCCCGTAAAAGAAAAGTAAAGGGGGATATAGTGGGGGGCAGGGGTGAAGATGCATGCACAGTCTTTCGGTCCCACAGATCATTCTTAGAGAGGAGCTCCGGTGGTATTATTACCTGCGCATATTCGATTCAGAGTTCATAACCGTGTAAGAGGCACGGACCGCGGAACGTATTTTCCGAGGAGCTTCGAGACCTTCACGAAAATTCGAGGACCCGCGGGAAAGCGAGCGTGTCGTGCGTTATTAAAGGGATTTTCAATATCGGGACCACTCGTTAACCCGAGTGGCGTTCACGGATCGTTGAATGTCGTTTTAGAACGAAAGAAACAAGTGCGCGCAGTCTATTCTGTTTCAGCGAGATATTTTTAATATTGGGGCTGACAATAGCGGTAGCAACGATTGTAAACACTTCAAATGGGTTTTACACGTGCCCGTAGTCCGGCGTATCTGTTCGTGAACTGAGTCCTTACCTTGATCTGCTTGAGAGGGCAGGTGGGACACAATATTGATCATGGGCGTTATTAATGGCAAAGGGGACCAGCAAACGTTTACTTGCAAATAGATTCGCAAGTTCAGGCCCTGGTTTTTACAATAAGCTGAACTCGTATGGTAAGAAACCTCGGTTCTTTGTCCCCACGCTTCCGCAATAAGATAAAAAATAATAGTCCTTTTTTTCTTCTTTTTTTGCAACGCTGCGGCATAGTAATATACAGGGTGGTTCTTTTAGCATTGACCTATTTTGTTGGGCTGTAGTTTTGTGAAAAATTATCCTGTCTTAATGCGGTTTGCGGCAAAACATTCAGCAAGGATAAAAAGTTCAATAGCCTCTCTCGTTTTTGACGCTAAATGCCGACAAAAAAAAGAGTAAATAAGAAATAACGAAATCCGCGAAATGCTGTACAGGGAACGATGGCTAGTCCGGCGCAGTGTTCGCGTCAGCCAGCGTCGGCGCAAGTTCGCGACGCCAGGTTCATCACGTTTTGTTGACGTGAAAATTGAGAACTCCGTATACTGCCACCCGTACGCCACTCCACCTCGCCTTGACGCATGCGCATATGCGAACGCCGGCAATTCCTCATCTATGAAATTTCGCAGAATGTCGTGGTTTTCTTTATATCTTATTTATTCTTGTTTTTCGGCGTCGCACATCGAAAAAACGGGACAATCCATCAAATCTTGATCCTTCCTAAAAGTTTCGCCGCAAAGCGAATTAAAATCGGATACTACTTTGTAACAAAACTAGAGCCCAATGAAATAGATCATTTTTAAAATAATCACCCCGTAGATACAGTTATCCAAACAACGCACACATATAGACACCTAGAAGCTGAAAAAGCACGGAATGGAAAACGTCCCCCAAGTGAGAGATCATTTGGCACAAAAGTGTTTGTCATACCGATAGTAATTACGCATGTATTTTCACTTTGACGTTCGCATTCCGAACTTGTGGCTCTTACATTTTTTCCCCCTTGGGTGTTCCGAAGCAAACATTTTAAATCGAAATACATCACTAAGCAGATATTGAGGAAATTTTTGTATGATGTTTTTATAGCATCCATCTTCGTCATCCTCATCTTCTTCCTCATTATTATCATCATCGACATGTCCATTTCATTAATTATTCAGAGTATCCCCGTTATCACTATTAATTCACCCAATCGTCATCGCAGAGTGCCTGGGGAGCAGTCGCTAAACGCTATGGGAAGCAGAAATGTTCCTGAGAGACAAAGAAAAAAGTTCGAAAAGACTATGTGCCCTTATGAGCACTTCAGTACGAACGCTGCCTCAAAGCATGTCCAATCACTTGTGATTTTCGAATTTTTCCCAGCTATATTCTGCGAAATCCCCGTTTGCAATTTTATTCACACGAAGCTTACACTAACACTCAAGTACAGGCCGCCATTTATCTGCCCTGCACATTACGTCATCTATCCGACTCAATATTTTTCTCTTGACATCATCTCATGTTCTTTCTTAGCTGAGGATATAAGTTGCACCGAGGCTTCGAAATGACGTGACCCGTTCAATACGTCGAGGACCCTGAAGTGACATCCTAGGCTGCGGGCAAACGTCAAATATCCCGAGAACTGAAGAGTTCGTGGGTGTGAGTTTCAAAATGACAAATACTTTGAGAACTGTTGAAGAGAGCCTCTGTGTGTGCGTGTTGTGCTTCAGAAAGAAATAATGTCTCAAAGAAATGTCTGCCTCTGAGCGCCTGTTGGAATTTCTTCTTTCTAACTATCGATTGGAAAGTCGCTCCCTCGATAAAACCCTGGAAACAACTGGGGTGTGAGCCCAGGGCGATAAACTTGGAATCTTTCCCTAATGTAAACTGACAAGCGAACGTTTGATAAAAAAAAAGAAAAAAAAAGCAGAGCAACAAATTTCGATTTGACAGGTCTGGAATGTCTGCGCGCTGGAAGGCGTTCGCCGGTGAAAACTGTTAAATACGTTCGTAAAAACGAAGAATTCGAGTTGGGAAAATGTGAAATCCTTCCCATAGAAGTGTCGGTTGCGAAAGGAAGACGCGAATAAGAAACGATGAGATACTTTGCCGTAAACGACCAAACATCAGGGAAGAAAACAACACTGAAAAAGAAAGGGCAATGCTAAGGTACATGGCAAAAAGAAGGTCAGTCCCTGCACTGTAATCGACCCCACGACGCCATTCTGTTTGAGAGTACCATCCCCTTCGGGAACTCCCTTTTGGGGACTGCGGGCGCTTCGATCTTGCTGTGCATTGGATTTCGTTTTTTTGTGTGTTAATCGTACATTGACATTGCCAGTGTGATCTCTTGGCGTCTTTATAGATTCTCTTTCCCCGTTCATCCTCCTTCGTTCTTACACACCAACCGTGCTCCTCCTCGGCTGTGGAGTAGACAACTGAAGAGTTCCTCTGGTTGACATCCCTGCCTTTTCCTTCTCTATCCCTGCATCTGTATTTGCTCCTTCTTTAGAAGCTGCGTCACTGGTGTTGCGTCAGGCGCACTGCGAGGAAAAAGGTCGAACGCGAGAACGCCAACTTCACTTCAGGATGTCCCAAAACTCAATTGCTTCCTTCGGGGCACCGAGTTCAATATTGCGCACTCTTTGTTCACCGCTTGCGACACGTTGACATCCCGGACCCCTCCCCAGCTCTTGCGCTCCCAAGCTTGCACCTTCTGAAGTACCGAATGAAGGCGTCGTAGACTGACTGTACACCTCACGTGCAGTGTGGATACGATCACTTTGGTATTAGTAGTCCCTATGGAGACAGTCTTTTTTCTGTTTACTTGTCAGTGCAAACGTAGCTGGTTTCTAGCTGTCTTTTCGTCTTCTTTGGACCTGTTCGAATTTCTCGACTTGACTCTGGAGATGTAGAAGTCGAGATGTCCCTCCCGTGTTTGCCGTTTTACTTTTGATAGCTGTCGTTAAACTTCGGTTGTTGCAAAAAACGAAGCCCTTACTTTTCGTGTCAGATCTTCCGAGGCGTCAGATTGCTTTGACAGAGCAATAACTTCTGCTGAGAAGTAAGTTGATCTTGCGACGTGCGTAGGCTTGCTCTTTACTTTATGTAGTAAAGAAAGAAAGGGAGAAAGAGAGGAGAGGGCAAGGCCAAGGAGCTGCGATGCTTACGCTCTACTTTTTCTTGAATGGTAACAGCGCTGATACCGGCGCTGACGAAGAGGGGCACGCAGTAGACAAACGTAGCACCGACTTATGTTCAATATGATGAACCAACAATACGTTCAATAACAATATGTTGAAATATAAAACCCACAATACGTTGAATAGCAAGCCCAATTGGTCACTCTGGTTTACTTGGTGAGGTACATAAAATGATGAAGACACAGATGAGATGGCGAAAAACACTTATAACCTGGGTTAAAGTAGGGCTAAAGGAAGGGCTACTGAAGCAGTGGAGCGTGAGATTTAAATGTAGGACTTGTAGGCTTTACGCAAATAATATCACACGGTTATGACGGTCCACTGTGGCAAGAGAGAGAGGCATAGGAAAGGCAGGGAGGTTAACCAGGTTGTACCCGGTTTGCTACCCTACACTGGAGGAGGGGGAAAAGGGGAGGAAAAGAAGAGAGAAAGAAGGAGGAAAGAGAACAAGTGATATGCGGAAACACAAGGTTGCTTCAAATAGTTTGGGCTGTCTTATGTGTTACCCCTTATTGGTCTGTTAAGAGATGAAGATTACAAAGTGAATCTATTATGAAAAGAGAAGTAAGTAGGAGTAATGCGTTCATATAGCAACGAGGATTTTTTAGATGACTCGTCCCCGACGCCAGGGGACGGTCAATGCCGACGGTCAAATTTCCCGCTTGATGACACATCTAAGGCGTTCGCCTTAATAGAAAAGCGAAAAATAATCAGAAGCACTATGTAGATGTATGATACGTGAAGTGTAAAGAATGAGCAGAGTCTAAGGGCAGGGTCCTATACATTTTGGTTAGTTCTACCTAATAATGCTTATTGTTAGCTACTCAATGTGATAGTGCCAACGTTTTCTTTAAACCAGAATACAGGTGCTAAGTTGTCTATCATATAGTGATGCCATATATTTTCCTACACTTTCACTTCTGCAGGCTTCGCGAACTTCTATTTGTCCGATATCGACTGTAGCATCTACAAGGCCTTTCGCGCGAAGCGTTAAACAAATCGAACTTCAGAAGCGTGGCAGTTCTTCGGAATCGGATAAAAAAACGTTGCTTCTCCGTACAGGATTTGAATATGTTAAGCCTGAAGCCAAACAAACTAGTCAGCATAGTAAACAGCCTACAGGAATTCCTGCGCAAGAAGGCATCGAGCGGCAAATGCGAGTTTCTGGTAGCTTACGCTAGAATACGGTGGTGCAAGCTCGAAGAACACAGGCAGCTTTCTTTTATTGATTCTATTCGCATTCGAAGCGCTTTCTTCCAGATGATGCTTTTCCGGGATTCGTGTTTAAATTTTTCGGGTTAGACGCGCCTACATGCAAATGACATTGTTATGCGAAACGCCAGCGCTGCACGACCTTTTTCTTTTTATTTTCTCTTGTATTGGGACTCTGCTTGTTAGGCAGGGACACGTCGGGCTTTATGTACGAAGGAAGATAAGTTAGGGGAACATGCTTACGAAACACTATGGTAAAAACTTCAGCTTGCCTGACTTGATGGCATTGAAAAAAGGCCAAGGCGGATTTCCGTTTAGAGATAAGAGAGTGGCGTGTGAGTCGCCAACTTTTCACGGAACTAACGCCAAAGTTTTTTTGTCTTTACGTTAAAGGATTAGTCAAGTGTTGGATGCGTTGGCTTCAACCAGGGGCATAGCCAAAAATCTTTTGGGGGGGGAGGGCGGGTTGAATTATCCTGCCCCCCCCTTTCCCTGGCTACGTGAATGACTGCAACAGCATGCGAAATCAGTCTCCCGGATGGGACACCGGCTTTGACAAATAATCGTCGATAAAATAGTTTTGCAATCTATTTAATTTGCTTATTTACGTTTCACGGGATCCCAGTTTCTTAATTGTATTGGTCCTTTTTAATATCCTAACAATAAGTTTTTACAAAGGAAGCTTAACCACTCCACGATGGTGACTAACTACCGTGTTTTTTTTTTCATCACTGAAACAATTATAAAAGAAATGTCGTAAAGTTAAAATTGACGGCGACGCTAATCGTTGTCTCAGGTGTCTGATAGTGGACCTCGCATCTCGGAGGTTGTGTTCTCTGGTGCACTTCCTGCGTTAACATCTCTTTTCGTCGCACCGCTGAGACGGATCTCAGATTCCACGTAGCAAGAAGCTCGTGGTTGGGACCTGCACCACCAGGAGGAGCCTCAGCGATCTCATCAGCTCACGAGAAAACCGTCTGCTCCTTCAATTAACTAATTCAATTGATTTTCGTTAATTATCCGGACAGTTAATTTACCCTTATCTTAAGTAAAACTATGCTCCGATATCATATGCGTCCAATATGACTATTTAACTTCAGCCAGAACCATCGGTTTCGAACCTGTTTTGTTTTTGAAAACGAATTTTCAAAATTTTCGGGAAGCCGGAAGTAATTTCTCGACCGGATGTGCTTGGCAGAGAAATAAGAATGTCACTCGTTACTTGTGCCACTAAAAAAGTATCCTAATGGGCTTGAAATATATTCAGCGTTCTTCGATAACGCAACATATGAAATCCGTAAGTAGTTGTTGACATTGGTGAACTTACAAATATCCAAGGTTAGGCAGGCTGCAGCCCGCAGTGCATACTGGTATGCTGCCACCACTTACCAAGACAGCCACAGTAGTTGCGTAAGACACCTGTTAACGGCTTAGCTGTAAATAATTCAGTAAAATGACCCCACTTTAAAAGCCGATAAGAGCAGTTTCGTGGAGAGCCCCAGCAGGCCGCTCCCTGTAAGTTTAACGATGACTTATGAAACTACTAAGTGGACTGGTGAGAGCTAAAGTGGGACGCAGTTTAACTTCAAAGGTTCCGAGAGAGTTGTACTTGAAAATTCACACAGAAGTGCACTTAGAGGGTTTCCATCTTTTATTATCTCAGCCTAACTTACGGAACCTCTTCAGAACATTTTCTAAAGTGTTCACGTCTAGCTCAGTCGTAATGCCACTTGGTTGGAATGGCGAATCAGTCCGAATCGCGGAGTGTAGAAGTAGCAGAGTTCATGAAATGTGAAGCTAGCTTATGAAAGACTGGTGCGGCATAACTTGAAACAGTCTTTACGACAATGGTATACTCCAACATTTATCCAGGAGTGCAGGGACCGCTTTGTCATTTTTCGAAAATTATAGAGGCCCGTGTGCTAAGCTTTTTATTTATTTATTTATTTTTTATTTATTTATTAATGCCTCAAATACCCCAGCTTGGGGTATTTGAGGTATTAATAAATACCGTGAGCTGGTCGCAGACAAGATCACGGTCGAGAGGGCATTAATTATCGGAAAACTGCGCACACATAAATACGCATAGCGCAACTTCAAGGGCCTTATTTCTGGTCACTCGCTGGCGTCCGGTTTTTTAGCGTGCGACGCCACTGAATTCTGCTACAAGTTTCGCTGGAAAAATAGGGCAGTCACTGTAACAAACTATGCTTGAAAAATTCCCAGTCGCTGTTTGACAGCTCACTTACGGCGTCGGGTAGGTAATGTAGGACTTGCTTCCCTTTGCCAGTATCAACTCAACTGACAAAACTACTCAAGCTACAAATTTTGCCTCACACGCAATGTCGAAAGTCGCTTTAGAAGAGTGCTGATAAGACTTGAAACGACGGTGTGGTGGGCTCAATCGAAGTAAGTGCAAAAGAAAGAGATAATGTTGCCCGTTCATTCAAACGTGACAGGGCTTACAAAAGTTTCGACTAAACTAGCAACAGTTACCGGCCGGATAAATTACAGCGTTATATTGACGTCCTTATCTCCCGGAGGCTCTCAACGACAAAGCTGTGTAGGCCAAAAAAAATAAACAAGTAAATTGAGTAATGAACGAAGAGACCGAGTCAGGGGTATCGACAGGTGGTGTCGAAACACCGGACTTGGCTCACTCTCAGTGCCGCTATTATTTTTTATTTTTTATGTTATCTACGCTTCCTTTCAACGGAGGGTGTAGGACACATGATATACAGGACAGTTACAATGAGGCTTCTCAGCGAACCAAGCCCCCCGGGTACAAAAAAAAAAAAAAAAAAGGATGGCTCGATTGAGTGACGCAAGCCTCACGAAGGCGAGAAGCTAATAGAATTCGTGGCGGACGTCCAGCTTTCGTTGTAATCTCGCTCAGTCGCCCGCATCGCTGTGCGCTACCTTATTTCTTTCTTCATTCGATACTTGATTCGCGGCTGACTTCTTGATGACTCGAGCCCCCACTCTGCTTCGCGCGTCTGTTTCATTTAGTGTCAGCCGCACGAAGGGCCGGTATCGAAGAGCCCAGATATCAGGTGTCGGCTAACGCAAGAGTGCCGGCGTTTTTCTTTGCGCAACGCGTGGGAGAAACAATTGCCCTGCTTTCGCGGATTCACTCAAGCTGACTCAGCTGTGAAGCCATTTTGCCGAAGAGGGGTCATCGCACGTTCAGAGATTAGAGAGAATCACTTTGCCCGAGAGAGGCGGTTTATAAAGATTAACGAACGGGATTCGGTCCATAATTTCAGGAGAGATTCGGTTTGCGGAGCCTGGCAAAATCATAAATAGAAACAGAACGAAACGCTGAATGTTTTCACAATCTAGGCGGAGCTGGGAGCGAGTGGCTTCATCTGAATGGCGTTGTGTAACGCGTTAAATGCAAATGAGGCGCAAGGTCGGGTGTAGGAATGAGTTATGAAACATTAAGAAGAAAAGGACGTTTATCGTTTTCAGTGCGGTAGCGTAATATTGTATAATCACTGGTGTTCGCTCGAAATGGGGCGGGCCAATTTCGGAGGTTGCATAACAAAACGTGTGAGTTGACCAATTCTGATAGCTTGATCAGATTACATATGTTGGGATGTTTTCGCGTGTGTATGTGTGTGTGTATGAGCGAGAGTTATAGATAGATAGATAGATAGATAGATAGATAGATAGATAGATAGATAGATAGATAGATAGATAGATAGATAGATAGATAGATAGATAGATAGATAGATAGATAGATAGATAGATAGATAGATAGATAGATAGATAGATAGATAGATAGATAGATAGATAGATAGATAGATAGATAGATAGATAGATAGATAGATAGATAGATAGATAGATAGATAGATAGATAGATAGATTTATTGATTTATTGAATAACTTAGAGAGCGTGAATTTATCGCGCGAATCCTATACAGGACTAAAAGAGAACACAGATACACAGGACAAGCGCTACTCGCAGCTGAGCTTTATTCAGAAAAGTTTCCCTACATACATACACAGCCTCGTTAGCACGCGCAGGTGCACTGCATGTCACAGTCGCACAACCATCATCAAGATCGAAAGATCAACGCACATATACAGATCATAGCCATCTTTCCAAGAACTGTCTTTTCTTGCTGCGCAGCACAACGGACGCGTCCCTGATACAATTGCTGGCTTTCTTTCTAATGTTATATGCTTCCATGAGTTCTCTGGCAAGCGCATTTCCACGTATGCTCGGAGTTCTGCCCCGTATTTAAGATTATGGACCAACTAACTCAGCAAAGAATTTTGTTGACCTGTCTGTAGTTCTTGCAGCAGCCATTGACAGCACAGTTAACAGCCGTACACAAAGAAATAAACCCTAGAAGCAATTATTCAGGCATCTTTCATGGCACTATGATTTATTATACAAATATTTTTCGTTTGAAAGGTGAAATGGCCCTAGGCCTACCTATATATGTGAAGCCAGACTCGGAATAGTTGAAAACTATAAGCATTAAAATCAACGCTTAGGGCAATGTAGCATAAGCTGAAGATATGTATTATTCTGAGCCTTTTAGTACGCAATGAAATTTGAAAACTGTGCTAGGGCGGGATACAGAACCGAAGCGACAATACAAGGCAACATGGCAGCGCCCTGTCTTGTTATTTCTATTTTGTGTCCCATCCTAGCGCAGTTTGCGAATTTCACGAAGATTGCACCTCGCTTGCACGCCTAAGGCCACACGTGAACGCGCATTTCCAAGCCTGCTTAAATGTGGTAAGACCCCCCCTTTTCGGGTCTGATCACCGAACACGCTTGTTAGCATGTTAAGTACTTCAGTATAACCCGAATTTCCAAGCCCTTATCAACGTTGCGAAAGTCTCGACACGTGCGTTCACGCCCTGCGGGTCGATACGTGCCTTCAGGTGCATGCGGAGCGTTATAATATAAAGGCACGAGGGTCTTTTTGAACGTGTTACGTAAGTGTAACGATGTCGCCCTTAATAGGTTTAGCTCCGACGTTTCACGCATGATCAAGTTGGAAATAAGGACCCGGGCACGGCATTTCGTGTTACGTAAATTTCGGGACCTTTTTCATCGAAGTCACCGGTCGAAAGCCGTCCTCTTTTGCGCATACTGATGATCTGACGCAAGGCGTTTCAGAAGGGAAAAGGTTTGAGCGTGTTTGTTGTCGTGTTCTTGTTCTGTGTTCGGTTCTAAGTATTCTTTTTAAGCAATGCGTTGGTTCCTCGGATCACGGCCTGCTCTTTGCTTAAGTGATCTTTGAGATTGACGCTGTCGTTCTCGTTAAGAGATGTAGCAGCGGCCCGACCAATTAACCGTCGCAAACGAAATTAACGCGACAGGCTTGCTGAGAAGCGACCTTACGGATGCAATCGCTTCCCGGTACGAGCGTGGGGTTGCATTCCAGGCAAGTGCTGGTGATGCAACGTGAGGGGACATGGTTTACACGGTCGAGCGTGTCTTCGAGCAATTAGTTCGCGGATTTCCGTTTCTTCGAAGAATTCCGCAAATGAAGGTAGTGTCTGTGTTTGCCAGACAATTCTTATTTACTTCTTCGAACGACCAAATGTAGTGAACAGCAGCGTGAACGTACGATGAAAAGAAATGAAAGTTAATGGGTCACCAATTGAAAACGTTTTCCAACTGCGAAGCAATCGTTCTGTGAGAATTCTAGCGAGCAATTCTTCTTCTCACTTTAGAATTAAGACCGATGAAGAGGGGAAAAAATATATTGGCTTATGTGGAGCGTACAGTTCGTGTGACTGCTAACGTACCTATTTACACAATAGCGGTATTTCTAGCTAACTTGACTAGTGTTGGCTATAGGAGTAGATAGAGATAACTTACGGTAGTCAGAAGTAATTGAAAGTAGTGCTAACTCCTTCATTTCGCCTTTCAGCGCTACATCTCTACCGATTTCTAGCCGTAGGTTTCGGCTAAACTTTCAAAGAAACAATATTTGCGAAATTGCTTCAAATGTGTGGATTTTCCTAGAAGGTAACTTAGAACAAATAGGTTTTCTGATAAGTCGTGCTTCAGCATTATTCTGAAAATTTTGTCCCCTTTAAGCGGACGTTGTTTTATTCGGTTAATAGGGAATAATGCCATTTTTTCAGCTTTGATATTACTTCAAAACGTTTAGACTACGCAAGGTTTTCATAGTTTTTTTTTCTGTCCCAACGACTAACAGGTGATATCGGCTTTAATCGTACACTGGCGCATTTTGATCGTAAACACGCTTCGCATTCCCCGGAAATTCTCAGAAATGGCGAATAGAGTAGTTGTTCGACACCTGTCTGTTTACAGAGCCGAAAAACTCGGTAAGTGCTACGCTTTTAAGGTAAAGACGTCGCAAACACTGGCGCCCTCTAAGGCAGCCCTCGAAGGATCTCGGCGATGTTCGCAGAAAATCGTTTCCAGGCTGTTTGCTTAGCGGGGGCCCACGCTCAAAGGGCATGGTAACGTCTAGAGTGGCAAGCAGCTTGGCAAGAAGGGCAAACACGTGTTTTCGAGTGCCTCGCCTCTTTCTTTTTTTTTTCTCTTTCTCTCTTCTTCGATCATCGACCTTTCAGAAGAACCAAATGAGCGTTCTGAACGGCGAAATGTCAGCGTGAGGTGCCTCTAGCTTTTTTCTTTATTTTTTTTTTAAAGGTGGAAAACGTTGCATACCTCGTTGACGCAAAAGATCATCGCGTGATAACGTCATCGTGACTTGGCAGACAGCCAAAATTCGTGACGTCATCAAAAGGTCATATAACGTGACTTCACACGATGACGTCATCTGTCTCGCTTGGTCAAAGGGGCACCGATCACGGGGGGCAATACAAAACCAGGCAAGGTGCAAAAAAGCTTGCGATAGCTTCGACCCAGGAGGCAGTGCGATAGCACATTGGGTGCGGTAAGCTTTCGGGGGGAGAGGGGGAGGGGGGGGAGGGGGGAGGCAGGGTCAATAGATTGACTGAGAAGAAAAAGATGGCTTCTGCCTTCGAGTCGTCTTAGGCGAATGCATAAGCAGCCCTTTGAGTTTTTTTTTTTCTTGTGTCATTTTATAGCTGGTTTTTCTTTTTACTAAATATTATAGCTTTTTCTCCAGTTGTGCGGTAGTAATGGGCCCCAGCGTATACGCTACCGATTCCCTGACAAAGTTAATGGGCCAATCGGTGCGACCCAGACTTTTCTGAAGCTCTGTGATTGCGTGTTATCGTTAGAATACCTTTCAGTCTGCCTCGGTGGTACAGTGGTTACGGTGCCCGGCTGCTGACTCGAAGGTCCCGGGGTTCGATCCTGGCCGCGGCGGTGGCATTTCTACAGAGACGAAATACTAGAAGCCCGTGTACTGCACTATGTCAGTGCACGTTAAAGAATAGCGGATGGTCGAAATTTCTGGAGCCCTCCACTACGATGTGCGTCACAATAACATCCGTGCTTTTGGCGCACAATAACCCCAAATATGATTAAAAGAAAGACCTTCCCTTTCAAAAACAATTGCCAGTATGCCCCCCTCCCCCTCCCCCTAAAAAAAAAAAGTCGAAAAGAGAGGCTTTTTCTGTTAGGTGTAAGAATCGTGAGCCTGAGCTATGAAATAACAGAAGGAAAAAATAAACGACGAAAGAAAGAATAAAATGAAGGTAATACTTGACCGATCAAATTCCTTTTTCCGACCTTTCCGACTTGTTAAACAGCTCACCGGTGTTCGTGGAATCCTGTTGCGTAATCAGTGCTCAGTGCGAATTCCAGCACCTGGCGCTCTCTAGGCATGCGCAGTCACAGTGGGAGTCAATACAAATTTAGGACAGGAGAGTAGAGAAAGAGAGAGCAAGAGATAAAAGGGTGAGGGGAAGGGAGTAAGTTGCGACCTCTTCGTGCCGCCGCTGCACATTCTGACTCTGCAGCGGGTTTTCTATTAAGTCCCGCTGCTGGAACCATCTTGAGACCGGCCATCTCAGTCGACATCGTTGACTTTTATTTCCCGCCTCGTGCTACACTATTCCCCCCCCCCCCTTTTTTTTTATATTGCGTTGTGAAATCAGGGGAAAATAAAGGTAGAAGAAATTTTTGCCGGGGTAATTCCGGTGTTCTTTTCTGAATGTTCCTGTTTTTTTTCTTTTCTGATTGCCTTATATTAGTGCAGGGCACAACTCTTATTTGCTTGAAAGTTCTTTTGCATAATATTCGATTCTGTAAGCATCAGACAACATTCCATATGTATTTCATTCGGTATAGAAATAGTGAGAGTGAGATAGAAGTGAAGAAGTCTGGAGGCAGGGAGCTCTAAGGGAAGCTGAAGCGGTTTTATATTTCGGGAAAACATCGTGGTTAATAAGGACAAACGTTATTGTCGACGATGTAGTTATAAGTCCCGCTGTTTTTGCAGCAAGAGCTTTAGAATACGCGAAGGAGAAGTTTGACAAGCTACGCCCACGCGAGCGCTGAAAGTGTGGGCGTGGAAACAAACTAGCCGTAGCTACGTCATCTTCGATTCCGTGCGCAACGCAGAGAGGACTATGGCGGCGCCCAGGGAGCCGTCTGTGAAAAGGTTTTCAGAGACGCTGAAAGATCTGCAGCTTATCTGCCACAACGACAAACTGCCGAGCGCAGTGTGAAGATGCGCCTGTCGTGCCTTTAACCGTGGCTTCCGACTAGTCCGGAGAAAACTGTGATTACGCATTCTAAAGTCCTTTTTATTAACAATGTGCTTCAGCTTTCCTTTAAACAGAACAAACAAATCGGCGTTGTACCATTTACTTAGGAAAGGGAGAGGTTCATTTAAAAGATAGATAGATAGATAGATAGATAGATAGATAGATAGATAGATAGATAGATAGATAGATAGATAGATAGATAGATAGATAGATAGATAGATAGATAGATAGATAGATAGATAGATAGATAGATAGATAGATAGATAGATAGATAGGTCACATAATCACAGTCGCATACTATTGCCGCTGACTGTCACTGCGCAATATCTATTGTCTGTCACAAATGGACGCCAAATCGTGCTTCATCCGCTTGCAGAGGTTTACTGCCCTTAAGAACTGCAACTGGACTGAACTGACCTTTGAACTTTGAACACGAGGTACAGATGACAGGCATGACAAATTGGTAGGATGACTTTCAATTCGCCACCCCGGCGACGAGATATGACATCGACATTGGAAAGGGTTTTTCTTGTTCTCGAAGTACACACTGTCTGCACGCGGCTAATTTCTGACGGGTACAGAGTTTTCGAGACGTGGCGCGAGGTTTAGAAGCGGTGCCGAGTAATTATGCTTGTCAGGCGTTATTGGTGAAAAACGCCTGCAATAGAGCACTGTGTCTTTACTTAGTAACGCTTTTCGAATCGCCACTTCTCTAAACTTGCGGCACACCGCTCTAAATACTCCGGAGATTGGATTAAGCGTTCGGTGCTGTCATGTGCAGATTCGTGAATGGGCTTCAGATTGGCGCTGGGCTGTAGACACCACAAAGAACAGCAACAACAACTACAAAAAGCTCTCTTAAAGGGCCGCTAAACAACCTCTGAGTATACAAAAAACGACGGCGTTATCCTCTCCTGGCGTTTCCCGTCGTTTCAGCCGAATTCGCAACGCCCGCGATCTTTTCACCTGACGTCACGAAGAAATAAACTCCCGAGCGGTCCACATACGTGGGATATCGGTGGTGAATTGAATTGTCCCATACCCTGCTTTACAATGCAGTCGCACGCCCGTTATGCCTTTGTCGCGCATGACTATCGTTCGCGATGAACTGATTTCTCTTTGTTTTGTGTGTTTTCAAGTACACTAGCGCCGATGACAGCGCTTTAGTTGAAAAGTGCGAAACTCTGTTGGGCTAAACACTTACTGCTGACGTTGTCCACGTATTTTATGAAGACATAAGGGCGAGGAGGAGGTAGTGGCCTGTAGCGAAGAGTAGTGAAGGCGAGAGAGAAACCACACTCTCGTGTTCGATTTCAGAGTGCTTTGGGGACCTTCAAGACACAGGGAAGTAAAACTCTTACTGACAACGCGCGTCGTGGTGTAACCGGGACTTTTGAAATATCACAGCGAAAGTTTGCGGAAGCCACACGTGTAGGAACGGTAAGGGGGTTGTAGACTGGCTGAAATGCTAGCGCGTTAGGCTTATATCAGATGGCTTAAAAGTTCGCGAGAATTCGCATTAGCTAGAATTACAGAAGACAGCGTGCTAAGGAGCGCTCGATGCATGGACCTTAGTGCGAAACTTGACAGGGAAGGCATGCGGTAAACAACTCTACAGACATGGAGTAATCAAGCGATTGCGGACGCATTATATTGACGAATGTTATGAGCGCGGATGTGGGGTCCTGGAGACGGTAATTGCTCGCGGCATGAGCTCGTTACCGCATCCTGTCTGGTTTGACGTAGGAGGCATTCTAAAGTGCGTGCATGTCTGAGGCGTTCTGAGCTTGTACTTTGAAGGTTAATAAGAACTGAATATAGCTAATGACTAGACGTACGCGACGCGATCAAATGAATGAACTGTAGAACAAGCACCTTTTAAGAGAATTGGCCTTGAACCTGGTAGAGCACGTAGTGTAAACTTCTTACTTAAAGTTACTTTGGGGAAGGAGGCATCTTTGAGGTTGCTCGGAAGTTAGGCGTCCGTGTGCTGTGGTTCGTGACCGTGAGAAATCATGTCTCAAGGGAACGCTATGTTCTCTAACTTACCGCGCTTCTGCTAAAGAATCTCGTTTACATTTAGGTTAATGAATGTCACATCGACGAGAAAGTATTAATGAGAACTAACAGACAATGATGCCGAGGAAAGTATAGGGAATGTTATTAGAAGCAAGTGTAATGTAAATGTAAAGAAAGAAAAGTCGACGAAAAGATAACTTGCCACCGGCAGGGACCGAACTTGCGACCTTCGAATAACGCGTCCGATGCTCTACCACTGAGCTATACAGTGGCGGTCATCCCTCCGTCCACTTTATAGGGTACATATGTGTGGGGAACGTCACTCAGCGCCGCCAGTTGCCATTACGGCGAGTGTGGAACACTCTTTTTGCCTCTTGGCGTCACGTAGCACGTGACCTTATCACAATGTGGCAGCTGACTAATAATCCCTAATAAGGCTGTCCATTTGTCCCATTGCTTAAAGAAGCAAACGGTGTTTTTATTATTGCTGTATTCTGCTGTTTTTCTGAATATTACCGAGCTGTGTATTTTAAACCGAGTATTTTTCTCTCTTTTGTTGTTTCAGGTGAGTGGCTGGTTGACTCCTTCACATCCATTTGTTCTGCTTGCCTGCGGGTGAGTCATGATGCGTCTCTTTTCACAATCCTCATCTGTACCATGGCTCTCTAAGTATGGGGACAACTCCCGTGTTTCTATCACGATTCTCGTTCAAAACATGCCCGATTCGCGATTCACAGTGCCTCCCTTTCGGGAATGTTTTTTTTCCTTTTTTTTTCATTGGTTCGGGAAGCCTCCAGTAATCATATGTGGAGCATCTGGATTGGCTCGAATTCGTTTCTCGCGAACAATTCCAGTGTATGTGCTTCTCACGATCGCGTGTCTTGATTCGCAGCCGCACACGTGATATCTTTCGATGAGGTGTAACGAACCGTGGCTGTCCGTGCATTTTTTTGCATTCGCGTGGCGGCATAGGCACGCGCAACAATCTGCAAGGACAGTTGTCAGCCTTCGCCGTTTCAAGCAGTACGTAGTTTACAAGTGACGATTTCCGGTTCGTTTATTTGACTCGTCAACACTTGCAAGGACAAGCAGTACATCAGTACCGGTGTCGTTCTCTGTAATCGTCCATCTGCGTTCGTCACCTTTTTTTGTAAAATGCCAACTTGTGTCGTCGTGAGAAGGCATTGCGATATGGAAGCCGTCAGCACAACATCGTTTAGGAGATTGAAAGAACTAACATAAACGTTCAATATAAGTCTTCTCATAGACCAGGTAGCGCGGTCATAAAAGAACTCAATGTGGATGAGGCATTGCAGTGGGAGAGACAGTCCTGTTTTTAAGGTGAAAGCCTTAGATGTCCACGTTTCGAGGTCGTGGTAGAAAAAATATGGTTTAAAAAAGCGATGAAATCTAGAAGTCTTGTTTACAGAATTGTTTAGCTAAGCACAAAATCATGGCTTAATACAACCACCCGCTAGATTTCAAGTAGTTCATAGTTTGCATGAACGAAGCAAAAATCGTAAAATTGGAACTAACTTGATACGGTTTTCTTATCGCGTTTCCTTAAAACAAAAAGAAAAAAAACAGTGTAACATATTCTAGAGCTTGTACTGAATACTTCGGTTGTCACCGGGCTAGAAGACAAAAAAAATGAATTGTTTAATATACCCCTTCGCTGTGGCAGTTATAAACTCTAATCCTGCAAAAAAATCGTAGGAAACATGAAAGAAAGCGAGACATCGTTTCATTTAAAGAAGGGGTTTTTTTTTTGCTTCCGAATAACTTCCACAGCACTCAGTCTTTCTGAAACACGGCCTCACATAGATTAACCAAACAAAATTTGGCCTTTCTAACGGCGAAAATTATGCGTTTTTTGACAAGATGACTATTTCGTGGTGCGAACGAAATAAATCAGTGCCCAGCAGCAAAAAATAAATTCCAAATTTCATTCAAACAGATACAGTCATCCCCCCGCGAGCGCCAACGGAGTAGCAGCGGAGTTCCTCGCTATGTAAACTAGCAGGATACACGGCAGCTTGTGCGCAAAAGTAATGCCTCTTTTCCGTTTTCAGATACAGTCACAGACACACAAACACGCATACGCACGCACACGCAAGCACGCTAGTCAACGTACAGCGCATGCGCGAGACGCTGCCTAAAGCGTAGGTTGTGGAACAGACCTGTGGGCCAGGAATCTGGGAAGCTAGGGCGGGAAGGGGGGAAGGGGACAGAAGGAACACCCAAAAGACGGGAAGGAGGTTGGCCATCCCTTCCTCTCCTCTCTCTCTCTCTCAAGGAGCGACCTAGCCAGCTTCACGGAGGCCAGCATTGATCGGGGAGCCGCACCTCAGCGCGCGTGGTTCACTTAACGCCAGCTAGCTAGCTAGGCCTCCCACCAATCCGCAGCCGCCAACCCAGCGATCCGTGAAAACCTCGCGGGCCGGGTGCGACTCCCCCTCCCCCTTTTTTTATTCTTTCCTCTCTTAGTAAAAGAAGTCTCTCGCTGGCGTGTAGTTAGAGGGAAGGCGTGGTATCTGTCTACCTTTCTTTTTCCCGAGTTTGGCCCCGTTCGGTGTAGGGACTGCGCGCCGTCGTGCGTGTTCGGGTGTGTGCGCGGGAGCTCGGGTTTTATTAGCTCTTAAAGATATACGAATGAGAGCGTGGTGCTCTGTCGGCCAACAGACAGGGCACCACCCACAGCGCGCCCCCCTCCCATATAAGAGGAACATGGTACAGCAGGCGAAGGTGACTCCTTGGGTCCCCCCTTTTGCTCTTGAATCCCTGCTGCTTACGCTCCAAGAAGCAGGAGACGTAGGAAAGATAGACTTTGCGTAGGCGCCGGGAAATAAGAGTATAGCTGACTCCCGCTTCGTCATCAGTTTTTGTTGTTGTTGTTGTTGTCTCGCTGTTTCTTTTTGGATAAGTATTGGGTGGTAACGTGGTCGTGGCGGCTACGCGGGCTGCGCAACGCTGGCCAGGAAAGAGCATCTTTCGCATCCTCCTTTTCTGCGTCTCTTCCCTCACTCGTGGGTTTCTTTTGCAATGCTGCCTCTTGGTTCATTCATTCGCTGAGCTTTTCGGTTGTTCGAGGAATCGTAACTAACTAACTAACTAACTAACTAACTAACTAACTAACTAACTAACTAACTAACTAACTAACTAACTAACTAACTAACTAACTAACTAACTAACTAACTAACTAACTAACTAACTAACTAACTAACTAACTAACTAACTAACTAACTAACTAACTAACTAACTAACTAACTAACTAACTAACTAACTAACCGACTGACTGACTGACTGACTGACTAACGAGCTAACTCAGTCAGTTGGTCATAGCATGCTAACTAACCAGCTAACTAACTCAGTCAGTTGCTCATATAGCCTGATTGACTTTTGAGTAACAATAGGGGACAATGTATTTTTAAAAGAACGAAATGGTACTTGGCGTCTATGCCAAAGGGGCAAGTAACATGCTCAACATTAATTGTCGTTCTAGCTAGCCGACTGGTGAAAACCAGAAAAAAGTGTAGTTTAAAATATGGAGAGCAATACATTACTATCAAGGCACACATCTGGCATAATATTAAAATGAACCGTAATTATTAATTGCAGACTTATTTTCTCTGTTCGAGGAATTAAGATTGGTGGCACACGTCTCAGTGGTTTGTAAATGGCGAACACCGAGCAGTGGTGCACTTGACTACCGCGTTTACTCGCGTATTGTGAGGACTGCTTATATGTGTAAAATATGTGCAAAATAATATGTGTAACCTTAAGAGACATGAAGAGAGCAGTGTAGGTCACGGAATAAGCTGGTGTTAAGGACATCTTATTCGAAATCGAGAAGAAGAAATGGACATGGCGAGGGCAGGTAGCGAGACGGCAAGATAACGGCTGGTCATTTTGAGCAACAGGCTCGAATCCAAGACAAGGCAAGCTCGCCAGCGTAAGGCAGAAAGTTAGGTAGGCTGGCGAGGTGATGTAGTTTCCGGTGATAATGTTGCTGCAGTAAGCACAGGACTGGGTTTAGTGGCGAACAAGGTTGCCGTTGGGTGGACATGAAAAGGCGCCAGAACTCACGCCAAAAGTAGCGAAAGTAGCCATGTCATTCGATATTATCGCCGAATTGCTATCCAAATAGAACAGAAGCGGTACTATCAACAAAGTCTTTACTATTGATGACTAAATAAAACCATTTTGAATAAGTTAAGCCACAAGTATAAAAAAGAACCATGGCGCCAACTGAAAATTTTCGTCGCCAACGGGGTCCAAAAGTAGCCAATTTGGCGCAATGTAGCCACCAGCGGCAACCCTGGTGGCGAAACACGAGAGAGGCCTTTTGCCCTGCAGTGGGCGTAGTCAGGCTGATGGCGACTACAGTGTAATGTAAAGTTGCATAGAGCAAACGCAATGACAACTCACACAGGCTATAATAATTGTTGAAGTTTAACGTCCCAAAGGCACGACGTGATTATGAGTGACGCCGTAGTGGAGGGCTCCTGAAATTTCGACCACCTGGGGTTCTTTAACTTCAACTCACATGGACACCTACATGAAAGAAGCTTCACGTCTCCTGATTCCCAAAGCTGGCTAAATTCCTGAGTACAGCTTTTACTTTTGAGATTTCATCGCTACGAGGAAGCTGTGCGGCAGCCTGAGAATCTGACTTTTAAGCTAACGTTACACGGAACCGAGATGGGAGCGTCCCAGCGCAAAACGCAATCAAGCGCGTTTTTCCTTAATGGGCAGGCCAATTCAAAATCTCGCCTGCTTCTCGTAAACACATAAACCATACACAACCAGCCAGCTGAGACGCGGAGGGCTTCAGTTTCGTTTCACGAGAGGAGGAAAGGAATAGGCTGCGTAATAATTCTCCGGCACCGATTTTTCTCTTAGATCAAGTGCAGTGCGCATTTCCGCCTAAGATTTCCGCTCCATTCGTTCTAATCGTACTTTCTCCGCTATTAATACTTTTTTTTTCTAAGGCGTTCTTATTCCGTGTTCGCTTCGTGGGGATCGGCAGAAATCGTACTTCCTCCAAAAGCGAAGGCTGAATTCCGCATGGTTTACTCTAATGGAATGTTTCTCGGTATTCCGATGGTATAGCGGTTCTTTATTACCCTAAGCGCTATAAAAGCGAACTAAACGTACTGACTTTTGAGTATTTCCTTCCTTGCTCAACGATTGCGAAATCGAGATAGCGAAGCTCTGTGTGTTCTTTTTTTTTTTTTACTATGGGTAACGAACAATAGCACGTTGGTCGAGGCGTTTTCCCAAAATGTGGTCTCTCCAAAGCCGTTAACTTCAATAGCACTTATTCGTCTTGGTTAACCGAAGACGGGACTTTTAAAGGAAGCTTCGTGGCCTACCGTATTTGGAAACGTCGCAGATATACGACTAAACTACTACAATCGAAGAAGTGAGGAAAAAGAAAACGAACGCGCATCGCCTCAGACGCGCTGCCTCGAAACTTTCAAGAAAATGCGTAACCGCATATGTGTCCATTTCTCCGGGTGATTTAATGTTTGCCGTGCCAGCGTACCTAAAAAATCACAGCATATCCACGGGGATATGCTACATATAAAGAGTGTGAAACACCGTGTATATATTAAACGTCAAACTTTTATTGTACTGTTGGTTTACGTGGTCCCTTCATTATCACCGCTTTGTGATCGGTGAAATGCAGGGAAAGTGGTGATGTCACATATGGCATGGTAGTGGGGCCATATGTGACATCACCACATATGATCTACCTACGGTGGCTACGTACTACTACTACTACATACTACAGAGGAGGGACAGACCCACACCCTAAGGAGCTTCGCCCCTAAAAGATTTCGTCTCTCAGCAGCTACCAATGTAGCGATGGCGATTGGGACGATGATTGTACATGACGTGAGGAGAACTACTTCTTGGCCTAGTCGGTATTGCTTAGTGTACGACATTTTGCCCACAACACACAGAAGAAAGACACGAACCCGACGACATGGGCGGCACTTCTTCGAAAGTGCCACCCGTGTCGTCTTCATTAGCGGCAAAATGTCATACAGATGACGTGACGTCACGTGCTTACGTCATCACACGGCATCATCACCTGATCAAAGGTGGGCTGGTCTCAGAGGCACTGCATGGCCACATGAGGCGCAGATGGCTTCGAATGTCAGCGCCTGAGTCACTGCAGAACCCCTTTGGGTACAGAAAGCTTTAGGGCGAGGGGGGGGGGGGCTGATCAGCGAAATTGACTCAGAAGACGGCTTTCGCCTTCCAGTCATCTTAGGCTAACGCATAGGGTAACGCATAAGGCTAACGCATAAGAGTTTTTTTTTTGACTCGATGAATCTTGCCTTTGTATATCTGCCCGCTTCTGTTCAGCCGTTAAACCCGGGTTAGTTCGAAACGACCGTATTTCAAGGATGGGCCTACGTCGTCAGAGTTTTTTTTGTTCTGAAAGACAGACAGGCAGATAACTGTTTTGGGAAGCTAGCCACATGATGCTCACGCATCAAGAATTTACGTATTCATGGTGTCGGTATGTTAAACGGTTTTTCGTGTTGGTTTGGAGAAACGGCGTTTATGCTAAAACCGATTGCTTGTCGCCCGTAATAACGACATCTGCGCAGTGGGTCTCTGTCGCGTCGTGCCCGCTTAGCGTCCGGCCTATTCCGACGTCCGCGGAGTAAAGAAGATAAACGTCCATCTCGGCGTACGAGCCATAAACTCGCGCTGTGAGGCATGCAAATGATAGCCGAGAGGAGCCCCGCGACAGCGAAACGACTCGTAAAAGGAGTAACTGGTCTAGACTGGACTATCACGGAACAGCGTTAAACTAGCCGAGATGCGTGGTAACGAGATTCGATGCGTAAAACGGGTGTCTTTTACAGCGAGGATGTCTTGTTCTATCCATGCCGTCGCCGTTCTATGCATGCCGTTTTTGTCGTTTTAGTAGTAGTAGTAGTAGTAGTAGTAGTAGTAGTAGTAGTAGTAGTAGCAAAAGCAGTTGCAGCCCTCAAGAAGACTAGTTCACTTGTCGAAGCGTTGGCTACAGTGGCATGCCGTGTTCAAGAATTTTCATCTAGTAGTAGTAGTAGTAGTAGTAGTAGTAGTAGTAGTAGTAGTAGTAGTAGTAGTAGTAGTAGTAGTAGTAGTAGTAGTAAAAACTAGCAGTTCCGTGTACGAATACAACCGATGAGCGAAGCTCCTTAGAAATGGGATGCACGCGGCGTTCGGCGCGCGCTGCGTTTCATTGTCCAGGCAAAGGACCAACCACTGGGCGGACGACAGGGTGAAGCGATGGTTTCACGCGTTCGCCGGTTTGGGGGGGAGAGGGCAGAGTCAAAGAAAGAGGGAGAGGGAGACTAATCTGCCTCCGTTTCGGATGTGTTCATATTCTCGCGCTTTGCGCATCGTGCAGGCGCCACCCGCTTTCCAGCGCCCATAAAGCTCATTTATCCTCCCGCGTGAGGGGGAGACGCCACAGCTGGCACCCTGCCAGGGAGCTTCAACGGCGACGGCGACGGCGGGGTGCCGACCTAAGGAGCTTCGCTCCTAAAAAAGCAGGCATCACACGCATCGCGTGATCAGAGGTGAGAGTGAATACAGAGATAAATATAACGAAATGGCGGCGATAATGACGACTTCTGGCACAAAATACCGAGAAAGCCATTAGCCCTCTCAATATTTACATTAATTAGAGACACTAATTGTAATGAAACAAGTCAAAGCAGCTGGGCGCATCAGAGAATCATTTAGGTGACTTTCTTATGGGACAGGGAGCGAACACTCACCGGAATTTCTGCTGCGGGAAATCACTTGCGGGAAGGTGTTCGTGGAGACGTCATAACCCGAGTACGCCGGTCATGTGACATCGCTTTGCCTAATCGAGCGTAGGCGCGCGTGTTTCAAACCTAGCAGCGTCTTAAGGACACCACGTGATTTCACCAGCCAATCACATGCGCTCGCGCCCTTGCAGCTTCGCTCTCGCCCACTTTTCACGGTGTGGAGCTGTCTGATCTTTGTTTCTCTTTACTCCGCACAGATACAGACAGCTTTGACGCCTGCTAATGTCGTGCGCCCGGCGTGTGGTATCGGTGATGTATTCGTCAAGTTCGGGTATTTGTACTAGGAGACGTTTACGCATGCAGCGGCGGTGGATAAGTAGACATGTCGTCCTTAACGAGATGCTGTATGCGGTGCGCTTGGCTGTGTTGTACTGGACTGCTGGTGCAGCATATGTGTGGAAGTAATAACTCACCATCCTTACAGGCAGATAAATGTAAGAAAATATAAGGGATGGCTCTAGTAACTCTAAGAAGATATAAGGGATGGTGCAGTGAGACAATACTGTAGACGCTGAAATCGCGACGGCTGGTGCTTTATTACTGGCGGCGAGAATAACTCACTTGCGAGTGGGTGAGCACACGCACTCACTCTCTCGCTCACTCTCACTCACTCACTCACTCACTCACTCACTCACTCACTCACTCACTCACTCACTCACTCACTCACTCACTCACTCACTCACTCACTCACTCACTCACTCGTTCACTCACTCACTCACTCACTCACTCACTCACTCACTCACACTCACTCACTCACTCACTCACTCACTCACTCACTCACACTCACTCACTCACTCACTCACTCACTCACTCACTCACTCACTCACTCACTCACTCACTCACTCACTCACTCACTCACTCACTCACTCACTCAATTATGGGTTGCAGAAGTAAGCGTATTTCCCAACCTTAAGCCAGTGTTTCTATTCACCAGAGAATGAGATATATGGACAAAGAGAGAGAGGAAGGTGAAAGAAAAATCAATACTAGTACGCACACTTGAAAGCCTCCAATTATGTCCATAAATAGGCTCACAGAGCTGTCGTCTGGAAGTACTGCGAATAATCTTTGTTGATTTCTGCATACCTCGACTCCATGCTTCGAGAATTTTTTGTTCCTCCGATCGGCAGGAGGGTGCCTTAAAGGGACACTAAAGAGAAACAGTGACTTGGTTTAGATTGACAAACTGCACTCTGAGAACTCTAATGCCACATGTTTCACTATCATAAGTTCATTATTAGCGGAGAAAATCAAGGTTGAAATTTCATTTTTAAATTTGGCGCCGTTATCTGCGCGCGTGACGTCAGAAATTCCAAATGTATTTTTCGTATTTTCGCGACATTGGCTCGATGAAATTTTCTTAAACTTCGTATGCTAGGTCTATGGCACCCACAGATGACAATGCACCTCATTTTTGACGATCAGAAGCTACGTAGGACTCAGTGGACGCCTTCAGAATCTATGACGTCACGGTGTTTAGTGCGGGAATCTCAAGGCGGCGTCTCCACCCGCATTTTCTTTTTGCGTGTTTTCTCGCTTACCAAGCGTCGTGTAGCGGTAAGAGTGGTGTTTTCGGGATTGTGAAATTGTACTTAACTAATACGCGAAAAATCGTTTTGCCCTTTTGTGTCCCTTTAAGTAAACGGTGACAATGTCCGAGTGAATGCGGTAGTGCTCGGTAACACGGCAACTCTCTGTACCTGTAGGTCCCGTTTACGGTAACTAGAAAGGTAAAATAAAAAAAAGCACTGTTTCGTAGAGAAAGAAAGCGCGGCGCAGGCGGTCTGATTTTGCGCTCCGCTGGGCTTCACATAATTCCCTACTGTCACTAACATCTGGCGCCATTCGGGAAGCGTTCACGCAGAAGCGCCACCGAGCCAGCATTCCGCCGAGTGCGCATGGTTCTGGTACACTGCCTCACTTGCTCTTCTGCTGCTGGACAACGATGCGTGAAATATTCCAAAATGTTTGCCGAAAGAGAACACAAAAAAAGAAACGCCTAACTAGCAGGCATTTAATGCTTTAAGACACGCGCCCAGGATTTCACAACAGGTTCACCGGGGTGCAAATGTTCGTGACACGCGAAATTTACGAGAAAACTATATTTATGCTTTGTCTGGGAACATAGCCTCGCGTTAAATGTTTAAATAAAAAAAATTGGAGGACCCTTAATCTTCGCCTTTAAGAGTTTAACGCGATAGCGATATCCTGTCCCGAGTGCCTACTTCAACCACTTAGTGCATACTTGCTATGCACCCACTACGTGGTGTTAAGGGAATACGCGCGGTAAGGTGTGTGTCGTTTGTAATGGGTGGCCGGCTTTCAACTACGAAATCGTTATGATAGTCACATATTCTGACGCCCGATGGTAATGTACGCTTGTACCACGCAATATTCCTGGGATATTACATGTTATATTGCGACGCCTACATAAAGAACGCTTGCGTTTGCGAAGCATGAAAGTTATTTTCACTGCATTTCCAAGCAGAGGAAGTTATTTTCACAGTATTTCTAAGCAGAAGCATGGCTGTGTGGTAGAACACCTGCTTGCCACGCAGACGGCCCAGGTTCGATCCTCACTCGGACCCGGAAATTTTTATTATTTATTTTATTTGCATCTTTCTCGATTTTTCGGTCACGGACAAGATGATGATTTTTCGCTCACAACCAACGACGCCGACACCGACGCCGACGCCGGAATTTCTGCGAAACTAGCTCTTTAACGCTATCACGTTAAAAGACTGTAGTACTTCTTGCGACGCATACAGTTACCCATTTGATTAATGATATCTAGGTTTTTTACGCGCCAAAACGACGGTATGATTATGAGGCGTGCCGTAGCGGAGGGCAGGTGAGACACGCCGTAGTAGCCCCCCCCCCCCTACCCTCCCCTCCTAATCATTTAAGGGAAGCGCCTAGCCCAGCCTGTACCTTTACTCAGTCGAACCTGTACCGTAGTTGTTTCTTACGCGCCATCAGATTAATGGAATATTCTGCCAAACAACAACGCATCATTGTCCAACCCTGGAACATTCAATCACCAACTAAATACAATACACATCTTCACTGAAGTCGTTTAATATATATATATATATATATATATATATATATATATATATATATATATATATATATATATATATATATATATATATATATATCAGCGTTCATTGGAAAAAGAAGTACGGGAATATGGCTAGATTTGTATATAGTATATGAGTATTATGCATGTATCATGTATTTATTCTGTATATATTATGCATTATGTGCGCATTATGTATTACATATTCAAGATTTCTCCATAATGTACAGTCGCTTCTTTACTGGTCGTTGGTACCTTTCTAGCTTTTGTTGAATAGTGCGATTGTAGAGCCACCCTCACGCAATGTCCGACGGGAGTATTTCAAATAAATTAAGTGCAAGGTTATGGCCCCGTGAAATTTTTACGATATTGACAGCCGCATTCCCCTGACGTTGCATTTCAAGAACTATTTACTTCCCGCTTTAAGCCGCGGAAAGCCGGCGACCAGATGTAGGCCGGTGTTAGAAACACGACATCGCCCGATTTTCACTCCTCCATCCATCACGATGCTTCTTCTGACCAAAAGTGGAGGGGGCGGGGGGTTGCTGCAGTCAGACTTGCCCCCCCCCCCTCCCCTTGATGGACCAGCCTGCACACGCCTATACGCCTATGGTTGAAGGTGCACCAAAGATCCGTGCGATGGGCCCAGAAGTTCAATTTTCGCGAGAAAACATGTTTCTACAGGAGCCAGAAGTCGGGGCAGGTCCGATCTATGCCGTCGCCGCGGCGAAGGCTTTGAAGAATAGGCAGCGGACTCCAACTGCGGCATACTTGTACCCGGGAGCACAATAAGAGTGGCATTAAGAGCGTTCACTTTGTTGCTTACCCATCCTTCTTCTACTACTTTATTATACCGGAGAATTTCCCGACATGCTATGCGTCAACAAAAGAGAATCCTTTCACTCAGACTATGCGTGACTTTTCCATCATATCTAGCGCTAATGGAAGTTTCCTACCGTAGGTGGCGTATGGGCAGAACGTCGCCGGAACTTCGCAAGGAAATATATTTTCTCATTCCCCGACAATAGAAGAATGGAGAACGTTGGTCTGAAGATGGACGTATGCGTTTTCGCATTGACCACGAAGTGGCCATATTTTCGTTATTATGCGAGTTCGCCATATCTAGGGCTGGTCGTTCGCAGGCCACGATCCCATAGGAATACATGGGATAGTGGCCTGGGAACTTTTGACCAGCCCTGTACAACGGGAGGAAAATGGTACATCTTATTCAGCCGACGTATTTTCATGTATTTTACGAATGATGCCTGCGTGTCGAGAATAAAAACGTGGAGCTTGCACAAGGCCGTGCAAGGCTTAAGAAACAGCCAAGCTGGTCGATCGTAGGGTCTTAACGTGGCCTTCTTTGACGTGGACAGAGTAGAGTCGAACCGCAGCCTGTTACAGACCTTGCAAGAATGTCCAAACTCCATCACCAGAAACTAACGTGCAAACCTGGCTGTAGCACCGCCGGTACAAGTGCCGGTGTTGCGTTCTTATACTCCCTCCTCATTGACTATTCGGCACTGTTTCGATAGGTTCTTTTGTCACTGACAGTATATTGCGGCAGATATGTCTGATCATAGTCAACGTTCTTCAGGGAAGGGTAATACATTTTCTTACTATTATTCCCTTTAATTAACCCCCCAGTTTAAGGTAGCAAACCGAAAGCTCGTGTGGTCAACCTCCCCGCCTCTCCTCTTCTTACTTTCTCACTCTTTCGAATGCACTGCACGGAACTTAAGATGCAGTGGGCGCCTGAATTCGAGGCACAAGACACGTCTCGTACGTCGTCAGACCACCTACGTCGCGGTGAGCCTCGCTAAGGCCACCATCCCAGCATTCCCTATCTTCTCTCCACTGCCCACTCTGCACCGCCATTCTGTTAGAAGGAGGCATACGAGGCTAGCGTGGGTCCAATTAAAAAGCGGGCCTGCGCTCCGCTAACAATGACCGCACGGGCGCCCTCAAGCGGACTTACGTGGAAGCGAACACACGCGCATACGGCCCACGTATTGTTACGTGAGCTCCTTAAAAGCACCTCCCCTCACCCCCCCCCCCCTTTTCATACACTTCCCTTACCAAAGCGCGGTTTTGGGGATTTGGAACACGAACCTAAGCCGCATCAAGGGCAGGCCCGTTGTTGGGGTGGACGAAGAGAACGGCTCAATTACGGACGCACTCAGGAGGTCGCCAGTGGGAAATTAAAACCCCAGAATAGAATGGAGTTTTGAGAAGAAATGGGTGGGTAGGGGGAGATGGGTGGGCGAAGAGGAGGCTTTTGAGCACAATGAGTTGAAGCGCGCAAATTAAGTGGGGCTGACCGGTGTCCGCCTCGTTTCTCTCGTCCATTTCGGAGCCGCTTACTTAGCGTAGTTGAAGTTGGAAGTTGAAATTTACTTGCATCCTCGCAATGTAGGCGCATTTGGGCAAAGAGTGAACGGCAATTCACTTAAGAGTGTCCGAACCCCCCCCATATACAAGGTCCACAATAAGGAATGCAATATACACTAGCAAGGAACTTTAACTGATCAATATTGCAGGTCAACGTTTAGTCTAATGCAGCGTAATATAAAAGGAACAGCTTGATAATTACATATAGAGATACTAATAGCAGTGGAAAAAAAGTAGTGAGACCATGAAATAAAATACTCCCGTATGCGTTGTATACTCCACTTTTCAACGTAAATATCTTGGAAAATTAATGCGTTCAAGAAAACTGCAAGTGCATGGCGTAACATTTGCCGCCCACGTTCAGTCCGACTAATGGAAATGCGCCAATATTCTTTACGGTGAAATGAATATGCAGTGGTATTCATTTTCAGAGAAGAACATACTCAAAGCTATGTACAGTGGGCTTTGTGTGGGCCTGAGAAGCGTTGTGTGTTGGGATTGTGAGGAGATAGGCCTCGGGAACTTGCCCGAATGCAAGCGCGCATGCGCGTCGAGTCCTTAGATGGATTAGAGTGTCGTCGTAAACGCAGTTCGAAGGCAGTGCGTGCGTCGCTGTCAATACATATCATATATTGTGGGCAGTAAAAGTTGTCCACCGTTTTCGCAACCAGTTTCTACATTCCTAATGAAATCCCGGATAAAGTGCTAGCTTTAGCTAGGAACATGGACAAAGATAGTGTCCCGGCTATATCTAGCAATTTACGAGCGACCCGTTCAAAAGTAATGAAGCGTTTACGTGGGACCTGCTTAGGAATAATGAGACGTAATTGCGAATGTCTGACAATCAACCGTACCGAGAATGTACCACATTGGCTTTGCCACAGGGGCGGTGTTGAGCGCCGTTCCAACGCCCCCCCCTCCCCCCCCCCCCCCGAATATTTTTTTTTCAGTTTTGCATATGTATATATAGATTCACACATACAAACACATGCACGAACATGCAAACATTTTGATTGAACCTCCCCGAAAATTTTCTGGCTACGCCACCCCTGATTACACGAAGGTGTATGTGTTTATAAAAGATATTGTTTTTTATCTTTTCGTTGGGGATGGGTAACTTTAATTATGGTTTAGGGTGGAAGAATATAAACGTATTAACCGAGGAAGCATCTGGATCTTTCGCTCTAAAATAGTAATTATAACCCTGATACAGGAAAAGTACTTCAACTTCTTCATTTGTGTTTCACGAATTATATCTGCAGCTAAAGCGCCTGCATTGTGTTCGCTTTTGCATATGCTTGAAGAGATGCTGAATTCGTGAGCAGGGGACGTCGCTAGCGCCAACATTTCGACAATTCTAGCGACACCTCATGTTCACAAATTTTTCAACGCTTCAAGCGTCTATCTTTCCCTTAAGTTCTGCCTTTCTTTACATATTCCTTTAGGGGCAAAATAATGACCTTCCTAAAAAAGTGACCACGCGAAAACCTGCATGTCCAACGTCAGCAGTAGCAAGAAACTTTCTCAGCCAAAAGTGGCCATTCGCTCTTCTTTCCCTTCCGGTACTAAGAAATAATAAATATCTTCATCTGGTACTAACACAATATGCCGGGAACAAAGCATGGGCCTTTTCAACGAGAACTCCACGTGGAAATATTTGCCTAGTCAGCGCTGTACTAACCACGAAATTCGGCGAACCGAGTGCCATCACACTTCGGTTGGTCGGTGCGTTAATGACAATATAAATCTTACTATCACCACTTGTACGGGCTTTTCGCATTCTATATATTTTCACGCGCTGGAAGTTCCCCACTGGCATTCACATCTCTCGGTGGCGGCAGTTAATTGCGGCTTTTCAGGACTGCCTGTTCGTTGATGAAGAAGAAAAAAAGAGAACATCTCTCTCCTCGCAAGCCAACTTCCGTCTAGGCCTTGCCATGCCATTGTGCTTTCGATAAAGGGAACCTCATTAGCGGCAGAGGGGCGCTGGTGCGTACTTCTGAAGCCCCGCTAATAGAAATAGCGAGAAGAAAAGGCAACGAAAGATGTAGAAATATTGAACTCTAGAAGAAAAATGCGTGCCCTAGCGGCCTTTACCTTCTAGAGATGTTCTTTGTGCTCTGATTACGCCTCCCGCCTCTTCTGAGACGCACTGTCTCTCCGGCTACATCTGCGTCGCAATGGAGTTTCCTAAACGAATCACTAGGAGTAAATCTGGCGCTGGTGTCTCTGTGGAAGCTTCAAGCGTTGGGGTGAAAGCAGCGGGGTAGCGCTTGGATATGCTCGAAGTTCGTTCTCGCGGCTTTGAAACGACTGCGATCCACCGTGCTGTCTTAAGTTGTCATGTTGTAGCACTACAAAGCAGGAGGGCACGGGTTCGATTTCTGAACACAGCTGTCGTCGTTTTGGGTGGGAGATGGCGAAGTGGTGTGTCGTGTATTAAGATACAAATGCAGTATAAATTAAATGTGGCACAGTCAAAATGAATGTAGATTCTACACACTATGACATACAAGCTTCATGTCATGTCGTGTTTTTGGCAAGTAAAATTCCGGAACTTGACAAATTTACTTGCTCAATGTAGAGGTTCGGCTTTTTCGCGGTAATGGTACCTCTGTGGTGGAGCACGCTTTACAAACAGCAACGTTGTGAAAGAGACGGTGTGACTTTAATGTGCTCCCTTTAAGTGCAGAAGCGGCTTTTTCCGCAATAAGAGTAGTTCTACAGCAGAGCACGCTTTACAGGCAACAATGTTGTGCTATGAAAGTGGAAGTCTCTGCTTCCATTACACTGAGATGCGGCTTTCCCGCCACGAGACTACATCTACAGTACAGCACGCTTTACAGGCAACAAAGCTAATGGGAAATGTGAACATTTGGCTTCCTTGCGCTCAGATGCTGCTTTCCCGCAAAAATATATGCGTGGAAGCGCGCGCTTTACAGGGAAAAAAAATCGGGGAAAGCAAGAGCTCACGTTTGCATATCACTGTCAAGAATGTTGTGGGCACACATCGAGCTCAACTTCGCCGTCGCCGTCGTCGTGATGTTCCGCTTTAAAGTTCAAGTCTGGTGAAATTCTGTGTCCCTCTACGCGCACTGTACACTGTGAAACGTTAGGCAACATAATCTCATTAAAGAATATCTGTGAGGTGATTACACTGGACGACGTATAGTATTATACCTAGAACACTCACAATGTTTCTGCGTGCGCACAAAGTGTCTACTGCCCTCACGTCTTTAAGATGATATCCTCATCAGTCACCGATGTTAGGCGTTTTACTTAAAATAGGGGTGCAAACTCTGCAGAACATTAATCATAATTGTTGGGCTTCTACGACCCATAACCACTTCATGATTATGACGGACGCCATAGTGGAGGGCTTCGGTAATTTTGACCATCTGGTGTGTTTTAACGCGCACATAAATCGAATTACACGGGCCTCTAGCATTTCGCATCCATATAAATGCGGCGACCGCGTCCGGGATTCGATCGCGCGACCTTTCAATCAGTAGTCGAGTGCCATAACCACTAGACCACCACGGCGGGTAACACAGCTGAAAAAAGTATGAGACGCTTAACTCAAATAGATTTCATTAAACGACTACAAGCAATGCTAGAGGCCAATGTACTGTGCGATGTCAGTGCACGTTAAAAAAGACCGCCAGGCCTGCGCAGAACGCGCAGCACAGTCACAGCGAAAGCTGGGAGAGCACCATTTCTAAAACCCGTTCGAATCTAGCTTGGGGCTACTAATACAAGTACGCTTGCAAGGTACCCACTACTCCATTAATTGATTCGGTGGCTGATGACGGCGAAGAATTATGGCTGAGCCCTTTGTAATGGGTTGGAAGCATTCAACGACCCCCTCGTAATGCAATTCATATTGTGTGACGCCTGGTTACACAAATGGCATTCTGTGACGCCTGGTTGTCGTTTCACTCTTCTGCCACGTTATATTGCGCATGTTAACGCGGTTCCTTCCCGACATAATGCTTGTATAGGGTTTTTGTGCGCCCGGTTTTCGAGCACAGGCATGGCTCAGTGGTAGAACACTGGGCTGGCACGGAGCGGATCCAGGTTCGAACCCCGTTCCATCCTGAACATTTTTTCTTAAAGTTTTTTTTTTCTTATTTCGTGCGATAGCGGTTACGGACACCGGTGGCGGCGGCGGCGGCGGACAACTACGGCACCCTTGTTGTGATCTCATAACAGCTTTCGCTGTAACACTAGGTGGTAAAAATTTCCGGTGCCCTCCACTACGGCGTCCCTCATAATCATATCGGGTTTTGCGACGTAAAACCCCAGATATTATTATACAAGCCAGCCTTCATAATTACAAAAAGCGATCATTTATGTACATATATATATTTCTCAGCTTCGCAGAGTGGTTCTCTGGCTGATTACACTTATATTATTCACTGATAATCTCAAGAAAAATGGAATTGTTCCTGCCAGCGCAAGGCAAGTCCTGTCACCGCAGCTGGCGGCGCCTTTCGAAAAGTGAGGAGCCTCCCGAGGCGTTCCTATCTGCAGAACCGCGCCGGTGTTCGTCGGCGTCGGGCTTTCTCGAGAACACCCTCCACTCCATTAGCGGCGTCGAATTCAGAAGAACCGCGGCTTCGCTTTGAAGTTCCATTAGCGCGGCATTGTTCGCATCCCTGTGAGACCTCTCCACGCCTCTTGTATTCTTTCTTTTTTGCAGTGGCTGCTTTTCAATACGTGAAGCATCCTATGGTTGAGTATCTGCTATTTCTTTTCTATACTTTTTTGCTTTTCCTCTGCCTTATCTGCAGAAGCCTTGTTTCAATATAATTTCGCAGCGAAAAACGTTGAACGCGAAAAACCATGTTATTGTGCGTGAGTGGTGATGCAACTGGAAGATCAGCATAGTTAAGACGTGTCAAAGCCAGGCGTCTGCTTTAACACGTTTATAATGTGGGAAGTCGCTAATGGGGTGTACTGTGAAACAAGGTTAATGTTGAGGTGTACGGAAGCTGGGCAGACTGCCATCGTCCCTGTTTAGTTGTTTTCCTCCTGCAACATTAACGTCTAAATACTTAAAACTGAAGCCTTAAATGCGTCATCAAACGCTACATGACCGTCAGCGTCGGCGTCCGGCGGCTTCTGGGACGAGTGATGCAAAATATCACCATGACGTGACGACCTCACCATATGACGCCTCGATGACGTCACAGATCACCAAAATTTGTCATGACGTCATTAGGATGTCACTGTGACGTCACTTGATGACGTAATCACGTGACCTTGTAGCTTGGTTGATGGTGGTCCGATCGCGGAGGCAATGCAATACAAGGTCGGTTGCCTCCGATCGCGGAGGCAGGGCAAAACCACGTTAGAAAGCTTTCGAAGGGCTGGATCAATACTCGACTCAGAAGAAAAAGAAGGTGGCTTTCGCTTTCGAATCATCTTAAGTGAATGCATAAAAGGCCGTGTCAGCTTTTTTTTTTTTTTTTTTTTTTTTTTTTTTTTTTTTTTTTTTTTTTTTTTACAGCTTCCTCTTGCAACTTAAAGCCTAAACTACTTTAACAGGGGAGCGGCTCTTAATCGAGCCTGCGCTTTCTTCATGTCTTTCCGGTGTGACGCAGGGCAAGGCGCTCATGATTATGATGATGATGATGCTCAAAATGATGAGGCTAAATGATGATAATGATAATGATCAGAATGATAAGTAGGATGGTGATGCTAAATGATGAAAATGATGATGATGCACGCGGTCTCGCCAGTCAGTCACATACGCTTGCGCGCTTACAGCTTCGCTGCCCGACAATTTTCACGGCATGGAACAGAGTGAAACTTTTGAACAGTGAAGTTGTTTAAGCTCGCCGTAATTTGTCTGTCGGAAACAAATGGTCATCATCATGAACCGGCACGCGCTCTCCAAACGATCTTCTTCATCTTCGTCCTCTTCTGCTTCGCTCGCAGAATACGTTCGCCGATTTCCCCGGTGTGGCATGTAATAACCCTGATGATTGAGACACTACAGATATATATATATATATATATATATATATATATATATATATATATATATATATATATATATATATATATATATATATATATATATATATATATATAAAGAGAAAGAGAGAAATTCTTGCTGAAAAAAAATTTTTCACGAAGCGGGATTCGAAGCTGCTCTATACGAGGGCGAGTGTCCTATCCACTCGAGTATCCAGGCACGCTAGCAGAGCATAGCATAGTGTTGTATATTAAGGTGCATCAAAGGGATGGGAAAGGGAACTGAGCTTGGGGAGGAGAGATTTGATGGCGAGGAGGAGAGAAAAGCGGACGGGAGAGAGTAAAGCATAGCATAGAATACCATAGACAGAAAGAAATGCACAAAGAGAATGAAAGAGAGTAAGAGAGAGAATCAAAGAAAGTGTTCTCTCAAAAGAACATCTTTTTCTGTGTTTCACTTGTTTTGCTTAATGCGAAAAGTAGAATACGTTGTGCAGAAAAGTACACGAGGGCAGTGATCTACGTTTTAGTGGCAGGGTTATCAAAAATAATTTATCCTTTTAACAGCCATGGTGCTGAAATTCCCTGATGTGAACACCATATTTACAGCAGTCAGAGCGAGAACGTAAAAAAAAAAGTTCTCAGCCAAAAAAAAAAAAAAGATAGAAAAGAAAAGCTTGAAAAGTAAAAGCAAGAAAGAAGATGGGTTTTTCTTGCGAAAGTCCTCAAACATACTTCCTTCGTTGCTGGACTTCGTCACCTCTCTGTTTGAGGCTTGAAAAGAAATCCCCCCAGTGCCGAGTTCAAGTGCGGACAGCTCGGCGCACACAAAGTAAATTGAGATCTTCGTCAGGAACCCCTAAGTTCAGAAAAAAGACACCACAAAAGCTGCAAAGCGTCGGCCACGCTCGGCCAAATTGAAATGGGGAGCTGTGAGTCCCAAATAGCGGACAACTCGCATGCCTCTGCCCAGCGTTCTTTTTCTCAACATTGTTTTCCACTTCTCTACCTCTGATGTCCTTTCTTCTTTTGTTTGGTGTTGGTTGAGTCCGTAATGTTTGGCGAGTAAGAGCACTTCACTCGGTAAATTGAGCCCCCTAGCCACGCTTTTTGATTTAGAGCGAGCGTCTGACCTTAGTGTACATAGAAAAGGATAAAAGTAAACAAAGTTCTTGCAAATAATTACGAATGAAAACAAGAAAGCCACCCTTCGCAGATACAACAACGCCCAGTGCGAAAGTGGACACTTTCCCTGAAAAAACAAAAATAAAAATAAAATCTTGAGGCTTCTGCAATGCCACTGCCGTAGCAATGAGTGTACAGCGATTCCTCCAAGATTACGACTGGGTCGGCCCATCGGCCGACCATTCTGCGATTATAAAAGACAGAGAAGATTTTTTTTTCGGACTGTACAAACCAGAGTAAAGATAAGTAGTTAAAACTGAACGAACGAGCTCTAAGAGAAAAACATAGAGCTTTCAGAGCATCGTCGTCTTCTGCTTTACTATGTTTCTCATCGATCTAGCAGACGACGTCCTTCTGTTCCCGCTGAAAGCTGCCGTCTGCGGCGGCCGGATACACTCCTGCAATTTCGCCCAATGGCTATCTGCCCGCCGACGTTATCGTTTTTTCATCGTCTGCTCGCTCGTGTCGTCTGCTTTCGCCTTTCTTTCACCGACGACATCATTTGGTCCACAAGTCAATGCTGTCTGCTTGCTTCGTCTGAAAGCTACCACTTCATTCTTTTTTTTCTCAATCATTCATCCATTCTTTTTGTTCCGAAGGCTTCCTTTTACACTAGTGACCTGGATACACTCTATCCGCAGGCTGAACGATTTATCTTGTTTGCAGACATTTATCGCTTTTGGGGTTCGCGACCCAGAAGTTAAGGAAAGGAGCGAAAGGAACTGTTAAATCGAATTGAACTTTAAGAAAGAAAGCACCGCTGATAGATACATTGAATTTTTTATACCAGGACAGGCTTTTGTTTGTTTGTTAAAGTGAGGGACCGTAATGGGCTGGTGCTTTGGTTCTGTTGTTGAGGTAGCGAACCAGTGAAACGGCAGTTTACTTCCGGCATAGGTCAAAGTTCGAACCTTCGCGAGTTTGTCTGGGGATAAACAGTCTCAGTGTTGCCACAAACGAAGCCGTATGGATCACTTGTCGTTGATGAAGCCTTGTATGTTAGTGTTAAAACAATGCCCCTTCAAAGCTCTCTAACATTGAAAACGCATTCCAAGACTGTTTTGGTAAACTTATGAAACAAATAATGAATTGCATTCAAAGATACGTTCTGTTGGAGGCAACAGAAAGCCAATTTCAACGTAATATCTACAATATCTATAGAATTTTCTGAGATGATGGAACACTATCCACAGATTTCTTTTAAAGTTATCTATAGAGATTTATGAAGTTTATCAATTGTTTTTTTACCTGGCGCCAATTTTCCAGCAAGTTCACATGTCATAGTTCCGACGTCTCCACATCCCTATGCGTTGATGAAGTTCGTGACTCGCTTTTAGACGATCGACTCCATTGGAGCAAAACAAATCAAATCTCCATTGCTTCTGAGGAGCAGCGCAAGGAAACACAGACAAAGAAGGTACAAGAACACAGAACGGGCACGATCCTTCAAGCCAAAGATTATTTCATCGAATCTCTACGTCCATACTACCCGCAGGAAGCAATCGGAGGAGCTGGAAACACGTAATCTTTCGTATATGCCTTGATTACTACGTTGGCTGAAGAATGTTGGCATTGGGATACATGTCTGTCAAGAATAAACCAATGTACCGTAACACATTCACTGCAGCAAACGCGCAAGCTAGCCCGGTGGTTAGTCTTTCGTCACTTTCACGAAAAATCTTATAATGTGCACAGCAGATTTACGTGTCTTGGCTGCATTGCCGTTCGCATGAATTAGTTGCTACCGCTTATCTTACTCAGGAACAAAATGGCTGCCTCTGTAGACAAAAATGAAGAAAAAACAAATAATTGTTAGAAGTACAACGTGGGAACCTAAGGCTAACAGCTGCTATTCCTGGTTGTGACGGGGATGGCAGGTTCTGCAGAATTTTCCGTGTGTTATTGTTTGCTTTAAGCTGAACCCGGATCTGCTTCTAGGAATAGAAATAGCCCGTGGGTAGCGTGAAGAGCCGAGAACACGAATTAATTTGTTCCAGAACGACAGCTTGACAGAATATTGTCTCGGTCTATGAAAAAGGGGCGGGGGGGGGGGGGGGGGGGGCATAATTGATGCTAAATATATAGTTCGAAAGAATGAAAGTCATTACCTCAACTTCTTATGAACTTTTGAATGTTTAACATCTGATGGCACAATTGAAACCAAGTCCGCAGGAAGAACACACAACAGGTGCAAGCTTAATGAGCAAACTAAACAGTTTTTCGCAAGGATGTCCGAGAACTTTGCTTATTGTTCCTCAATATTCTGGGAAGAATAATCTTGGGCCATAGTTTCTCGAAATTTGTTGCTGGTTTCAGCGAAAACGAAGTGCTTCATCCTAGAAAGTCATTGAAGCAAAATAAACAAACTTGCAAGAGAATCATGAGTAGAGAGGACAGGGTTAAGGGTTGTCGCAATGGAGTCCAGGATCTGCTGCCTCGGGTTAGTCGTGCTTGCTGGCTCCCCCCTAGGGGAATACCTCAGAACTTCTGTGATTGCTGACATAGCATCCCTCGAGAAATCGTCGCGCCATTTCGCTTCTCCTCCGCATCTTTCCAATTTGCAAATCGATTCGATTAGCGAACAGAACATTGCGATTGTCATCCACTCCGCATTTGTTTTCGTTTCGCGGCGCCACCGCGTTTGTTTGTTCGTTCGTGTTTCCCGTCTCTTCGTGGGGCTTGTTTGTTTTGTGCTCGCGTATTCGGGTAGTGCGTTGAACTTAGGTGGCGCGACTTTCTCGTTAAGCCTCACTACGTCCGGGGACGCGCAGCGTGACGTGCCGTGACTGCCAACTGCGCGCACGTCGTCTCACTAATTCCGTGCAGTATTGCTAGATTCGGGGATGAGTGCCTGACGCATTCAGTTTTCTGATCAGCGATGTTGTTGTCAACTAGGAATGGTTCAGGCTTCGCTACATTGATATTGTTCGCGCTTCTACGTATGTGTGTAGATTATTCCCTTCACAATCATGCATAGAAGACCTGTTATCTGAACGACATATACAACGAAGCACGATTATGGTTACTTCAATATCAGCGCCAAATATCGCCGTACGTTAAGGCAGACACACCGTCATGTGCCTAAGCTGTGAACCAGCCAAGGCAGCATCACGTTCACCTAAGGCTCACAGCACCTACTTGTTTGGGTTACAAGTGGTACACAAAGAAGCCTAAAAACTTGAAGTCTAGACAGATAAGAACGACATAAAAATAAGCGTAGCCTGGGCTACTGTATGTTACAAGCTCCTCATTACTGGCATTCTATCTTATCTTATCTAACATTAAAGTTATGTACACAGGGGTCCACTTGTTAAAGGGAACGTTCGGAGCACGTGGCGGCCCCTAGGCGCCACCACCGGCCGGGGGCTGCAACGAGTTCCGCGCAGGCGCAGTGAGCACCGTGCGCGGTGCTCTTTCGTCTCGGGAACCATTCGCTTCGCGATGATTCGACGCGCGGCAGCACACGGTATAGCACGACGAAATAGCACTCCTCACAGTGCGCATTGCGCCTGCGCTAAACGCGTTGCGGTGGCGCAGAGCGGCCGCCACGCACTCCCATGTTCCTTTTAACAGTGGACCCCTGTGTGCTTGTTGGCGCTTTACCTATGACATCTAATGCCGTTGTATAGCTGTCAAACTGAACAAGCTCTTGTAAGCTCTGGCAAGCTCTTGTAAGCTCTTGCAAGCTCCTGTAAGCTCTTACAAGCTTTTGTAAGCTTGTAAGTTTATTGGCGCTTACACTCACTGTGAGAACGTGTATCAGCATACTGCGGAACTTCGCGTTAGCGAAGGTGGCTGGCCCACGGCAAATACAAGAAAGCAAAAAAAAAATAAATAAATAAAATCTCGTGCTATGCGCAGAAGACCTTGAGAGTGTGGCACGCTATTTCTCAAGATGGTCGTTGATATTTCTCACAACACAAAGTTCTGCTCAGCATATTATCTTCAAATTATCAGAAAGTGATCACGTTAAAACATTCCTTTCTGGTTCCTAGCGAGAAATTTCATACGACACATTCGTCACATGTATTTTGACATCGTAGGATCACTACTGCTTTCCCATAATCATTCGAGATTCCTTGGAATGTTGTCATGAGACTTTTTTTGCAAGGCGGGTACTTGTTCAAAGAAACGGGAAGCGCAGGAATGACTGAAGATAATGTTAAGGTGAACTTATATTTCCGAGATACAAATTAAATTACAGAATTCTATCTATAAGCGATCGAAACGTTGCTGGCCAATCATAGTGTCGACGTTGCAAGTAGATTCACAGCAGCTGCTGCTCCGGCAACGTTGCACGGTTTTAGCGAGTACGCAGTGGGGCAAACGATTCGATTTATTTCCCAGAAGCATACGATTGCTCGAATAACCTTGCCAGAGCTCCTCCTCTGGCACCCATAATTGCGACCAATTTTTTCTTATCTCGGTTTCATCTGTCCCCTGACCTGCATTCCCAATTTCTTGTTATACAAACAAGATTATCTGACCCCCTCCCCCGACCCCTTCCTTCCTGCCTTGCATTGGAACTGGTATTAGAAAAGTTTCGGAGTTCGGTTCCGCTAGATTGCATTTCCGCTTCGGTCGCAACGCTTCGATGGAAAGGATTAGGGAAATGATGATAATCTTCTTCGGTGAGCAAAGAACGTGCTCCAGCCATGGTAAATTGAGTGGATATTCCTTTTTTATGTTTTATCAATCTTTTTTTTTAGTGAAAGGGGAGGGGTGGTTTGCCAGTGGATCCAGGAGAGTACAGTCACGCGCGATATGAAGGTTATCGCGCGAGCGTTGACCAGTACGCTCGCGCGATAACCTTCATATCGCGCGCGACTGTACATGGAATGTTAAAGACTGAACTAAAATAAAAAAAATCTGGTTGGTTTAATAACTTTACTTTCACCATTGTCCCTGCTCCTTTTTTTTTCTCCCTCTCTTGCGTACTGCTCCTTGTGATCCCCTTTCCTCACGCCAATGCAAGGTGTAACTGGGAGCTCGCATCGGATTTACCATCCTGCTTTTCTATTTCTTTCTGTTTTCTTGCAATCTGCTCTGCATGATGAGTATTAAGGCGAAAGTCTTTAATGTCTCATAGTCGCGGTGTCCGACGTCCGTCCGCGCCCCTTGGAATGGTGCCAGCTGTGGACTCTCCCCCTCACACTCTCTCAGCAATCCCGTGATGGCCCAGCGGCCACAAAGAAAAAAGAAGATGGCATAGTCAGCCGAATGGCCACAGGCTTTCGCCGAACACATTTTGAAATTTACAAAGTGTGCTCTAATTTTTGATTATCCTAAATTAGCGCAGCGAGACATCCTGGTTGTCGTCCTTAGCCACCACCTTGGCTAAGGGAAGAGAGAGAGAGAGAGAGAAAGAGAAGGAATCAGTGCCGATGATTGACAACTAACAGGCACAGTGCATCGTAGGTGTAGAGAAGCACATAGAAGAGTCACCTTCAAATATCGCAGATGGACTCGTTTGGCTCTCTAGGCTGATGAGCTGGGGGGACAGGCTCCCAAGATCCAGAAAATGTAGTTTTCAAAGTATCGCTACATTCAGTATCTGTCTACCACAGGACGTGTGGTGCAAATGTAAGCTTCCGCAAGTGACTCTGAAACAACTTTAATGAAAACCAGGAGACAATGAAGGCAAGGAATGTATAAAGACAATAATTGTATTCGAAGGTTGTAGGTTCGGCCCCTGCCAGCGGAAAACGTCTTTTCGCCCACTTTACTTTCTTCACATCTATAACAAAATTACTACAACACGCTTCAAACAGTACAATGGAAGTCCCCTATAGCTTCCTTGGCTTCGTCAGCGGCTGGTTTTCATTGACGTTGAGTTAAACAGAGGAAGAATCCATCAAAATTATTTTTCTTTATTCATCCAAAACAACCTGTTAGTCAAGTGGATTAAAAACAGAAAAGGAAGCTGGACTTTAGTACAGGCATTAACAGTTTGTTTCTCTTTGGCGCAGGCTTAAGATTAAGCTGTCAATCCGCTTAGCAAAGCAAAGCCGATGGCGATTATTACGGTCTTAGCACTCGCAGCGTCCACTTTCCTGTGTTAATCTGTTTTCGTGATCACATTTACTAGCACTTGACAGTACTTCGTTTCCGGTAACTCCAACTAGTCTACTACGTATACGTTGCTTGAGTACAACGTTACCTGACCTGATTAGCGTTATCGTCTCTTCGCCAGTCGTTAACGCTAATTTTATGCTGAGCAAACGCGCTTGTTAGGGAGTACGGGGCGTGCATGCGTGCCATGTTACAGGACCTGATTAGCCTAACGCGTCTATTCGATCTATGCCTAACTTCTGCACAAAGCTGTTTGTTCATCTGTTTCTTCAGTGCACGTGCTGGTCAATCGACTGGTCTTCGGCACCGGCTCGTCGCCAATGTAGACTGGACACACGACACGAAATTTAAAAAAAAACAAGATAAAAGAGCCGCGTTATCGGGTTTTGCAGCGCGCGCTTCGCATTCGGTCTCCGGTTCTCAGGTTTTACAGGCTTTTCCTGGATGAAAACGAGCAGATATTGAAGCTAAGGAAGGCATAGGGGAGGTTGATTGTATAGTTTTAGGTGTATTGTAAAAATTGTGATATAGATTTGAAAAAAGTAAAATAGACGAAAAAGACAACTTGCCGTTGGCCGGGACGAAACCTGCAACTGAAAGTTGCTGGTTCGCTGAGTATTTTATTGCAAAAACAAAATATTTGCAAATCACTTTTTGGAACTACTCATGACCCGCCATGGCGGTCTAGTAGTTATGCTGGTCGACTGCTGACCTTCGGGTCAGCATTCGACCAGCATAACTCCATCGAATCTCGGCCATGGTGGCCGCATTTTCGATGGAGGCGAGAGTGCTTGAGGCCCATATATACAGATTTAGGTGCACGTTAAATAACTCTAGGTGGTCGAAATTTCCGGAGCCATCCGCTACGGCGTCCGTCATAACGATTTCATGGGTTTGGGGCGTTAAACCCCAACACTTATATTGTGAACTACTCATGCGCATACATGAACATGTGTTCAGGACAAGATGAACCTTACATACGCGATTGTTGTCACATTCAATGGGTTGTAAAGAAACGTAACCACTTTATCATGGACGTAGACCGAGGCTTGGCTTACGCAATATTCACCCAACAAGTTGATGTCCGATGCCTCGATTACTTCTCTTGAAACTGAATTGTTTCTTATACAGAATGCTTGTCTTATCGAGAAGGGGTACATGCGCACTGGCCGCAGTGCACGGGAAAATGCGACGTACACTGTAAACCACTTTGCACAACTGGACTTCAAGAAAATATAGCACACTTTTGCCTAACCAGAATTTGAAAAATGGGGGGCGTACGTAAGTCTGTTTGGCTTCCCCAGACAGCCTTTTCGTTTTCTTAAGCCATAATGCTTTACCTAAAGCAACCTTTAGGCGCTAAGGGTGTTATGGGCTATCGAAACACCTGTGGCCCATACGACAGGAGTGCCAGATGATAATTGGGACTCGCCAGTTAAGCAAGCCTTAAATATTAGGCGGGTTTAGAATAACAGCTTTGTCTGTTCGAGGGCTATCTATAAGTCCACCGATATTTGACGCATATTCTTTCAAAGGTTTTTGTTTGATTATTCAGAACAGGAATATCCTCACCGGTGCTGAACGGCGGCTCGAGATACTGTGGCTATTTATACCAGATGGTCGGTGTATGTGGTTGTGCAGCGCAAGTGCTCTGTCTACGTGGTGTTTTGCTATGTCATGCTTGTGTGTACGGTTAGACCACTATGTCGGATATTTTATCAATCGATGGTGATGTAATTGATTGTTCCCTTGGTGTAGCCATTGTTTTCCTGTTTTTCTGTGATAAGGGTGTTTAAACGGTTGACAGCTATCCCGCATCCCTCATGATATGGGTGTTTTGATTCGTGAAATACCCTTTTTTCTAGTGTGTAAGGATGGTATTAGAGACACGATAAAACCCCTTAAGGTGTAAAGTGGCTTGCTGTGTAGGGGTTTCTTTTAAGGTGTGTAAGGGCTCTCCAAGACGCACATTAACGCAATAGCCGGTCTGGCCCACGCATGCTCGACCACATGAAAGTGGCATTCTGTATACAACGCACGCTGCACGTGGAACATATCTTTTATCTGTAGGACGTTTCACGAAACATTTAGTCAAATCACCGCATTGTGGTCCTTGCCGATGCCTGTCGACAACAGCACAAATCATTTCTAATTAATTCGGTGCAGAAATTCTCAGATGCGCCCTATATCTAGAGACTACCTTTTTTAATCTACAGGGTGGTCCGATGGATATACAGAAAATATACGACTGCTATGTGGATGTACGCAGGTGGGGTGGTCGTACCTGTACAAAGCCTTCCTTGGCTCATTCTAAAGCGTCAATGCGGTAAGAACAGAGTGAGTGGAGGAGGAGGGTCCGTGCACTTAACTCGGATGGGACCGAAAGTTAAGTCCGCGCGGAACCACCAACTCTTCTATTAGCGGACTAGGTGAAGGCGGCCGAGCGTTAAGCTTAGGGAATCAATTCTCCAGAGAACGGCAAAGTAGGAGGGTGGAAGAATCACCTACGAAGCGGCAGAGACCTCTATCGGCCCACCGACCCGACGCATTAGGAGTTGGGAAACAACCCGATGCGCACCCCATTAGGCTTATCACTGCCTCGGGCCGCCACCACCATCGAACTGTCCGGTACACCTGGAAACGACCGTCCGCTGCCATAGATCGGATGGGTAACGGCAAATGCGGGACAGACTTTCGACTGTGATAAAAAAACAAAGAAAGTGTCTGGGATAGCTCCTGTATTGCCTTCATTTCATTTTATGTGCCGCGTGTAGATTATCCCACGAGCCCCATTCCTCGCTTCTGCGAACGAAGATAAGGGTTGTGGTGGAGTTTATTACGCGGAAGTTCGTAGCGTACGCCATTTAGTGATGTTAATTTGTAGTCGTGGTTGACAGGCGGAACTGGAGAGGGGATTTTTGCGCTTGTTTCTTCGCGACTAATAGTCATTGGTTTATTGTGGTTAAAGGGCTTGCCTTCTTATCATGAACACTAGGATATACCATCCTACGGCCTGTTTAACTGTGGTGGTTGATACTGTTTTCATGATGGAACGCATCGTAGCCTGCCGTTTATGCCAACTATTATCTTTTTGCGAAACTACGTTTGTGCGCATGTTTGACTTCTGAGGAGTGGCCAGCTAAACCTTAGTAATTCAATTGCGGCTATGCAACTACACTTCGGCAGTGACTCAGAACTTCTGAAGGTTGTTTCAGTAAGTTGTGCCACCAAAGTACAAAAGACGCTAACATTCGAGGCATCAATTATTTCATAACTTCGAAACATTTTAACACATGCATCTGTTAAAAAGGGGATCAGGGTAACACATGTATAAGTTGAACAGGGGATCAGGGTAATTTGTTATTTAAGAGATTATGGCTATTTATTAACGTGGGCCACATAATCGTTTGCTGGAACTTCCCAGTGAAATCGTATTCACCTGCATCGGGTACTACGTGCTAAGGATGAGAGAGATAATAATTATAACCAAAGTTCATAGATAAAACTCACCTATGTTCAAGAAAAATGTTACAGTATGCGCAACTATGTGCGCTTAGAGAGGGCATCGGAACGGATAATAAACGGCGATACAAAGCAGATCAGAATTTTTCAACACAACAGGCTGCAGGTACAAACTATAAATCAAAGTGAACATTTAGGCATAACGATAGCTACAATAAAACAATATTTGAGAATCAACGGTATCTGCAGAAGAAACGTAACGGTATGTGCAGAAGCTGCACGTACAAGCGTGCGTTGCCAGACTTAGACGCTAAAAGCAATATAGCGAGCGTAATATAGATCAGGATTGTGACAAAGAACACGGAAACGTTTCCTCTGAGTAACTCGAGATTTTTTTTTTTTCACAAGCAACCTGCTATAAAAATACGATAACGAAGTCTGCATCCTCCATGGCTTTGGTGCGGCATGTCAACAACGATATCGAGAAAACAATGGCATCAGCTTCAAACACAACACCGCCGGCAGAGAGTACACAACAGACCACCAGTAGAAGGAATCCTACCGAGCGTAGTGTCCGAGCCCGTGTACAGTCGATACGTGTCAGTGTTCCTCCATTCTTACTCAGCCTAGCAATTTGACATATGGGCAGGCACACACAAGCACACACTTGCAGAAAAAGACAAAGGAGATAAAGATTGCGAGGTAGCTGATATCCTACGGTGAAGTGTAGGGCCTCAGCAGGAAGAGATTGAAAATAACGTATAAAGATGAAGTGATACGAGAGACCTTCTTTGAGGCGGCAGCTTCCGAGAAGCAAGATCGAACTTGATAGCATTGTACGGTGGCCTCACGAGCATAAAAGTGTGCAAAAAGGCGGCAGATGTATAGCAATATGTATAAAAGAAAGGCATAAGAGTAATGTATATCAAGATTGACAACCCACGTGGCTGGGCTAGAAAAGAAAGAAAAAGAAAACTGGGTCAACGAAGACGAAACTCTAGCATCAATGAGCCCCCCCCCCCCCCCCCCTCCCGAAATACCGGTGTTTTTCCTGCTCGCCGCTCAAGCGTGCTTCTTCTGGTGGGCAACGAAGTTTTCTCTCGGCGTTGGCTCGGCCCCTCACTTCTATCCCGTTTCTATAGTACTTCATTCCGCGGGACGTGAGCGATTTCCCGTCTTGGCTTTGGCTCGACTTTCGGCCGCTGCCTGTCCCGTCCGCTTCGCTGGACAACGTTAGGCCCGAGGAATCCGGGTCAACAAAATCTTGCCCCCCCCCCCAAAAAAAAAAAGAAAGAATGAAATAGTGCGGCGCGCTGCGCTGAAAGACACAAGTCGGACGCTTGAGATCACTCACGTACCGGGATAAAAGTCTCTCCAGACGGAATGAACTTTTGTTTACGAACCGGGTCTTTGATGTTCTGTGAAAGGGGCGACGCTTTGTGTTTATAGAGGTAGCTGACACGTGTCTCCATTTCAGTGAGGATTCTGCAAAACAAGGACTAGGCGAGATAGGACCACCACTTGAGTGTTTTTCATTTTTCGAGGGTCCTCGAAGCACTTGCTGCTCCTCGCTTTAACTTACGCTGGAGCTTTACGAACTGGCGTTACGTGTTTTTGGCACACACGTTCTCCTGAGTTAGAAGAATGGCAATCGTTGTGGTGGCCTGATAGAAATGTCGCGCCTCAACAGAACCTACAGGATAAAGCTACTAGGTGAACTAGTTTGTATTTTCCTATTATTGATCTTGCGCTAAGTCGGCATTAAAATTACGCAAAGGAATAGTAGACGAGGATGTTGAACGCTCAGTGTCCTCTAGTTTAATTCCTGTTTTTTTTTTTTCTAGCAGCGAAGTTGTTCCTAGTCGACCCTTCACCGTCCACTGGTGTTTTCTCAGCGCTGCCTGAGAGGTCTTGCGGTGTGGCGAGGTGAGACACTACATGTAGGATATAACTACAATGTAGGATATGTAGCCGGGACTAGAAAGACAACATTGAAGCTTAGCGGAAAGGGAAAAGTGGTGTCTAGCCGCGACAGCGGCGAGGGTGATGTTCGGTGGAGAGGGTGAGCCAATGAGAGGTGCACCTGGAGTGTCGAGGGTAATGCTCGTTGGAGAGGGTCAGCCAATGAGAAGCGTGCGTGCAGTGGCACGGGTGATGCTCGGTGGAAAGGGTTAGCCAATGAGAAGCGCGTCAGCAGTGACGAGGATGATGCTCAGTGGAAGGCGCGTCAGAACGCAGCTGTCTAAAAGGCCTGACCACACGTGCACGTTGCAGCGTGTCAGCGCGTGTCTTTCTGACGCGGCGTCGCGTCCTCTCCCCATTAGAGAGAAAGGGCGCGCAGCTTCGCGTAGCCGGGCGCCCTCTCTCTCCATAGAGAGAGGGCGCGACGCCGCGTCAAAAAATCCACGCGCTGACACGCTGCAACGCGCACGTGTGGTCAGGCCTTAACATGAGTAGAAACGCCTGTCAGAACGCAGCTGCGTGCTAGGAGTCTGTTCAGAGAGGGAGTATAAAGCTGAGTGTCGATTGTGTGCGGCGTTCGCTCTTCCAGAATGGCCAAGACTACTCGAACGCCTGAGGAAGAAGCTGTCCGACGTGAGCTTTGGTGATAAAGAGCGATGAAACAGCCCAAAAAGACTTCGAGAAAACTTGAAAAAGATACAAATACTTAGAAAGGTTTTTAAAGACATAGACAGGCAATACCCGTGACGAGGGGAGGGGGGGGGTGGCATCAGCTTTGCTGTTTCGACGGCTTTCACGGAGTTGAGCTGCCTGCTTTTTTTTATTTTATTATTATTATTTTTTTTTTGTCGCTTTTAAGCGTCTTGGAAGTCGTAAAGTGGTGGGGAAAATGCTTCGTGGAGCGAATGGCGCTTACGAAAAGGTAACTCTACTCCTGCGACTGTATTGAAATCATAAATTAATGAAGAAAGAACGGAACTGAGAAGGAATAAGGAAAGAAATAAGAGAAAGAAAAGCAAGTGTGGATAGAAGACATGAAAGAGAAATAGGAGGGAAAACGCGAGTGATCGTGATAGGAAGACGAAGAAGAATGGAAATAACTTTAAGTGAAGAAACAATAGAGATTTTTTTTTCGTCAGCAGAACAGAGAGCTGAAGGGATGTCGAAAGAAAGATGCGGGGTTTGCGACAGGCGTTTTTATTGGGGCAACGCTAAGCGCAGAACGTCGTTTCCTATTTCACACTACATATACCGCCAATCATTCTTCGGTGGCACTCTGGTTTGCTTCGTCGTCCATCAGTTGGGGGGAATATTATGCCTACACATACTCAGCCAGTCCACAGGACTTTCGGAGACGGAAAAAAGCTTCCGGCCTTCCGTTTCCACCGCGAGGTCAGGGGTGCTGATTCGGTATCCAAATGTCCTCCACGTGCCTCTGCTCAGATCGAGGAAAAAAAAAGGGGGGGGGGGGGGGCGACTCTGTTTCCGGCCTCAGCTTCCGCACGCTCCCTCTGGAGTGCACCAGCTGCGATTCCCGCTATCTCGCAAGACAGGCAGAGGGCGCGTGGCTTTTTTTTTTTTTTTTTCTCCGACTAGCTTCCGCGGTTTGCCTTTCGCGATTTGGGGCCTCACACTGAAAGCCTTTTTTCCTCGCATAAAAAAAAATAGAATGACAGAAAGAAAGAAAGGGACCTGAGGTCGAATGTGGCAATAGTAAACAGAACCTCCGAGAAAGACAGGAGTTCGAAGCTTTTGATCTCGCGGCAAAAGTGGGGGGAAAAACTCCGGCAGTTCTGGTACTGCCCTTTTTTCACCTACGCCGAGTACCTTTTCCCGAATTTCCTCTCTTCGCTGTCAGTTTTTTTTCTTTCTTCACTGCTCAGTCCCCATATCTCGTGCTCCTCTCTCTGCCTACTTTCCTTTTCTCTTTCTTTCCCGGTTATTCCGGCGCCTTGCTTCGCTTGCACCGCTACTCTGAACGGTTGATCTCAGTACCGTGCAGTATTGCTGAAAGCTACTGGAACAGGAACATCGACTTCCGTAAACCACCACCTTCCTTTTAACATGGCAGCTCTTTAAAAAAAGTCGCATGGTTTCTTATGCATTAGCCTAAGACGACTGGAAGGCGAGAGCCATCATCTTTCTTTTTCTACTCAATTAAGGGGGGGGGGGATGGGCTAGTTGGTATTGAGAATAATTGGACAGGATTACTAGATTAAAAGAAAAAAAAACACGGGATTACGCTAGCGGGGTCTCGTGGTTTTTACCCGTGTCATTTGCTTACCCGTGTCCCGTGCCACGATCCCGTGTTTTTAGGGCGTCATATGGTGACGTGGTTAATTGGTGTATTCATGTGGGAGGTAGTGGCCAAGTGCTGCACCAGGGTGGCCAATTCTGCTCTGGTGAGGGAGTGCATTGCCGGCTGTGGTCGCCAGTGAAGCCGTACCCCAGGCCATTTTACGCAATTCCATAATCACGCGTTTTTTTTTTAATCCGGTTGGGAATTGTTCAGGACCGGGATTCGAACCACGGACGTCTTGCATGCGAGGCTGATGCTCTACCTCTACGCCATCGCTGCAGTGAGCGTGAGACCGAAAATCAGGTGTGCAGATGAGATTAAGAATGTTTGCAGGTATAACGTGGCAGCAGAAAGGACAGGACCGGGTTGATTGGCGAAACATGGGAGAGGCCTTTGCCCTGCAGTGGGCCGCAGTCAGGCTGATGATGATGATGATGATGGTGGTGGTGACGTGATCGTGTGATGACACTTGGAATCACTCCTGTTGACTTCGACGCCGCCAGCGGTTACTCCTCACGTATGATGCAGCATCTAAGGCTTTCCCCTTGATAACTCCTACAATACAGGTAGTTATGCTATTTGCGTAACTGCCTGTCTACATTTAGTAAAGGCTAGTTCACAAGTGTGGTGGTTGTGGTGGCTTGGTACATCCTGACGTCGCATGTATCGCTTTGGCGTATCCGGCTGCGCGTTGATTTCACCAGTAATTTTAAAGGTAATTGATAGTAATCTAAATGTACTCTTCGTCGCGCATGGCTGGATCACATGAAAAGTAAATCGCAAATAGTCTCATGCGGCTTGGCGTCTCTGTGTCTTATTCAGTTCATAACACTATCTTGTACCACTAGAATACCGTAATGGTGTGAAGCCAAAAAGACAGCTGTTGTAACTCTCCATAAAACTTATGTTGGGCCTGGTTGGTACATAGCATAACTCTCGACTGACAATTGGTTGTTCATGTGATTGCTATGTGTTTCTTATTAGAGATTTGCGCTATCGATTAAGCCAATGTAAGTGGTTTTACCTAACATTGTTGATCAAGTAGTGTGTGTGTTTCCGTTACAGAAGTGCACTTTATGTAGGCGCAGAAGGTTAATTCTATAAATGTCTATAGATAGTATAATAACCATCTATATTAATGCGAATTGATCTATGAGAACTAGCCTATCGTTTCTGAAGCACTTTTCGGGTAAGCATAACAAGTATTGTTTCTTGTTTCAAAACAACCTGCGCGACAAACAAAAAAGAGAAAAACTCCACAGACGTAAACTACGACGTACGCATCACACAAAACTGTAAGAGGACGAAACAGACATTAGTATATTAATTAGCATTTACAGAATAGTATGGTTCATGTGAAGTGTACTTACTAGCTTAATCCCAGCTTTGGTTTACATTAATTAAAGATTGACTATATCGCGCTGCTTAGCGTGAGGGTGCGGATTCGATTCACCGCCAAAGCGGCCCGCATTTCGATTGAGACAAAAATGAAAAAAAAAAAACACCCGTGTATTTGGCGCACGCTAAATAACATCCCAGGTTATCAAAACTAATCAGAAGTTCGGCATCCTATGGTGGACCTAATAATAATATTTGTAAGCGCTTGTGTTGTCGTCACCTCCCTTTGTCCCTGTTTGCGTGCGCTTGAGTGATCGAGATGGAAAACCAACTAGCCCAAAAATCAGTGCTCCTTCAATATTTGTGGTTCGTCCGAAAACTATATGATATGGTTTTGAGGGTCATCATAGTGGAGGGCTCGGAAAATTTTGACAATATGTTCTTCAACGTGCACTGGCATCGCACAGTAGGTGATAGAGCATCGGATGCGTTATGCGGAGGCTTGTAGGTTCGGTCCCTACTAGCGACAAGTGGTATTTTCGTGCACTTTAACTCTTGTACATTTGTACCATAATTATCACACTACAGTTAGACTATAAATACTGCCCTTATACTTTTCTGGCATCATTGTCTGTTAGTTTCATTGGGTTGCGTGCACATGTGTTTTCGATATGTGCTGTAGGACCAGTGTTGTATATGGAAAGTAGAAATGTCTTGTGGAATCTGTTATCGTGTCTATCCAGCGGTAATAGCTGATCGTGTCACTGTAGTGAAGGCCCAGGTGCAGTAGTAGAGGGGCACTGCGATGCTAATAAACATAGTGAAAAGCAAAGTCACATAACAGAGACACTGTTAAACACAGTATTAATGAGAACTAACAGACAAAGGTGCCAAGGAAAGTATAGGAGAAGCTATTAGAAGTAATTGTAATGTAAACGGGATGAAAGAAAAGTGGACGAAAAGATAACTTGCCACCGGCATGGGACCGAACCTGCGACCTTCGAATAACGCGTCCGAGGCTCTACCATCACGTTTACATTACAATTACTTCTAATAGCTTCTCCTATACTTTCCTTGGCATCTTTGTCTGTTAGTTCTCATTAAAAAATTGGGGGGACCCTTAAGCTTCGCCTTTAAGAGTTGAACGCGATAGCGATATCCCGTCCCTAGTGCGTACTTCAATCACTTAGTGCATACTATGTAATGGGTAGTATGCTTTAAACCAGGAGAAATTATGCGCGGCAAATGTGGGAAATGTTTTCGAACTTGCTATGCACCCACTACGTGGTGTTAAGGGAATACGCGCAGTAAGGGTGTGTGCCGTTTGTAATGGGTGGCTGGCTTCAAACTATGGAATCGTTATGATAGTCACATATTCTGACGCCCGATGGCAATGCACGCTTGTACCATGCAATATTCCTGGGATATTACATGTTATATTGCGACGCCTATTTAAAGGACGCTTGCGTTTGCGAAGCATGCAAGTTATTTTCACTGCATTTCCAAGCAGAGGAAGTTATTTTCACAGTATTTCCAAGCAGAGGCGTGGCTGTGTGGTAGAACACCTGCTTGCCACGCAGACAACCCGGGTTCGATCCTCACTCGGACCCGAAAATTTTTATTATTTATTTTATTTGCATCTTTCTCGATTTTTCGGTCATGGACAAGATGATGATTTTTCGGTCACGGACAAGATGATGATTTTTCGCTCACAACCAACGACGCCGACGCTGACACCGACACCGACGCCGACGCCGACGCCGGAATTTCTGCGAAACGAGCTCTTTAACGCTATCGCGTTAATACTGTGTTTAACAATGCAAACGAGCCCAATTCTTCCAATTTACAATTCTTTCCTTCATAACAGAGACACTGAAACACACAATACAGGCGCTGTGTTGTGTGTTCCCGTGTCTCTCTTACGTGTTTTTTGCGCTACTCCATGATTATTACCGAGCACCAACTAGCCAAAGAACAAGTCCTTCTGCGATGCTAGTGCGAACTTCAGGCATCCACTGCGCTGCACGCTTCTGTCGCGAGACGGTGCTCTATACAAGGATGTCGACCTGCGCCCGTGGCGCTTTTCTTATCGGCCGCAAAAGAAATTTCCGGTGGTAATATTTCATGCCGCGGGAAAAGGTTCTGCTCTTTTTCTGCAAAGGCGTGGGTTCTCTGCGGTAAAGTTGCCGAGACGAGCACCGCGTAAGTGGACGAGGTGGTACTCGTCCGTGCTACTTGCCGGAATTGTTGCCTGCGTAGTTGTTGTGGTCGTTACTTTTGTTGTTGTGGTTGTGCTTTTCGCGTACTTGTATTTACGCTGCCTGATAACCGTCTCGGGCGCGGTGGCGCTAACTGCGCTTTCTGGCAGTTGCACGTCTCATAGAATTTGAATGATTGTGCATTCTTTATTTTTGTTTTTAACGCGATATGAAAAAAAATTTTTTTTGCAGGAATGTTTGCTCGGGAGCTTGTATTATCTATCTATCTATCTATCTATCTATCTATCTATCTATCTATCTATCTATCTATCTATCTATCTATCTATCTATCTATCTATCTATCTATCTATCTATCTATCTATCTATCTATCTATCTATCTATCTATCTATCTATCTATCTATCTATCTATCTATCTATCTATCTATCTATCTATCTATCTATCTATCTATCTATCTATCTATCTATCTATCTATCTATCTATCTATCTATCTATCTATCTATCTATCTATCTATCTATCTATCTATCTATCTATCTATCTATCTATCTATCTATCTATCTATCTATCTATCTATCTATCTATCTATCTATCTATCACATTTTTTGTTCTTTTGTTCATGGCCGCCGCCGTGGTGTAGCGGTTACGGTGCTCGGCTGCTGATCCGTAGGTCAAGGGTTCGATCCCGGCCGCAGCGGTCGCATTTCAATGGAGGCGACATGCCCGTGTACTGTGCGGATGTTATTGCACGTCAAAAAACACCAGACGGTGAAAGTGTCCGAAGCCCTCCACTACGGCGTGCCTCATATTTATATCGTGGTTCTGGCCCGTAAAACCGCAGATATTGCTATTCATTACTAAATGATGATGATGATGATGTAACACCAGCGAAGTTGAATCGGGGCGGGCCTCAGCTCCGGCCTAGACATATTACGGCAGCTGTTCTGAAAAGAGTCGGAATTCATGATCAGCGCTCAACGGAACATTCGAGGCCGTCACAGCTGAAAACTCTCTAGCGATTCAAACTAATATGCAAATAAGCTGAGCACTCTTAATTAACGTTGCGCTTCGAGCAAGTTTCTGGTACCGAGCCGACAGTACATGAACAAAGCCCGCATTCTCTTCATGCGAACGCATATCTTGCTTTTATTCTTCAATGAAGTTGTACTTCGAGAGATACGAAGACGTGTGTCTCAATGAAACCGCGATTCCCGGATTTCTCTTTCTGTTTATGTTAATAAATAACATATCAAAGATTACGGGGGGGTTGAAGAACAAAAGGCTTGGGGCTGACGAGGCAATCGAGTCGTCACTCGAACGTTTCGATGTGCTGATTGCTTCATTTCACTTCACTGCCGGTGAAATCGCAAAACGCTTTCCTGCCTTTTTCCAATTCCTTTTTTCATCGCTGAAGGCCTGTATGTAAAAAAAAAAACAAACAAAAACAAATAAATAAATCAGGAATCGAAAAGGACGTGGAACGCTGATGTCGGCAATTCTTTTATTCCGCTCTGACGCCTCTTCTTCCTACTCCCTATTCCTTCATCCTCCCCCCAACCGAGAGCATATTGTCCAATCTTCCACAGCACTCAGCTGTTCCCGGTCCGGGTCCGACTGCACGCGGAGAAAAAGAAAACTCTCCTCTTCGGAAGAAGTCGGTTTAAATAAACCGCTGACGTGGTTTCAAATTTGAGCTTTACAATTGAAACGCGCGATTTGCATCCGCCGAAAGCGATGGGTTCGTCGAGAAGCTTCTGCTTCTCCTCTGTAATGCACACGAATGTCTGAATAGGAAAAATAAACTGTCTGAATAGGAAAAAGAAACTCATATGGTCACTTGTGCATTTGCTTGAGACGCCTCGAAGGCGAATACCATATTGTTCTTCCTTTTCATCTGAGTGTGCTATATTGACACCACTATCCTCTTGAAAGCTTGCTTCTACCTAACGAGATTTTCAACTATACATCCGGCATCTGACGCTTTGAAAGATTTCAGCACCTCATATGGTTTCACACAGCCTCCGTGATCAGCCCGCCTTTAGAGAGAGAGAGAGATGGGATGTGGAAAGGCAGGGAGGTTAACCGGAAAACGAATATCCGGTTGGCTACCCTGCACTGGGGAAGGGGTAAGGGGAGACAGAAAAGCAAGGAAGAGAGGAATGAGAGAGGGATGGAGGGAAGCAGAAACACACACACAAACACAAAAGTGTCACAAGCGTTCAACGAGGCCGGTCGCTCGCAAGAACTTCAACAGCGCCTTCGTCGCTTTCAGGCGTGAAGCTCGATCCCCCCCGGCATTTCAAGATTGACATCCCAGAAAGCGGGTGGTCGTCGAGTCGCGCAAACACTGCTGCGAGGGACTGTCTCTGAGAGGTGTACTGAGGGCACTGACATAACACATGTGCAATGGTTTCATCAATGCCGCAATGTTCACATGCAGCACTGTCTGCACATCCGATGCGGCAAGCAAAGGCGTTCGTAAACGACACCCCAACCACATGCGGCAGAGAACGGTCGTCTCAGATCGGGGTAGGCCAGATGGAATTGCTAGTCGTAAACACGGATCCAGGCTGTGAAGACGGGTGTGGAGAAAACCGGGCGTGTTCCACATGGACCTTGCGACATCATGCGCGAGAGCATGTTAATCTTTGCTGCTGCGCCACTTCTTGATAGTGGAATAGGTTCCATCTCGCCATTTTCATGAGCATTCTTAGCTGCGTCGTCGACACGCTCGTTACCAGTGATGCCGCAGTGACCTGGTAACCATTGAAAAGTTACGTCGTGCCCCTTGTTTATTGGCTGATGGTATAGTTGTCGTATTTCCAGCACCAATTGGTCTTGAGGCCCACGACGTAGAGCAGTTCGAAGACACTGCAGAGCTGGTTTCGAGTCGGTAAAAATAGTCCACTTTAGTGGTACTTCTCGGTCGATCCTGCGGAGTGCGCTGCGGAGTGGCGCGAGCTCCGCGGCTGTCGATGTCGTCTTGTGTGACGTTCGAAACTGGATGCTTTCGGCCTTTGCTGGGAAGATCACAGCTCCTGCAGATTCTCCGACAGTTGTCGAGCCGTCCGTGTAGAGTTTAACATGATCTTTTTATTCTTCGTGCAGCATGAGCAGAGTCAACTGCTTCAGAGCTGGCGACGAGAGCTCCGCCTTCTTGCGGATCCCTGGCACTGTCAAGCGCAGTTTTGGTCGGTCCAAACACCAAGGGGGGTGTCAGGATGCGTTGTGGAGGTGCGTGGTCTGTTGGAAGGAAGTCACGATAAGTCAGTATTCGCTTACAGAAGGAGGCACTCGGTCGGTCTTAAACTAGGCGACGATGTCGTTAAGGATGACGTCATGTTGTGACATCGTCATGACGTAACGATGATGTCACAATTCCTCGCGGATCTGCGACGTCGTGATGACGTGAGAGGGTGACGTCATTGAAGGCATCACTTTACATTGAGGTCGTATGATTTTGGTACGCCGACTGCACTCACATTCACTTGACAATCACGTGACTATTGATGGACACTTATTACTGAGTTATTTTTTGCGTCATTCGCATCATCGTGACGATGTCATCATGTGACGACATGTTATGACATAACCATGACGGAATGATGACGTCACGAATTTCCTGCGATTTATTAGGGCATGACGAGGGCATGTTACATTGTGTTCCATGTGACTTGGTACGCCGATGGCACACATGTTCACTTGAGTATCAGGTGCCTTCTGACAAACTTTTATTACTTAGATATTGTCGCATCATTCCTGTGCACGCCAACGCTGCCAACACTGTCTCGCGATGTACCGTCAGGTCTTGTCAAATCTCGAAAATTTGTTGACACGGGAGACATGTAAGGCTGTCGCCCTGAAGAATTCAAGCGTACCGAATGGAGTCCGCTAAAAAAACGCATGCTTTCAGAGTCGCATATCTCGTGTTTCGAACTAAAATTTTCGAGGCGTCGGCGGACTCACATTCTTTTCATACTTTTGAAGCGGCGGCAAGAGTACAAAGAAATAAAAAAAAACTTGCATTCGTGGACTCGCAAAAGATTTTTCGGAAGATGGAATCTTGTGCCTCGACAAAGATTTTGGCTTCATTTGTTTTTCTCATCTTCAATTCATGGCGCTTTCCACGAAGAGACATCATGACGAGAGAAGCAGACTTTCGAATGAGTTATAAGAATCGCTTCCCTGTTTCTCCCGTTCGTTTTGCATAAATTATACTTACGTTCTATTGAATTCTCGTCGACTATGAATTGCCTATTGCCAATTTGCTTCCGCAGAACAACTTGACGTTGAGGAATGTTTCATCGAGGGCTTTCGTTCATATTTCGGGTTTGCAACTCATTCTCTCACCCTCTTTGAAGTTGCATTGACGTTCCACTTACAGCTTGTGGACCATCTATTGTGTATTATGCACCTTGGTTCTGAAAAATCTATTGAACTCTTGAGAATTTCTTGGAGTGGCTTATGTCTTATTGTGTTTCTCAACCACAATGGTGAAAGACTTCAAAATATGTAGCTGACTTCAATCATTTCAAAGCTGTTGCTTTGTAATGATTTCTTAGTCAGCGTACTTATTGTTCTCAAGTTTTCCTTTAGGGGTCTATTGAACATCGCTTGAAAGTTTTTGGCAAACACTTCCATTGAAACACTCTACTGTATAGTCCGCATAAGGTTAAACGGGGAACCTACATAATTATGATTGAGTATTTATTGCTTTTTTACGCATTTCCTTTCGGAGGTCGACTATAAAATGGGCAATTTCTCCGTGTTAAATTCTGTGCCGCTTTTCTATGAATACCTCTGCAACTCAGTCTGCCGTACAGACTCTTTGCGGGATGTTGAGTGTATTGTGAATTATCTATCTGCATTCAAAAGTCTTACGGAACACCTGAGGGTATTCCTGGTGGCTTCTCTTCTGCGTTTGTAACAATAACTCTCACACATTCCGCGTAGAGAGAGAGAGAGAAAATACAAACTTTATCGAAATATCATTCAATGGACGTCAGGATAAAATCTAACCTCTCCTCCCCCCCCTCCCCCCCTCCCCCCCTCCCCCCCCTCCGGCTGGTTGCCCCTATTCATTGGACGGAATCCCTTGAAACGCTGCAGCCGCAATGGCTTGACTGATGATGTCCTGCTGGACATTGCCGTCTGGGCTGTGAAGCAGAGCCTCCCAGGATTCTAGAGTGTGTGAGCTATCGTACTGAGTCGGACATGTCCACACCCTGTGGACCGAATTTGCTGCTTCATCGCAAAATTTGCGGCGGGACCTGAATAGCTCTTGGTGCCACCTGCTGTTGAGTACGGGTTTTCAAAAAAAAAAAAAACTTGTAAATTTCACCACATGACCTAGTACTGTTCACTCTGCGCTACACAATCTGAATGCGCTGGTTGTAGTTTTATATGACAGTGCATAAATCCTAGTTCACTAATAGTTTTTATTCTCGAAGTGCTATCCCTGAGGATGTATTTTTAGGAGCGCCCTAAAGCTGCTTCCTAATTCCAATTACGGTTACCATGGACTGCATCGTGTGAATAATTGTATTGGAAAGCGTACGATTCTCCGTCATCTTCCCTATGACACCGACATCGATGAGAGGTCTTTCTTGTCTCGTCCGGATGGCCGATATCGATGCCTGCCCCGGTTAAAGGGATGCGACGAGACAATTGATCGTGCGCCCGTACCCCGGTGTCCCAGTTAAGGCCCCGCATGAAAAGGATTGCTCCGCATTGCCCCGCCTATGGGACGAGCCGCGCCGATCAACCACTCCACCAAACCCGAGCTTAGAATTCTCGGCTAGCGACGCTGGCTGTCAGCCGGCCGCCTGTTAGAAGAAGCAGTCGTGTGATAAGTATCTTACGTCCAAAAGCTCTGACAGGCCATCTGTGACGCTTTAGCGCCTTTCATTCGTCAGCCCTGTCCGCCGTCAATCTGCCTATGGCTTTTTTTTTTTTTTGCTTTCCGTAAGGACATTGCAATAGAAACCATGTCACGTTCTCTTTGCTTTCTTTGTCCGATTTGGGCCGTGTACTGGTATGACGTAGGCTTAAGAGTCAGGCGTGCTATACAAACGTGATCACTCGTAGTGTGAAATTTGTAGCTGTATTTGTAATACATAATCACTGACAGACACTGGTATGCCGGGTATGGTGATTGGGACATCGGCAGCAGTCACCATGGGGAGTTTATATTTACATTTGTGGGGGTTTAAAGTGCCCAAACCACGATGTGAGGGACGCCGTAGTGAAGTACCCCTCCGGAAATATCGACCACCTGGGGTTCTTTAATGTGCACCCAAATCTAAGTAGACGGGGCCTCAAAAACATTTTTGGCTCCAGTGAAAATGCGGCCGCCGCGGCCGGGATTCGATCCCGCGACCTTGGGGTAAGCAGTTGAGCACCACAACCACAAGACATCACGGACAGCTTAGCATGCATGGTGGTTCTGTGCACTTGAGTGTACTCGCAGCAGTGACGCCCTTGTCCAATTGGCTGAGCTGATTCTAATGGCTCGAGATTCGCTTGTAGTCACATTGCAACAGACACTATTGTGACACAGTTCTCAAACAGTCATTCCGCAAAAAAAAAAGAAAGAAAATAACTTTTGCGTCAAAACTTGCAGGTCACGATTCCAAACCACACACTGATCTCTTTTGAACGCTTTCGCGTAGACCCAGTATCGCCAAGTTGACTTCTCGAGCAGCATGAAGGTGAAATAAACTTTATTTGGTCCTGGAGAACCCCGATCAGACACCCCCCCGAAGGGGGGGTCAGCCGCAGTTGCTGGCCGCGCCCACGCCGGTACTGGAAGACCATGGCCCTCCGCCCGTTCGCAGGCCTCCTGGACTGCCGAGAGCTGGACTGAGAGCTCGGAGCTTTTAAGGGCCCTCTCCCAGTCCTGTTCTGTGCTGAACTTCGCGCTACGTAACGCCGGGCACTGCCAGAGCATGTGAGCGAGTGTGCAATTATCCGCCCCACAGCTAGGGCATCCGGGGTTTATGCCTTCGGCAAAGTGACTGAACGTGCTACGAGACGGGAACGAACCTGCCTGCAGCATCCGGAGAGCCGACAACTGCGGTCTAGTGAGCTTGGAATGCGGGAGGGTGTACCTCCGCCCTGGCAGTTGATAGTGGGAAGTAACTTCGTGAAAGGTGCCAAGTGGATCCCTGAAGCTCTCTGCGAACCCGTCTCCGGACCCGCCCGGACCGCCGCGGCACGTGATTTCTCGCGCACGGTTATGGGCAAGTTCATTGACGTTGGGAACTGTTAGGATGAACCCCTGAGCCCATGCGGGCCGGGAACCAGGTAAATGTGTGAAATCCTACTACATCCCTTGACCTGAGAATAGCAGCAGCCTCCCTGGAGACCACCCCCGAGGCAAAGGCCCGGATGGCAGCCCTGGAGTCGGTAAATATCTCAGGACGCGAAGGGTCCTTCATCACACGCCTCATTAGTAAGTTTCTTCTCAGAAATAAGTGTATGTGCACAAGAACGCGAAAGCTCGGCGTGGCACGAAAACTTGTGACTACGACTCTTATGAAGTCACTTTGTGGCGTCACGTGATGTCATCCACGGCTTCGTCAATTCGTCAAAGATGCGCGGATCCCGGAGGTTGTCCAACAAAACGTAAGGTGCACAAAGCTCCAGCTGGGGCGGCACAATACAGTCGACTTATAACTTCGAGGTGTATTATCGCGCGTCTCTCGCACTACGCCTCGACATGTTTTGAAAGAAGTCTGGCCCCAAATTGTGAAACTTAATGCTTTACCAAGTGTGCACCAAGCTTTTGCCTTCAAGTGTTGCAGAGTGTAACATGCTGCCCAGTTTTTTTTTTTTTTGTTATCTCGCTTAATCGAACAATGCGCACGATGCACATAATCTTCTTTACCTATGGCTCGAACCCTCCCAAACGTTGTTCTGGGCATGCCACGTGGAACTAATATAGGTGGCGCGGAAGTCTGGGAGTCATTGGGAATGCTCGCTAACTAAAAGTACGACATAACAATGAAACAAAAAAGACAGAGGCACTTTGTGTGGCTTCAGGAGCAAAACTATATTTTCGTTATCTTTCGTAACCTAATGATGCGCGCAATTTCACCGCTATAATCTTCTTTGCATTTCGCTCGAGCCACCAAAACGTTATTCCGGGCACATCTTTCGCCAAGATGGTGCGAAAGTTTCGATTCCGAATCATCAGTAATCACTGGGAGTCACGAGGAATCAATATCGCGAATCGTCCTAGGAATCATACGGGGGGGACTACGACGTGTCCTAAAGCCATCAAGTTCCAACGTGTCGTCGATGATTTGAAGTCGTCGATTCGTTGACGACACATCGTCAGCACGTGATACGACCCGTCTAGTGAGCCGTACCGTTCGTGAGGGCGCTCGGTCTCCTGACGAAGGCGAGGCTCTCGACATGCGGCGACGGCCTGGAGAAGATGAGGGCGGCGATGAAGAACAGCGCGCCGACGATCATGGCCGTGGCGAAGAGCATGAGGTAGCACTGCGACACGTCCCTCTTGAAGTCCCGCCTGGCGTCGTCCGCCTCGACGAAGTACTCGTTGCAGGTGCCGTCCACTACGGGCGCCGTGATGATCATGGAGACGGTCTGCCGTTGGGCGCGTTGATGCGACTCCCACCACCGAAAGACTGCAGATTCCCCCGATGATGATGATGATGATGATGATGATGATGATGATGATGATGATTCCCGGATTAATGGCTCAGCCCACTACGGGGGATCGGCCACGAAACGTGCGGCAGTAGAATTTGCGAAAAAAAAAAACATAGCGCAGAAAAAGATGAAGAGGGGGAGGGGGGTGCAGGATATGTGAAAGAGATAATCCATATGTAAGAAAAAAATATTTGTCATAATTTTGGTGTCATTTTTGCAATGCTACTTAAACTAACATCAAACAATTGAAGTAATTAAACAAATATAGATAAGGTAAATAAATGAATGATAATATTTCAGATCTACTGATAATATTAACATGGCATTCTCTTTGTTTCTTTTATATAATTAACTACATCATCGTATATGCCCCTGTTGCAGTGCCCCAGTGCCGACGCCCCCAGGGAGAGTAATGCCGATGTGGAAAGCTAAAGGCCACTTTTTTGAAAAGGTGGTTTCAGGAATCTTTGCCTTATGTTCTGATATCTGCGACATTCAATGAAGAAATGTTGGCTCCTTTCTGCTTGATTACAATAGCTACCACCGAAAGACTGCTGATTCGCCCGACCCTTCACTTTAGAGAGATGACGATGATGAGGATGATGGTGGACAATAATGATGAACCACAGAAAGTAGCACATACCCAAATGAAGAGGAGAGGGGAGGGTCAGAAAGCCTTCGGCGAATTTCAATTAAAAACTATGCAGTATTTTAGAGGACAGGCGACAGATGGAAACAATATGTGCAAAACTCACAAAGCCCTTACCTAATTTGTTTTCTTTTGTCGTCTAAATAAAACTGGCTCGCACCGCACACACGAACACGCACGCACGCACACACACACCTGCGTCGCGGGCGGGCCAAATGCGTGGATTGCGGACGTGTCTTCGGACGATCGACAAATACCGGGAGGGCGGCGTATCCTGATCAGCTTGCACTCTGCGATGGCCGAACGAAACGAGACGGGACGGGTTGAGCTAGCATGGCAGTGGCTGATGGAACTCGTTTCTGTTCCTTATGTCGTTTTTTTTTTTCTCCCGCGATATCTCCCCGGTGTCATGCCAGTCACGTACGGCGCGCAGATTTCGTGCAGGCGCCCAACCTCGTCACCACCGAGCCATACGTGTTCTTTGTGGTCGTTTTGTTTTGCTATACCATATCTATTTCTGCCGTTTATCTCACGATAATTTTGTAGTTTATTTCCCAACGCGCTTTCGTAACTTCTATTTGATGGGGCCACGTTTTTTTTTTTTCTCAGTAGGTTGTATTTTATTCTATAGGTCTTTCGTCTTGTTTCTTGCTCAGTCAATTGCCGCGCACAGTTCTACACTTGTAATTTGTGTACGGTCACCGTGTTTCTCGTTTCTGTTGGAACCTTATTAGGGCGTCGGCCAACGACTGATGAAAGCGGCGAATCCGCGGAAAATCCGATTGAGAGCCAGATTTCATTAGGACGTCTCCCGAGTTTCGTGGCATTTCGACCAGCGTTCAGAACGCGAAGTACACAAAATAATGAGTGAAGACATTTAACAATTTAAAAAGAACCAAAAAATTGGCATGTTCAAATATGTTTGCTTCTGATTCCCCGTATAAGTGGCAAGATACACATAACACGCATGAAGTAGGCTTGAAGCGATGAGAAATGCTTGAACAATGACTGTCGCCTAGAGCTGACGTTTCGGCAAGTGGTATGGTCTTCTTCGAGGCAGAATCTGTTTCTGCCATTGAAGAAGACTGTACCATTTGTCGAAGCGCCGGCTCCATCAACGCCTCGCGTTTAAGGATTTTTCATCGCTTCAATCGATCATGTCCTCCTGAATTTCTGCCGCAACAAGTAGGCTGGAAAGACATTCTGGATAGGTATTTGTTTACGGATCGCAATGAATGAGTTGCCAGGTGGTGGGCCCGTTGTCAGTGGAAGTACGCGAAGGATAGGTTTTACTTCTTCATCGGCCTAGTCATCCGTTTCAATACATTTTGAGCACAACGTCTCTGTTCTTTATATACAGATGATCAGAAGGATGGGAATAAATATCACAAATGTCTCAGACCAAACAATAAGCTACTTGTAATCCTATTCGTAGCGCAAAAAACCAGACGCAGACTGAAGTAAGGAACACATAATAACAATATCTGGGGTTTTAGGTGCCAAAACCACGATATGATTATGAGAGACGCCGTAGTGGAGGGCTCCGGAAATTTCGACCATCTGGTGTTCGTTAACGTGCACTGACATCACACAGTACACGGGCCTCTACCATTTCGCCTCCGTCGAAATGCGACTGCCGCGGCCGGGATCGAACCCGCGACCTTCGGGTCAGCAGCCGAGCACCATAGCCACTGTTCCACCGAGGCGGACAGGAACCCATACACAGGACGGGCGCTTACGTGTGTCTGCGTCTGTGTTTTTTTTTAGATGTGAAGCATCTTATGGCGAAGCTTAATCCGGTGGTGGTGGTGGTGTGCGGCGTGACCACCCTTACTGCGCATGCGCAAACCCTTTCAAAAAAAAATAAAAAATAAAAAAACCTCCTTTCCCTCCCTCTCTCACCTCTGGACATCCCTCCCCGCGGCAACCACACCCTCACTGCGCATGCGCCTCCCCTCATCTCTCCCCTCCTACGCCCCCCCCTCTCTCCTCTAGGCATCCCTGCCCGCGGCGTCCACACTCCCACTGCGCATGCGCGTCCCCCCTCTCTCTCCTCTCCTACGCTCCCCCCCTCTCTCCTCTAGGCATCCCTGCCCGCCGCGTCCACACTCCCACTGCGCATGCGCGCTCCCCCCTCTCTCTCCTCTCCTACGCTCCCCCTCCTCCATCGTCTCGCGACGCCGACGCAGGCAGCGTCTGCTAGCGAGTTTCTGGGTTGAAAAAATCGACTGCTCGCGCTGCACAACCGTTCACTGGCCACCCCGTATATATGGCAATGGATCTTGACCTGCAAGGTGGTGCCGGTGGGAGATTTCTCCTGTGCGTTGTTGAACAATGAAAATTCGCAGCGTGCGCGTTAACTAAAAGCGGACTGCGGGTCTCTGTGTCCAGTCGGAGTCTTCTGTCTCTCATTGCCCATTAGCAGCCATTGGCATGTTCCAGTAGAAAACACCGCTCCATCACTGCGTGCTCTGCGCCTCCCCAGTTTTCTCTCCTGCGCAACGCTGCGATGATCGCCAGCGTCCACGCCGCCGCCAGTGTAAGCGTTAGCGCCCGCTGCTTCACATCTACACATGGTTCCCTTTAGCGGGAGATGGTGTAATTTTTTTTAGATGCGAAGCATCTTATGCTCGGGGCTCTGTCCGTCCCTCCCGCGTCCCGCGTCCCGCGTCCCGCGTCCGGCCACTGTCATGAAGTAGGGAAGCACCCATTATGCGAACCAGAACACTGTAGTAATATGAAGGCCGTCAACCCTAACACAGTCATCAGAGTCATGGCCGAGAGCACAGAGAGGCTGCTTAGCAATGGCTAGGCAGGTGGTGTCTGTCGCCCAGGTCGACCCCATTCCTTAATCTTGCTTTCATGTGTTTTGCGGGGGCTTAGTCCGTCCCTCCTTCCCGCGTCCCACACCACCACAGCGCATGCGCGTCCCCTCTCTCTCCTAAGCTCGCCCCCCTTTCTCTCCTCTAGGAATCGTCTACTCTACGGAGCGGCCCCCCGCGTCCCACACCCCCCACAGCGCATGGGCGTCCCCTCCCCTGTGCTCTCCTATGCTCTAGGAATCATCTACTCTACGGAGCGGCGCATGCACGTCCTCTCCCCCTCTCTCCTCTAGGAATACTCTACTCTACGGAGCGGTCCGGCGTCCTCTCCCCCTCTCTCCTCTTGGAATCATCTACTCTACGGAGCGGCTCACGCGTCCCACACCCCCCAGCGCATGCACGTCCCCTCCCCCCTCTCTCTCCTCTCCTACGGTCCCCCCCGTCCTTTCCTCTACGGAGCGGCGCGAACGACAGGTGGTGTGACAGCTGCATACTCCGCTGGGGGGCGCCACGGTAGTTCCGCGGTCTGAAAATGACAGAGCGCGCGCGCCTCATTCTCTCTCCTGCGCAGCGCCGCGATGAGCGCCCGGACCACTGCCGTGAAATGAGAGCGGCGACGTTCCTCCCGCTCAAGCTAATTATCTCCCCGCTGCTTCGCATCCACACATGGTTCCCTTTAACGGGAGATGGGGAATTTTTTTTTTTGCGCTACGGATATGATTACAAGTGACTCAAACCAACTAGCCCGCATCACCGCCTTGACTATAAGCTACCTCGATTAGACCTATCGTGGTTTTCCATAGCGAACGTCCAAGGACGCTCAGCGATATGTAGTATTTATGATTCGCCAAACAAAGCTGCGATTCACCGTTTCAGATACATACTGGCAGAAGCAAGAAACGCTGCTGTTGCCTCACTTCTGTCATTAAACAAACATCATCACGTGAAATAGCGCATTGATAGGCTTCTTCATGCTCTCACCATTTGTCATCGCCATCGAAGGTGGCAGAGGGGGTCTTATCTTTGTCGGCGTAATGGATGGAATATGTATTACAGCGTTCCTAATTCGAGAAACAATCGATTATGTGGGAATGGTGGGAATGCGCTTCTCGCGAATACGACTGCTGACCGAAGCGCTCTTCATTTCGTGTCGATAATGGAGAGACAAGAGTTGAAGGGAAGCAGTAATCTTTCGGACGTTTTGTGAGATAACGAGCTAATGATGCGACAGTGATATATCCGTCTCTGATGAGATAACGATTGGTGTGAATGAGTCCCGTAGCTCGAAGACTTTCGTGAACTGTTTTTAGGGTTGTAATAGAGATAGAGGGAATAAATAGCCACTTTAAAAAAAAACAGACATGGAGCCACAATTTCTCTATCATATATTCGGCGACCGTACTTTTGGTGGAGATCGACTGGTGACATGTGAAGGGGCAGACTTGATAGCTCTTATGTCTAACCACAACACTTTCTTCAGCATACGAAAATGATAGATAGATAGATAAACAGACAGACAGACAGACAGACAGACAGACAGACAGACAGACAGACAGACAGACAGACAGACAGACAGATAGATAGATAGATAGATAGATAGATAGATAGATAGATAGATAGATAGATAGATAGATAGATAGATAGATAGATAGATAGATAGATAGATAGATAGATAGATAGATAGATAGATGAAATGCTGAAATCTAAAGTGCACTCTAAGCCTCTATTCTCTCCAATCGGCTAACCGTTGCAAGAATAAATGTCGCGGCAGTAATGCACGCCTGATGCGACCGTTCGTGTATTGTGTATGCGTAGTTGTTCTCTTGATAAGTTGGACACCGGATTGTCCGTGGGCGCAGACACTACAGCGAGACGTGATCCGAAGCGTCAGTGTTGCTTTTCCTGGCAAAGGTTCGTGCATTAGTGGCTTATACCTTTTCCTTACAATTTTGTTTTTGTAGCACTTTTCTCTTCTTCCAAGGTAGAAGAGTTTGTCCATTACATGCAAGGAAGAAGCCACCAGTGTGGCACGTTACTCGTATTTGCTGTGTCTGGTTATTTATTTTGAACTAGCTCCGGCCTGCTCTGGCAACATCGAAAGAAATTCAGAGAGAAAGAGAGAGAGAGAGCAAACAACCATGAGTAGTACGCTTTCTTCGTTGTTGTTGGATATCATTTTTTTTCTTCTTCTTCTTCTTATTCCTCGGACTCCTGCCGGCACTTTTATCGCGCAGTCGGCGCGTTGGCGATGATCCATTTGTCAGCGAAACTGCTAGCTTCACCGATTCTCTTGGTTCGTTTCATACGGTTCTACTTCCTTTTGTCGCCTGTTTCTCTCTCACGTCCCTGCTGACTGTACTTTTCCTAAAACGGTGCAGCGTTGCCAAAGCTAAATATTGCTTCTTTTTGGCAAAGGCCGTCTTCACGGAGTTGGCTTCTGGGGTGTCTCTCACTACTGCTGCACACTGTTATTACTCCTCCTTCCACTGCTATCACCGGAAGCTTATACTAGTAGGGGTGCTAATTTTATACAGCAGTAGCCGTAAGGCTGCTGGTAGCACTACATTCGACAACTACTGCTAATACTAGCAGCAGTGGTCGTAGGAAGAGTGAGTTGTATCGGGGCAAAAGGTAAACTACAGTTCATACTATTGAGTCGGTTTCTCTTACAGCTATTATTGACTACTACTACTACTTTTAGTACCACAGTAGTGGCCGTACTAGCAGTTGCAGCCGTAACAGTACTGCTGCCAGTGCTGCATATCGTCTGATAACGTTGGTATTAACGTTGGATAATGTCTGATAAAAGTGCTGATAACGTTGGTATTAGTAGAAGTAATAGTAGCAGTTTATACTTTTAAACAACTATTTTACTACTAAATTGGGCTCTGCGGACACTATTATGTTCTGCAGTAGCAATAGTCGTCACAATTACTTCTATCAATATTAGAGACCATTAATTGCTGTAATGCTAGCAGTAGTTGTAGTAGTAATAGTAGTAGCAATAGTAGTAGTACTAATATAGTATTAGCATAGTAGCAGTGGTAGTAGTAGCAATAGTGGCAGTAGTAGTAGTAGTGCTCCTAGTAATGTCCCACTGTAAGACATACATCGAAATGTTAGGCTAGGTACTTAGGCAAATCACACTCCTTCTAGCTTTACGATTGACTTAGGCAGTTCCGAGTAGCCATTCCCTCGCACTCGGGACCAACTGTGCTGGCTTCTGCACCGTAGAGTCTCTGAAACAAGGCCCACTCAGCCTCAGACTTTCGCGAGCTGCACGGTTTCTCGCGACGCAAGTTGCTCAAAAAAAATGTTAGGCCCAGCCGTCCTCGGGGAAGTAAGAAATAGAGCGGACCCGAGGGACAGGAACCACATTCCCTTGAGGGCCGATGGGCTGCTAGCCGCAACTGACAGGAAATGCAGGAAGACGGACGCTGGCCATCCCAGCAACGCTAAGGTGGTGTGATAAACAACTGCGAGAGATACGTGTCCATGACACGCTGACAGGTACAGTGAGCCGAGCTTCGTTTCGCACCTCCCTTGAGTCTAGTTCGCGGTGGAGGCAGATTCTCTCTTGAAATACGACACCTAGCGTAAAAAAAAAGAAAAAAGAAAGAAACATAGATGGACATCGTTCAAGCATTGTGGTTCAGTCCGAAGCCTGTCGGGCTGTCTCGTACGTCTCTCCCGAAATAAATAAAAGAAAGCATCTTTAGTCGCTGCGCAGTGTGTCTCAACTATTGATAATGCATGTTTCTTCCTGTGGTACTCTCCGCACATTTCGAAACAAATTTTTAAAACGATCTAAAACTGGGCGGAAACGAAAGTAGCGAAAATTAGGAATAATAATAATACACAAACTATGTAGTCTTGATTCAATGCCTGAATGTATTAAAAGCGATAATTAACTTGAACGCCTCACTCTTATCTGTTCGATAGCTGTTATCACTTGTACAGTGCAGAAGCGAAGGAAAAAAGATAGCATTTATGAAATATAGGGAGATCTGGATATTCTAGACCTGCATGGGCACGGGCACATCAGTCTAAGACCCCCGAGGCTTTTGCGTACGGCTACGCCGATTTGTACCAGCCGCCGGCGACCTCCAGGATCTGAGCGTGTAAGCAAGGCTCCCACTGGTCAGGTGTAGTCCGCCCCGGTGGAATAGTGGCTAGGGTGCTCAGCTGCTGACCCGAAGGTCGCGGGTTCGATCCCGGCCGCGGCGGTCGCATTTCGATGGAGGCGAAATGGTAGAGGCCCGTGTACTGTGCGATGTCAGTGCACGTTAAAGAACACCAGATGGTCAAAATTTCCGGAGCCCTCCGCTACGGCGTCCCTCATAATCATATCGTGGTTTTGGGTCGTAAAACCCCACATAGTAATTGTTATCACTGGTCAGGTGTAGGGCTGGGGATCTTGGATGCTGCTTGTACTTTGGGACAAGATCCTCTGATATGATCTTCAAAAAGGTCTGGGAATGAACGTGTTGGTATAGTTTTATGACTGCGTAACAGCGCGAGCAACGAAGAACAGTCTGTTCTTGAGCGCTTGGTTCTGCCTGCGTCTTCGCTTTTCGCGCTGTTTGGCAGCCCTGTGATGTGACATGGAGGTGAACTCGATACATGCACGGCATTTGTTGGAGATCACTGTGGAACGCATGTCGTAGACCTGAGCTGGAATAAGTGTCTAGTCTGAGCAAGAAATAGGCAAAGTTATCCCAATTGCTGGCTTAAATTGTCACGCCCTGAAAACTTGAGCTGCCTTTGTGTCACCACTTGTACACTTCAAAGCAATGCACCACCGTAAATCAATTCGTCACACTCCGAAACAAATGTTTCAGATAATCGTGTGAGATTCAAAAAAAAAAAGTTTGCATGGTAGCGTCGAAAGGGTATACCGTTTTAATTGGCACGCGTATTTTCGGCACTTTGCCGTAACATACCTGGATCGTTGGGAGTGTGCTTCGGTCAATATCAAAACACAGCTTTAACGCAGTCATTAGCAATTGTTAAGAGCAGGAACACTGTTTAATTGCTGTACAAGAATAATTCACAAATGTACGCAAAACTGAGAATTACTTTGCGTAGACTGCCTGAGCATCATCTCTAACTGTACGTGAGAAAATTATGTTTAGGCTATATAGGAACAATTAGCAAAGTATACTTTAACGAAGACAACATTTACAAACTGTCTGAAAATAATATAATATGTAAAAAATAAGCGCTATTTTATACCGTCAACATGCGAAGCGTTAAGACCACGGAATTTAATTGTTCCCTTGGTTCAAAAAAGTTGTTCACAACCTAACAAGCTTAAGGTTAATTGTACTTAGAGAAGGACAGCAGTCTTCTGTAATTTCTTGTTTTATTAAACTTGTTTGAAAACAAATATTCTTAAGCCCGCCGCAGTGGTACAGCGGTTACGGTGCTTGGCTGCTGACACGAAGGTCGTGGATTCGATCCCGGCCTCTGTGGTCGCAATTTGATGAAGGCGAAATCTAGAAGGTCCTGTGTACTGCGTAATCGCCAGCGCAAGTTTCAACAACACGAGAGGGTCGAAATTTCCGGAAACCTCCACTACGATGTGTCTATGTCGCGGTTTTGGCACGTAAGATCCCACAAATTATTATTATTATTAATTATTATTATTATTATATTAAACATTCTTAAGGGGAAACGTAAGTAAAGCTGTGTAACAATGGCACGTCACTATACACGCGAGTCCTGTTTACATCAGTTTGCCAAAAAAACATTGGCACTCAAGTTCTAGCACAAATATACGACTAATGCTGCAAGAAGCGTAAACGCAACTACTGACAGATAATTCGTGCAAACGAAAACAAATGCATTTATATCGGCCCTGTAATAGCGCCGACGCGCGATCGCAGAGCGTGACGTCATCCTTGCGTCACACTATGCGAAGTATCGTTCTAGACGTCGCCGCCAGGGGTGGTGACGTTGAACACCTTGGCCGGTATGTTGTAGATGGGGTTGCCCCCCTGGCGGGTCGGTGAGTTCCCTGAGCGGCGGCTCGGCCGTGGACACGATGCTCGCGTAGGCGAACACGAGCACGTTGATGACGATGAGCACGACGATGACCGCGGCGGTGATCCTCATCGCCAGCGACACCGGCGTGTCCTGTTGCCGGGAGTTGGGGCGGACGTCGCGGGACGAACCGCGCTGCGCGTTCGAAGCACCGTCGACGACGATCGCAGACGTGCTCGCCTGTGGCAAGGAGGGCTGGGAATAACATTCACCACAGGGTTCATTCATTCATTCATTCATTCATTCATTCATTCATTCATTCATTCATTCATTCATTCATTCATTCATTCATTTATACGCAAGAATGTTGAAAAATACGATAGATAGATAGATAGATAGATAGATAGATAGATAGATAGATAGATAGATAGATAGATAGATAGATAGATAGATAGATAGATAGATAGATAGATAGATAGATAGATAGATAGATAGATAGATAGATAGATAGATAGATAGATAGATAGATAGATAGATAGATAGATAGATAGATAGATAGATAGATAGATAGATAGATAGATAGATAGATAGATAGATAGATAGATGAATTCAGTGGGCAAGCCGTGGCAACAGCGCCAGCCCGACCTCTGATGCATGCTATCTCAACAGACATCAGTAGATGACTCCTCAGTAAGCATGTTCTGTTCTCACAGCTTACTTCGCATTGAGATGACAGACAACATGAAAACCGCTTCGCCCCCCTGAAGGGGTGGTATTCGCGTAAACCAGAGTTTTGTAGAGTTACGCGAGATTCGATCTAAAAGGGTTAGTTGCTAGCCTGACTTCTCATAGCATTACGATTCGTTGGTATCGCATTCATTGATTCGCCCTTGCGGCGAAACCAGGACTATCAGTGTTATATAGGCACCAATTTTATTTTTAATGCTTCATTCTACTTTCCCCCTGTCATTGTGGAATAGCGCAGAAGTACACAGGGACGCATGCAAAAGAGCCGATGCAGGCGCTAACTTTCATTGGACATTTATTTTCAGATAGACAACATATACACATTCAGCTGGTCATGCGCAATGAAACCGTCCAACAGGAAAACATAATCTGCATTGCCCTTTCCCGCGTTCAGCTCTGAAACCAGCTAACCTAATTGCTTATCCAATAGAAATAAAGATGGGTGGCTTAGACACTTATATCTCACAATCATGCAATGAAAGAAGCTTGGACTACCTCTCTGGCTCTTTGATCACCTTGTTGAAATAATAAGGTTGTGTCACCAGAACAAGGGGTACATTTGCACTCTGCGACGTGAAGGGACACGTGGCTACTCTGCATTTTAAGGAAGACTGATGTTCACGGAGTCGATGTTTACGCAACGACCCGAATGTTCGAGATACGCGCGACCACATGGCATTGGCAGTTGGTGTACAACTCCTTCCTTGTCGCATTCTACAAACTGACTCAGTGTCTTAACAGTTCGCAAACTATGAAAGGAGTACTGGCAGGATTTTGTGACATCGCAAAAAGGACGTTTTTCGTTTCCTTGGTACGCAGTGTAAGGGAAACGCTCTCCATGCAACGGAGTCAGACAACAGGTATAAAATATTTTACTTTGATGTTAAAGCTTTTGTCGCTGAGCATCTGCTAGCCAGACCCATTGCAATGGGCATTATCCTGACGAGTAAAGGCAGTTCTCCTGAGTTTGCGAGTTCTGTGTCCTGCATGCAGCCGATATCGAAAAATTCCCTGTCAGAGTCTCTGGACGACAATTCACTCATCGTTGTTTCAGCAAACAGGCAGCTGTTGCTAGTATGTCGCGAGTTGCAGTCACCCCGTGACGTCACACACCTATCACACGCAACTGAGAAGCCTCCACCTCGATATTAAACTGAAAGTGTTTTTTTTAGGGTAGCGGTAATAAAGCTATATTCGACGCATTCCCAGGCACCACAATACTCCTTTTAGGTTTCTAGACACTAGTATTTTTATTTAGAGCAACAATCCAAAAATTTTAAAATTCGTGTCAGTTCTCATTTAAGACACTGCGTCTCTTACCTGTTGCTCCTGCTTCTGCGTCTGCGATTGATGCTCATGCTGATGCTGGTGCCGGCGGCTGTTGGGAGCTCGATCTAGGAGAGTGCCTTTTGGGAGCTGCGGTAGCGTTCGCCGTCGTCACTTCTTCGCTCTTTGCCGGCTGGGGTGGCTCGTTGTGCTTGTCCTCAGGCGACGGAGCCTTCTTGGACCCTGCCTGACACTGCCAGAAAGGAGGGGAGAATAGGGCAATCCACGCTCGTTAGCTGTTACGTTTAATATGGCAGGTAGTGAGATGTGCATTGTCGGCCATTTTGCGCGCGTGTCCCAACCCGCACTGCAACAGCAGTTTAGGGGCAGAAAGCTTCCAACGCCTCTTATCTTGGAAGGCAGTGAAAAACCACTTTGGGCACAGAAAGGTTTCGGTGAGAGGGAAGGGGAGGGGGGGCTAGAGTCCTGCCTAGTCGACTCTCTCGACTCGACAGTATTTGACGCGCTTCCTCCCCGACTCGAGCAACCATTTGACTGGTTGTGTTTTTAGCACCGAGATACGGCAACTGTGTTTCCTCTTTTAGCATCTCTGCGCACAAAAAAAAAAGAAAAAAAGAAAAATAGAGCGAGAAGAGTACACATGGACAAGACCAATCTAAGTGATTTATTCTTGAAAACAGTAGTTCTGTGTTTTCTCTTAGCGGCTTACTTCGTATTTGTCCTTTGACATTTCCGCCTCTCTAATAAGCAGAAGTACTTTGCCGAATGAAACGGGTCAGGGTACTATAGCGTTGAAGTGCTACGTGAAAAAGAGTTCACTTTTTCTTGCGTACAACTGGCGGGAGCGCACAAGGTAGTCCACAAGGGTCCCCTATGCGTTGGCCTAAGACAACTGGAAGTCGACAGCCGTTTTCTTCCTTTTCTTCTTAGTCGATGGTATTAATACTCCCCCCCCCCCTCCCCCCCCCCCCCCCCCCCCACCACCACCATCTCCCTGCAAGGTTTCTGCAACCAACGTGGTTTTGCAGTGCGTCCGAGATCGGCCCACCTCTCACCAAGCGACGTTCATAGTTTTCTATACATTCACTAGAGGGAACTCTGGCGCTAGTGTCCGTGGGAGCTGCAACGTATAGCACTTCAGTCCAGCATGGGAAATGATGGGAAGTACAAAGATTTGTCTAAGCTTCGTTCTTTCGGCTCCGTTTGGCTTCGTGATGACCTGCATCCGCTTTGTCGCCAGACGAAGTTCAGCGAAATGTTTAGCAGTTCCACTTCGCCACCGCAACCCTTTCTAGGCTCACCGATTCAAATCGGCTCACGAAGTTTACCACGATCCATTCTTTTACCCGAAGCAAACGCGAAAGCACAACAATAAACAAAGCCACAAGTGCGTTCGAAGCCACAAGCACGAAGATTAGGCAAATTCCGTGTACTACCCGTCATTCCCATGATGGCTGAACGATCGCAGCGCCGGAGCTCCCTCTAGTAAATATCTTTGGAAACTCTATGGCGACGATGTCCTGTGATGAAGTCATGATGTGATTTCACGTTATGTGGCCTCGTAGTGAAGTCATAATAACGTCATAGGATGACGTCATCGCATTACTTTTCGCGCAACTTGTCTTGACGTCCACGCCGACGCCGCCGACAGCAATATTATTTAAAGCAGCGCAACCGACAGGACAAGAACAGGACAAGAAGTGGACACAACGAACGCTTCGTTGTGTCCGTTGTGTCCACTTCTTGTCCTGTTCTTGTCCTGTCGGTTGCGCTGCTTTAAATAAAATGGAACCACACCAACTAGCCCAGCTGCCGACCTTGCCGACAGTCATAGGCGTACGCGGGGGAGGGGGGGGGCAGAGGGGGGGCGAGAGGGGGGGGCACAAAGCCAGCCCCATACATTGACATGATAAGGAGGGGGGGGGGCACAGCGACGAACCTCCGCCCCCCCCCCCCTGAAGGAGAACCCTGCGCACGCTTATGACGACAGTAACTTCTCGCGTTTTGTAAGGGCGTCTAAGGCTTTCGCATCAGTAACGTTCGTCGACTTCTCGATTCGTCGATACGATACTTGGTATCCACCTCAGGCATCGCCGTGTGAAATACGAGAAATAAGCGCCGTCCCTCTGAAGGCACTTTTTAATGAAATATGAGGCTATGCTCGTAAAACTGACATACGAGGGCAATAATACCGCGCGCCGGTCGGCTACCTGGTTATTAATTACGCGTACGTCCTTCATAATTAATTGCTCGCTCTAACATTGATCGGGGAAAAGAGAGGAGAGGGAAATAACTAGGAAGCATGAATCAGTGATGCGTATCGATGGTCTTCGGTATATTTCTATTTTCTGGTAGCTTGAACACGGGGTGACACTCTCGTTTCTTTTCCTAGCACTTCCGGTCGAGTGGTTACTTCCGGTTTCCCGAATATTCGGAAAAAAGTATCGTAAAAATAAAACTGTTAAAAAATCGATAATCCTGGTTGAAGTGAAGCGTTATATTGGATACATATGATATCCGAACGTAAGTTTACTTAAAGAGCCCCTAACCTCTTCAGTCCCAGTGACCCCATTTGGGGCGACTGCTTCGAGAAAGCACAGCTAATTCTGAAGCAAATATTTTTTACCTTCAACTGGAATTTCTGGCGTGGAGGGCATTACTTTACTTAAGCTCAATGAGATGGCGCTCCATGTCGGGATTCTGTGGAGCACAGTGGGTTTGAAAATGGCGTTTCCCAGCAAAACACGACTTTTTTCGACCTCGCAGATTTTATTCTGTGGTTTACTTTTACCCAGTATGTATGATAAAACTACTGAAGGGTCTCCGATGAAGTTGTAATTAATTGTTATGCATATTCTGTGTTGTAAATTGCGGTTAACAACTGTTAACTTCAAATAAGTAAATTTTAGTACAATAAATTTAATTAGAAAACATCATTTAATTTCGCCAGTTTTTTTTTTCATTGCATCCGCAATAAATTTTTTCCCGTTTTCTTGTACGCTCAGGAACAAAAAAAATTAATTTGAAATAAATCGACTTGGAATTTTCTTCTTGGGTCTGAGGAGGCTAAACTACCCGGCGCTTAAAATTTAATTGTGATGTTGCATTTGTGCACGAGTCTGTAATGAACAGGTAGCCACGAGAATTTTTCAAGACGGTGCCGTAATAGCAGAGTTACACGCGTTTGGTGATTGTTTGGTGAGTTTTTGTTTTGGTAATGCAGTGATGCCGAGGCACAGCAATAGACATTCAGTATTTCATTACAATATCATACGCGCACCCGACTGCTGACCCGAAGGTCGCGGGATCGGATCCCGTCCGCGGCGGCTGCATTTTCGATGGAGGCGAAAATGTTTGAGGCCCGTGTATTTAGATTAAGGTGCACGTTAAAGAACCGCAGGTGGTCAAAATTTCCGGAGCCCTCCGCTACGGCATCTCTCATAATCATATCCTGGTTTTGGGACGTTAAACCCCAGATATTATTATTACAATATCATACGAGCTGTTGCCCATTATTAGCAAACGCTAGCCAATATCAGCTGTTATTTATCCAGCTGGTTAGTCAACATATACTATCACTCTCAAAAATTGTATAGTGCTGTCATTTCGTGATAATTTATGGTAGGCACTGCGAAACAACTACGCATTATTATGGTAATTCATTGTCTAGTGCATATCCCGTCTGGACTTTGGCTTTGTATAACTTGCATGTTCCTAATTTACATCAATGGCGATTTTTTGCTTAAACTAAACGGTGAAGACGTTTCTTATCGCTAATTTAAAAAAGAACTTCTGACGTTCACTTTCCTTGCCAATACAAATCTCCCCATTAAATGTTTCAACTACGGGACTGTAACACACAAAAATACACAAAATAGAAAAATCACGTAAATAGGTTGTAGCAAAACAGGCCAGTGCCTCTACGTCACGGGATCTTCGACCCCCAAATGTCGTACGGTTCGATGGAGAGCCGATTACGACTTTCTCAACATTGCCATCGCATAATTAGCGCTAATTAGTACGTCACGTAGCGAACAGGGGAATGCACGAATTATGCAATCCCGAAACAACCAACCTACGACCAGAGAACGGCGGGAACGGAGTCGCCTATCCTTGCGCGTGCATGGCAAACACCTCTTAATGAATGGCTCATTAGTATCGCACCGTAAGTATGGTCTCTAATGAACGCTCGCTGCTACGTATTCACATGCGCGTTGGCTAACCCTTGGATCTACAGCCAAGTGTTACACGCTGAGATGCAACCAACGGTCGTACGCAACGTTAATAATCATACCTGCAGAGTTTTAAGTGCTAAAACACGACGTGATTACGGGTCACACTGTAGTGGAGGGCTCCATGTATTTCGTCCTCTTGGACTTTTTGACGTGCACCTAAATGTTAGTACACGGCACTCCAGCATTTGGCCTTCCATCGCGATTCACCCGCCGCGGTGGTCTAGTGGTTTATGGTGCACGACTGCTGACCCGAAGGTCGCGGGATCCGAATCCCGGCCGCGGCGACGGTTGAGGCGAAAATGCCCCAGGCCCGAGTACTTAGATTTAGGTGCACGTTAAGAAACCCCAGGTGGTCGAAATTTCCAGAGCCCTCCACTACGGCGTCTCTCATAATCATATCACGGTTTAGGGACGTTAAACCCCAACAATTAGTATTAATTATCCATCGCGATTCGACCGCCATGGCTGGGTTCGAAAGCACGACTTTCGGGTCAGCAGCCGAGCTCCGTAACCACTGTATTACCGTGGCGGCGGTCGTACGCAACGGTGTGCAGAGATAGGGTGAACTCACATGTGGGCATATCGTTAGTGTTAGAGAAGTCAATATCGCTCCTATTAATGCGTATTATAATACGCATTTATCTTATCTTTTATCGGGGTGACGAGTAGTTTGACGTTGCCACATTTCATTGTTGCCTAGATATGGAACGCATGACTGTCGTTGTTGCCTCTACCAACAGAAGTGTTGCGCCTGCTAAGCACGTGGATGAATGGTCCGATTCCCGGCGTGGAGGAACGAAAAGGTTAGGAGGGAGCATTGCGCTATGCGAAGGAAGAAGAAACAACTAGGAAGCGTAGGTACACCAAGCACTCATATGCCAAGCTTCACTTGACCACGTTTTTCCTATGCGGGAAGAACTCCTGAATTTTCTTTAGTGGAAGCGGCCTTTTCGAGGGACTTTAATTCTTCCGTACCTCACCTCCTTCATTTTTCCCTTACACCTGCCTTTCTACGAAGCGAAAAAAAAAAAAAAAACAGCGCGAAACATGGGACAGTGAAAGAGACGGGCCAAGCGCTGCTCCGTCTCTTTCACTGCCCCGTGTTTCTCGCTGTTTTTTTCGCTTCGTTGATCATGTATCAACCAGCCCAAATCAGCACTTTACCTGCCTTTATGTATACGCTCTTTTTTCCCGTGTTTTTAATTCCCAATCCTTTTCCCCTAAGTGTGGGGAAGAAAACGAGAAGTTTCGGTTAATAAAGGTGGTTCTTGAAAGTTAAGAAGGAGGCGACATTTTATGCAACCCTTGCAAGGAGCACGTCTCAGCGCCCATTCCTTTTTTGTTTTGTTTAATTAATTTTGAACACTTGCACTCAGGCTTAGCTCTACGCGGTGGCTCACACCTGCTCACTCCATGGTGAGGACGAACAAGCGTGGTTTCTAGAACGAGTAAGGTATTCTGTGTTCGCTCTACTCACTGCTCAAGGATTGCAAACTGGCGCTTTGCCCCCCTGGACGTCGGAGACGGCTGCTTTTCGTGGGGGGTCCATCTGTTCCGCCCGCTCCATCTGGACGACTGTCGACGTTCGCGAAGCGTACTGGCTAGGAGAGAGATGCTGATGATGAGGATCCTACAACATTGTGGCACGTACCCTAGACTGATGGTGATCCGTTTCTTGATGGCGCTATCCCGCTACTACGGCACCGTCCTCCACTTGAATGAAGAAAAGAAATTTTCGAGGGTTCGTTTCTTTGTTTGAGACAACCTTAAGCTCAGTTGGTGAGAGCATCGGGCGCGTAATCCGAAGGTCGCAGGTTAGGTTCCTGCCTGCAGGAAGTTGTCTTTTCGTCTACTTTTCTTTCTTCACATCTATGTCACAATCACTACAATACACTTGAAAACAGTACAACTAATGTCCCCTATACCTTCTCTGACTTCATTATTTGCTGGCTTTCAGTAAGGTTGTGTCTTCCACTTGGTGGTTCATTCTCTCACAAGCGGGATGAGCCGGAAACCTTATGGCAGCATGTTTTCGGAATCAATTGTCGAGATTAGAGGAACCTGGAAATAAATTAATACAAATACATCTAATGAGTGAAAGTTCTATAAAGATATGAATTTAGAGTTACGTGAAGCATCGATTTAGACAAAAGGGAGTGAGTAATTGGCCGAGAATCGGGCAGCTGTCGCTATTGTTATTCCTGAATCATTTCGAAATGACAAAAAAATTAAATTAATCGGAGCACATAGTACACCGCTGTGGAACAGTGGTTATGGGGCTCGGCTGCAAATCCGAAGATCGCGGGTGTGATCCCGGTCCGCGGTGATCGCATTTCGATGGAGGCAAAATGGTAGAGGCTCGTGTACTGTGTGATGTCAGTGCACGTTAAAGAACACCAGATGGTCGAAATTTCCGGAGCCCTCCACTACGGCGTCTCTCATAATCATATCTTGGTTTTGAGACGTAAAGCCCCAGATATTATTAACAGGGGCACATATACAGGAGGAACCACAAGTATTGCTCGATTGCGCCGTCAAAACGGACAGATTAAAATAACCAATTTTGAGTGCTCACAATATAGGTTGACATATAAGTTCATTCGGTATCGCTACAATGCCAGTATTTAGATAAGCGTGAATTAAAATCACATACGCCGCTTTGTTGCTTGAATAAAACACCCAGCAGAATCATGAAGAGAGAAAGGAACTCTTTCCTTCTCCAATTTCTTTCAGGTGCAATTGATAACGCTCTGAACGAGATCGCAAATTTAGCGGCATCAGGGTTGGAAAAAATGATAATGTGAAGATGATTGTGGTTATGACGAGAACGACAATTTAGATCATGAAGGTGATGATCATCCACCGTGATGACGAGAGCTGCTATCCATTTTTAAGCCAGTGATCTCGTGTGTACATTGGGACCATAACGAAACCGGGAAAACAAGAGCGAAAAAAAAGGTCATAGTTCCTCAACATGGTGTATGCACCCGGGGCTCAAGACGACGTCACTCTTGCTTACGTTATAATGTTTCACTTAAATGAAATTTTTCCATACCATACCGGTGCTTTAGGCAATGATAACGCTAATGATGGTAATGAAGAAGAAGAAGATAATAAACTATGGACAGATACTAGCTACTGAGTGGTACAGGCAAAGTGTATCAAAGGTGAACTATTGTCAGGTAAGAATGAAAAAAAAAAAACATTTTTTTCTACTCAACAAGGGAAATCCTACGCAGCCGAGCAACCAAATTTGTCCCTGAATCCAAGAAAGTACTTCCTTCATAGAAAAGAAAAGGAAATCAGGGTCAAGTCAAAAGGAAAAAAGAATTTCCGTAAGTTTTGCGTAAGGGCGCACTCGTGATGGCAGTGAATAAAGATGCGATTAATGTCACCAATGACAATCACGGCGCCCTTTAGGACTAAGCACTACGATGTTATAGAGCGAACAAAAAAATTTACACCATCTTCCCAAAGGGAACCCTGATGGGATTCGAAGCAGCAGCAGTTGCGCATGGGAGCGGTGGAGAGGGTGAAGCGAGAGAGAGGTGACACGTACAGACATGCTTCAACGCGTACGTTAGGCGCGCGTCAGGTGGCAGCTGCGGGCGCTGCGGCGAGCGCGCGGCAGGCGAGGGGGAGCGTGACGTCAACGCGCAGCTGCGGCGTGACCTACTTGGCATCCGCTCCAACACCTGTGGCGAGGGGAGCGCGTTGCGGCGCGTTCGTACGGACGCACGGACGGAGGGACAGCGTTACACAGCCTAGTCAAAGAGCTGCTTCGCATCTAAGAAAAGCTGCGCCTAACTCAAAAACTTGTCTGATGATCAATTAATACGATTCAAAACTCGGCCACACCACAGAAGAATAAGAATCTTGTTAAGTACATCTAAACGGCTGTAATGGAGACGGTAGCAAAAAGGACTAGATAGAAAAAATAACAGCTTCCAACTACTGCCATCTGACACGCATCATCGCCACCCAGCGCAATCACCCGATACGCCACAACTCTTGTTCATAACCGCGCACTCCTCGCCAAGAAACATAAAGTCAGCATCTCAGAACAAGTGCCACCCTACCATTACGACGTCTCGAAACGCGACCTGACTGCAATGAACGTTATTGCGTAACCGTCGCTGAGGCGGCAACAACTCGCGATAATAACCGAAACAAAATATCCGAGACGAAGGCAAGGAAGCTCTCGCTACGCTCTTCGCATGCCGACATCAGAGATGTCTGTCGGGGAAACGAAACGCCTAATTGGAGGCCCGTAACCAGCTGCGTCGTAATTGGCGCGAGGCGGCGGCAGAAGCTGCAGATAAAGGCCTCGAGGGGGCGACGGGTCTGATGCGTGGCTTCCTTGATGAGATCGTTTCTCGGCGACGCATCGCACATGGAGAGGGCTGCCGCGCCGCACTCGTTGCAAGCTTGGTCTGGAGATGCCCTATTAACAACGAGGTGTACGGGCGAGAGAAGAGAGAGATTGCATCTAGAGAAGGTCAGGGGAGAAGGGGGAGAAGGGGGAGAAGGGGGAGATGGCGCTCAGGAAGCGCTAGGAAGTGATGAGCCAGCAGCGAAAGAGTGAGAGAGATATCGCCAAGAAAGGTTTGGGGGAGGGGGGGGGAGGGAGAAGGCGAAGATTGCGGCCAGGAATGGTTAGATGGAGGGAGAACGAGTGACGGAAGAGTGAGATTGGGCCCTAGAAAGGTTAGGGGGGGGTAGGGTGGGGGGGGACGACTGGCAGAAAAGTGAGAGGGATTGCGCCCAGGAAGGGGTTAGGGGAAGGGACAGGAGGCAGGGGAAGAGGAGAGCCAGGGGAAAGGGGGGAGACGGGGGGGGAGGGGGAACGAGGCGTTGTAGCGGTATTCCAATATCGTCCGAACACGACGCGTGCCTTTGCGATGAGCGCGGCGTATGGCAACGTTCAAGCAGCCGTCGTCATCATCAATGGGATCAAGCGGGGTGGCTCGACGTCGGAGGCGTCAGCATTCCTCGCGCGAGCATTTCCTCGTCCGGCACTTTCCCGAAGTGCTGACGCGGCAGGCTGGCGCGGAACATTCTTCGGCGAGTGAGAAGGCGGGAGAGGGTGTGGCGGATGGTTAACGAACGCGAGCGGTTTGCGGAAGCGAGGCTTGATGGAAATCGTTTGATGGAGCGAGTATGAATGACTGCTAGACATTCCAGCGGGAGCTCGGAGTAGTTGATGTGGGAGTGAGTGAGTGAGTGAGTGAGTGAGTGAGTGAGTGAGTGAGTGAGTGAGTGAGTGGTGAGTGAGTGAGTGAGTGAGTGAGTGAGTGAGTGAGTGGTGGTGAGTGAGTGAGTGAGTGAGTGAGTGAGTGAGTGAGTGATGCTTGGCACATGCTCCGTGCGTTAGCGGCATGGTTATTTAATATCGCGCATGCTCATCGCGTTATCGATGAGCGTCTTCGAAGAAGGTGGGACTCAGGTTACATGGTGCGCGATGTCCAAATGGTCTCAGCGCTAACGCACTGTGCATGTGCCGAGCTTTGTGTTGGTGTAAGCAGGCGTCGCTGATAGCACCGTGTGGTACACACTCCTGTGTTCACGCTAAACGTGCTCACGATTATAACTGGTAACTGTCCCTCGTCAACATATACTACGGGCAAACGCTACCTCATTGACTATAGGATGTAATAATAATAATGAGTGCTGGGGTCTTACGTCCCAAAACCACGATATGATTATGATGGACGCCATAGTGGAGGGCTCCAGCAATTTCGACCACCAGGAGTTCTTTAACGTGCACCTAAATCTTACTACAAGAGCCTCTAGCATTTCACCTCCGTTAAAAAAAGGCCACCGCGGCCTTGATTCGATCTCGTGACCTTCGGGTCAGCAGTCGAGGACCAACACCACCATTGCAGGTGACCTTTGGATGCAGTATGAAGGGTAGTATGCTTAGGAAAGTTGAAAGTACTTTTATTACAGCAAGTAATTAGTTTTTTGTTTGCAAGAGACCACACATGAATTTTTTTAAGCATAGAGAAACATATTGATCGACTTCAGAGCAAGCACTATTTGAACTTCGCATTGCAAGACACTAAGAACCGATGGGTACAGTCGGCTTGGGCATGAAATCCTGTGATGCAACCATCCAGGAAGAGCACCATAACAGAAATGTATAAACGCCTTAGAAGCGAGCTATAACATTGAAGAAAAAAATCTAGGCGAATAAAGCTCGTCGCTATTTGTGAACAGTCATTTATCACAAGTTGCCTATCGCCTGCTCAAAACTCCAAAGATTCTGAAGTTTCTTACAGCTGAAGTATCGCAATCATAATTGCCTTGAAAATTGATCGTAGCGCAGGCTAAGGACGAGGAGAAAAGAAAGACACATACGACACAACACAGCGCTAATGCCTTCAAAGCTGTGTGGCGTGCACCAGTGATCACAATAATATCATGCGTGATCTACTTCGCATAGAGTATTTGAGCGGGATTTTCTAGACCACTCTACCGGCCACAAGCACATTACGACGGCAAACGCTGGGGCGCAGAATATAAGCACTCTGAAGCGAGGAAAGCTTCCTGCCTCCGGTCCCATTTCCGCAAACGCGAAATTATGACGTCTAATCTTCGCAAGCCGAATTCCCCGATATTTCGTGCGAACCTCTAACGGCGAGATTCTCCGTGACAGTTCAAGGACTGAATTGTCTTGTGTCGCATGAAAGCTTCTGTGCAATCACAACGTACCCATATCTTCGTGAAGAAATCAAAGAGGTAAAAGATAGAGGAGGCGAACGTCGTCCGAATCAAGACGCTTCTCAAACCTTATTTTACGCTCGATGGCCGCCATCATGTGAGGGATCGCCAGACTGAACCGGAGAGAGCTCCTGGACAATAAACCCTATCGAAAATTTGCGCTCGGAACAAAAGGAAATAAAAAAATATATCAGGGTTCGTAACGGTAACGCTCGCGCACGTGTATCAATGCGCAGCGCACCTTTTCCCATCGACTGTATCCCGTGCTACGCTCGTACAGCCGCGAAAACGGGAGAGGTAAAGGTTGCCGAACGTACACACCCTCAACTCTCCCCATTACTCGCTCTAACTCTCTCCCCTACCTTCCCCCAGTCTCGAACCAAAGCCCTATCCCCCGAATTCTTCGCCCATCCCGGTAGCGCGGCGACGGGAATCTAGCGTAAAAAAAGGCGGCCCGAACGAAAATGGGGAGAAAGGGAATGGAGAGTCCGGGAGAGATAGGGAGATGGCACCGTCGCTGCCGAGGAGAGACGAGCGCCGGTTTTTACGCTCGGAAGCGCTTATCGACGCCGACAAGACGACGTCGACGACGCTTTAGATGAGACACCGTATCGGGATGGGAGCACCGACGGCAGATCGTCCATGCTCTTTTTCCCGTCCTCCCCATTTTATCATCCCCATTTTGTTCCATCTTTGCTTTTTTCCTCTTCGGGCAACGGGTGCAGTAGGATGAAGGCACGAGGTATGCATTAACGTCGCTGTATCCTTCCCTATTACGGTACGTGCGGGAGAAGGAGCGAGGGAGGAGGAGAGGGGATGGATGGTGGACAGGCGGAATCGTAAGAAGGGGAGGGAGAGGAGGAGTGGCATAAAGAGGAGCGTGGGCCGATGAGACAACGGCGGCAGTGGCGGCGTTGCGCACGACTTGCATGCATAAAAATCAATCTCTCTTGTGTGCCAACGTAGCGTTGGCTGCTCGTGCCTGCTGGCTGCCAGGAGCACGCGGCTCTCTTTCCCTTTCCCTTTTGTGTCGGATTATAGTAGGGAGCGAAGTCGTTCGGTGACGCGAACCCCGTCCCGCGCCTTCTCGTCCCGTTCCCGATGAAGGGAGAATTTAGGGAATAAAGGGAGAGAGAGAAAAATGAGGGGTGCACGTGGGAGTAGAAAAGAGAGGGAAGAGTTATGGGCTGTTCGGAAGGGAAGGCGCAGAGGATTACGCTGTGGTAACAAACTTCCAAGCGTAGAGAAGGTGTTGAAAGGACGGAGAGATGACAGATAGGAAGCCGAGTGGCAACTTTTGGACTTCCGGGGATGGCTAGACACGGACCTGATACCGAAAGATTGCGGGAACAAAGGGAAGTCTTGGATGCGCGCGAGTAAGTGCCAGCTAATGGGGCATAGGCGTATGCAAGGAAGTTGTTAGATAGAATTAGTTTGTCCAGAATCTTCTTTGCGTTAGCGTTATACCGGATACCGTAGGCGCGAACGTCAGAGGCCGGATAGTTGGTGCCGTCTGGCAGGGCCGTGAGGAACCGGGCAAGCGCATAGTTCATTACCGCAGAAAGCTATTGCATTCTAGTCTCTGCATAACTTCCTCCTTTCCCAATCATCATCCTTCATCACTCCTTTCTTTTCCCTTTCCTTTTTATCGTGTGTAGAGTAGTTAGCTAGAGTGCACTGACTCAGATCGACCTCTCTGCCTTCCAATAAATTGTCTTTCTTTCTCTGCTGGCATGAATAATTGGTAGCGGCCTAATACCGAATGAATTTCCTTTTTAAACACTTTTTTGTGGTTGCACAAAGCGTCAAAAGATGTCGATACCATCGTCTGGCAACCTGGTATTCCGTAAAACACTTTGCGTAGAGCGAAATACCAGACAAGCTAAATACCTCTTTCATCTCGTCACAGGAGCTGCAGGATGCAACGACCGACCACACGGCGTCGCGTCTAGGCAGTGAAGTGTGGATTAGGGAAAGACCGAAATGACGGAGTCGCGGTAACGTGTTCTTCAGAGCGAGAATTTCGGCAGCACGTCACGTGCTGTAAAAATTTGTCAAGTAGTTATGACGTCACTAGGACGTTGTATCACGTGACTTCACTTGATGATGTCATCACACGACATCGTTGCTTGGCACAAAGGTGGCCCGATCCCGGAGTCACTGCAGAAGCACGTGAGATGCAGAGAGAAAGCTTTCAGGTTGGTGAAGGGATCAATACAATTGACTGAGGAGAAAACGAAGAAGATAATTGATGGTAGCGCAGGCTAAAGACACGGACAAAAGAAGGCACATTCGAGACACCACAGTGCTGTGGTGTCATGAATGTGCCTTCTTTTGTCCGTGTCTATCAATTATCATGCAACCATACCAACAAGCCCAAATCACCACACAATGGGTTTGGTCTCCGAGACGTCTTAGGCAAATGCTTGTTGGACCATGTGAGTTTTTCGCAGCAGAATGAAGGAAGAGAAATGACATCACTAAGATAGCAAGAAGACAGCAAAGAGGTCGCTGCAGGTGGCCAGAGTTCAGGAAAGAGGAGGACGAAACAAACGCAGTACGAGCAGCTAAAAGAGCTCGGAAGCGCTGAAAACAGGATGAAGACATTGTCTTGCCTTACGGGTAACGCAGACACAATGAAGCAGTTAGCGTTTTCCCACATAAGAACGCCTCGAAGAGAACGAAGGAACAACAAAGGGATGCTCGAAGACCCGAGGAGGACAGCGGGAACGGGAGAACATGCATAAGCCATTCTGGTGTACCGGAGACGATGTGTCCTTTGTGACAGAAAAACAAACGTCGGAGATAGGGAACACAGGGAACAACCAAAGTAGGAGAAGGTACCTCGGAACGTGGAAGGACACGGAGGAACTGGAAAATAACGATGATAACGCATTGCGATGCCGCTCCGGGAGAGATGCCGTCATGCGTTAGTGGCGTGCCGACGAGCGAATCCAACCGTGCAGCAGTAACGATGTGCCCGACTTGAAAAAAAAAAAAATGTGCGCATGTTTGTGAGGCAGGGTCTCGGACGAAAAGAGGATAACAACGGTAAGCTAACGTTGCGCCCCTGTCTTCGCCGAGTCGTTATTTCAACCTCCTCTCCGTTCTCGTTCTCCTCGCTCGAAGCACGTATCGTCATTCTCGTGTCCGATGAAGCGCGAAATGAGAGACGGGTGCATGCACAGAGCAGCCCGCGCGTGCTCGTTCCCCGGTTCGCTCGACGAGCTTGTCAAGGCTGCATACCTGCGTCTTCGCCCGTTAAGGATGCTGAGTGCATTCCTGGATCCAGAAAACTCGCTGTATCGCAGGAATATACGGATAAAAAGGAAGCTAGATACGGCCCGTTTTCTCGACCACGTGACAGGCTGTTGTTCGCGAAGGAACGTCTCTAATGGGCGAGCGAACGAGTACATCGGGGAGTTTGCAAAATAACGAAAGAATGGGAGTATACAGCTAGAAAGTTTTAACAGCGCATGCTCACTAATGGATAAATACCAGCTTGCCCAAGCTTCAACTTTTTCGAAGTATACAATGTAGTAGAGCTTCGGATAAAGGTCAGGGGATGCGATTTGTGTCGACCGCGCGTCATAAGCCGCGCAACGCCAATGGCCTACAATGCACGACGTCTATCTATCTATCTATCATCTAAAGCTTGGACAGGATGAAAAGGGCGATTATTTAGCCCAGTAAATTTTTGTTCATTGTGTTTTCTTGAATACTATAGAGGAAATGCCATTACTCTTATATGATTTTAATGAGAACTAACAGACAGTGATGCCAAGGCAGGTATAGGGGATATCATTAGTAATAATTGTGATATAAATGCGAAGAAAGAAAAGTGGACGAAAAGATTACTTTCCTCTAGAAGGAATCGAACTTGCGACCTTCAAATAACGCGTCCGATGCTCTACCAACTGAGCTACAGCGGCGGTCATCCCCCCGTCCACTTTATAGGGTGCATTTAAACCTGGGAATGTTAGTCAGCGCCGCCACTATAGTCGCGGACAACTTTTCTTGGCAATGAAGGGAAGGCTACGGAGCCAAACTGGGCGTGTGCCACCGCTGAAGAATTATAGTCCCAATTTGTGTCCGAGTTTTTCGCGTGAAAATTATAAAAAACAACATTACTTCTTTTTTCTACCGGTTGCTGTTTATAAAGAGACGCAGTACGCTTTAAGAAGATATTGACATTTGCTTTATTTTATGCAGTGTCATTTCGCGTTTTTGCACGTGTGAAAACGTCGCACGTTTTGCGCGCACCTCACAGTCAAAATTGCGTCTTCGTCTTCTGGTGAGCGCTCGTCACCCGCCAGCTATTTCGACGACTCGCCGAAGGAGCTTGTGACGAATTTCACTCACAGATGGCTGTCTAAGGAAACGAAGCAAATTGTATGCAATGTTATTATTCGAAAACGGCCGTCATTCGAAACGCGAGTCGTGACCGGACTACTTCGCGGAGGAGTACATGTGCAGTCGCTCCGCCCCCGTAGCTTTCCCTTCATAGCCAAGAAAAGTTGTCCGCGACTATAGCCGTGGCGGTGGGTGTGGAACACTTTTTTTTTGCCTGTTGGCGTCATGCAGCACGTGATCTGATTACGAGCTGGCACCTGACCAATAATCCCTCGCATACTACCTGAAGGCATCCACTCTGCCAGAACGACAGGGGAAATTTAAGGGCTCGTTTTTCTTTGTTAGTTCTCTTTAACGTTGTGTCTAACCAAGAAAAACAAGCCCTTGAATATCCCCTTATTTCCATCTTATACGATTTGGTATCACTTAAGCGTTAGTGTCTTTCGAAGAGGCAGTGTCGAGTTTGACTGCGGCTTTTGCGGACGTTATTAAAGGGCTTACGCCGCGTGCGCTGCAAGCGTACCGATGCAACGTATGACGGTTTATATGCATATCTGTTGACATTAGCAGGAAAAACTTTGAGTCTTGCAAGAACAGAGTTTGACACTCACTAATGATCCCGGTGACAGTCTAATAAAGATAATCCCCAAACATTCCAATATCTTTCTTTTTATAAGAATGGATTGTTGGGATGAGTTGATCCGCCATAATAAAACTAGCGCAATCTTCGGTATTGCGCAAGCCTTCGGTAATACCGCAAAAAGCTTATATAGATTACCTACAGGGCCACCTTAGACAAGCGTAATTGCGCCTGTTGGATTCTCACACGTGCTCACCTAACCTTCCTATATATATTTCGTTTAGTTTTCTGAAAGCGTTCAGTTGTAAGTAAGCGCACGCGTTGTCGCCTTCTTCTCTATGACCTCGTTTTCGCGCTTTTTTTCATTATTACCTCTTTTTTTTTTTTGTCGAAGACTTAGGCAAATGACTCCTACACCCAACTCGTTCGACGACGCGAGCCAGATTGATGAAGCGTTAACTCCAGATTCCGAGCTGTGCCATCTCGCACTCCAAGAAAACGATGATCCCCGTGCGAGTGCGCTTCGATTGGTGGACCTTTTTCTGCGAGTGTGAGGAGCATCCTTCGCCGATTGGGCACATCGCTGCTGCCACAGGCTGATTGATGATCATTCTCTCTCTCTCTCACCCCGGACATTGTCGTGCCGGAGAATATGGGCGGGCGTGGTGACCTTTTGCGTGGCCAGATAAAAGAGGCAGAACGACCAATCAGCATCGATTTCGCTGTGACGTACGGCCACCGGCTTCAACGTGAATGAGCTCGTCGGCGCTCTTATCCCAGCTGTACCAGTAATTGTTAGATCGGGCCCTGGGCCGGGCTCGGGCCCATGAGCTTCGGGCCCGGGCCGGGCCGGGAGCCTGGGTCAGGCCCGTATCAGGCCCGACTCTCATACACGTCGGCAATGGCGCGTAATGCTGTTTGGCTTTGTTGTTTTGGGGCATTTAGCCAGCTGTACCAGAACGGTGCACTGGAGCGGAAGCTAAAGCAGGCAGTGAGGAAAGGAAGTGAGCAATTACACCAGAGACGAGGAAGTCAGCTAGGTACTTCCTGCGTTGTGCCCGAGGTGATAGGGAATAACGAACAGGAAAAGCTTAAAGTACAGATAAATAAAAGAAAGTAAAAGCATCAAACAATATGATTAATGTCTTATCCTGCAGGTCCGAGACGATCTGCTCTTTATTCAACAGCAACTGCACAACTACAGCAACAGCCACTGTTACTTGAAGTTTTCGAGTTCAATACTGTAGAGGATAATGAGTGGCGGCTCAGGACAGGCCCTTTTGGATGCTCAAAACGTTTTCCAGGTGACGTAATAGAAATCTGGATGTACCGGCTGGTGTTGCGGAGTAAACAGTACATAACGCGCGACTGAGAAGTAGAGTATACGAGGTGCTCCACTTTTCTTTCTTTCTTTTTTTTGTTATGGTGGCCATGTTTCCGCAACACCTGAACACATAAATACCAAACAGTACACCTTGTCTTGCTGTGATTTCTTATTAACCTTGTCCTAACATAGCGTTTAATGAGAGAAAAAAAGGGAAATACTGTGCCGAAAGAAGTTCGTATTCGATTTTACGACCGCCGAAGCTGAAACCACACTTTCTCACCGTGATTAGGTTCGACGTAGGGAAAATAACCTGTTTAATACTCTTCGGTAACCATCCTACTGCCGCCAGTGTAAGGATTACTAGGGTAACCAACAACCTAACCTAACTACGCCACCTTATTGCTATTGGACCCCTTCCTGTTATAGGATACCTCGCTCTCGTATAGCGCTAGTTCTTTGTTTTACCGATTACACAGACTACTACGCTTACATATTCAATATTCTTGTCGACATAATGGTTGGCCATCCGCTTGTGCGTTTACGTTGCCCATTTCTTCAAAACATGGGGCAGGAAGCAAGGGTTTAAGGGCGGGCATATGGTGAGGAAATTGACGCTCTTAGATGGACACTGTACGCGGCTGTTCTTCGAAACCGAAGACCTGCTTGTAAGGGGCTTTAACGCGCTGAACATAACTAAACAAAAAAGAAAAGCATAATCAGGAAGAAGATCATCAAGTTAGGCTGGTTGGTTAGGGCTCATTCCATGGTTCCTTAACTGAGCTTAGACAAGGACAACCGAGGAAGACTGAGCACGTGCTGTCTTTTTTTCCCCTCTGTTGTCCTTGTCTTAGCGTAGTTCAAAGCATTACGGAATGAACGTAACCAGGGACCACACTTCCTTTTTTTTTTTGGCAGCAAGGTCGACAGCTGGGCTAGTTGGTAAGGTTCCATAATATTTAAAGCAACGCGAACGACATGACAAAAAGAGGACAAGCAGTGGACTCAACGACCCAGGGCATGACCAGTCCCATAGGCGTGCGCAGTGTTGCCCATAAGAGATGGGGGGTGGGGGACAATGTTTCATCGCAGTGCACCCCTCCCCCCCTCTCGTCCGTTGAGTCCAGATGAAAACATGCTTCACAACATGAAAACTGAAGCCATGAGGTGCTCTCACAACGGCCTGCTTTTGATCCATGGCTGTCCGGGATTAAAGGTAGGAAGTATGAACAGTCCTTAGAATGCAACATCAGTGGCCGCCATCGTCGCCAAAAACCTAAGCCGCCATAACTTTGCTCTTAAAACAATTACGAGCATGTTCGACTGAATAAAAGTAACGAAATGCTTTGATCAGCAAGTCCGTTCGTTGTCTGGAATAGAAGTGATCGCAGGAAAGACGAGACGCAAAAAGACAATACAAGAATGCTCTCGTTCTGTCTTCCTGTCTTCTTGTGTCTCGTCTTTCTTGCGCACAAATCTATTCCCTGAGTGAAAGTATTGCACAGACTTCAGCTCGAACCTCCAGGATCTACTATGGGCCATCCAGCAAGCCCGTGAGGGGGCGAGGAGACAGTGTCTCCGGAGTACTTCGGGGGTGGCCTAGGCCCAGGCCACGAATTTGCCGGAGTTCTTAATAAAGTTGTTACCTCCGCTATCACAACGCCCCCCCCCCCTCCCCACCTGACCGGGGGAGGGGGGGGGGTAGGGGTAGTGGTGGTAACAACTTTACTAAGAACTCCGGCAAATTCTTGGCCTGGGTAGCCGTCTCCCTTTCCTGTCTGTGCTGACGCCTATGCACGGAAGTCCTGATACTTCCAAGCTGAGTAACATGTCAACGACTTTCATTTCTCTACAGCTTGCTGCCGCTGCCGTAATAACCCTCATCCACCCATCACAGCCTGCGGTTTCTTTCTGCCGCATCCATTCTTTGTAATGCCCTCTGTTTCTTGACGTCTAGCTATTAGACGCAAGCCAAGCCATACCTGCGGGAGGGCACGCGGGATACCTGGTGGGGTTATTAGGGCTCCTTGTGCCACCGGGTATAGTATAGCAGCCGAGATGTTTTACAGCCTCTCATTCTGACGCTTGGATGGAGTCAGCCGGGTGCCCACGCAAAAAAGAAAAAAAAGAAAGTAAGCAACACCAGACATGGAATAGGCCACACTAACACAGGATTTTCGCCGTGGCGGGCGAAACGGCACCGTGTGCTGGTTTGATGGAGCTGTCTGATGGCGACCGTAAAGTCTAGCCTTGGCCTTCCCCCTTCACCTCAAGACGAACAGTTAATGTATGTCCGCGGCGGGGGCAGTAAACGTCGAAGCAATATAGTGGCTGCCAACTTGTACTTGACTTGGCTGGAGTTGGTATACTCCCGCAAGAAACGAGCGTGCATTGCAGTAAAGCGAGGGATGAAGCTAGACCGGAAATTAGGGCTAGCGGCCGGTTCTATGTCTACGGCGATGTTTTCTTCCGTAGCAGCTGCACGCTTATTAGAACAAGAACAACGCGTATTATAACACACTGTACACGTTCAGCTGGTGTAGTTAAGTGAAGGTATAGTATGTTATATTACGCATGCTCTATGCTTCAATAAACGTGCACGGATAACTTCCGGTTCGAAGATTACAGAGATGCATTTGTTACAGTGGCTACACGCTTATTGGAACAAGAAGCGTGCTTATTATAACACTCTCTACACGTTCACTGTTCACTGCACAGTTCTTTTTGTTGCGATAATGCTTGTCCATAAGTCAAGATATTCGTGCGTATGTGCGTACTAGATGTGTGCTGTAAGGTCTGTGTTGTGTATGAAGTGAAGCAGTGTCTTGTGGAAGCTGTTATGGTGTATCCAGCGGTCATAGCTGGTTCTGTCAGTGTAGCGAAGGCCGGCTTGCAGTAGGAGACAGGAGCGTTCCGATTGTAACCTTTGGCATGTCCATATTAAACGCGCGTAACGTTGTTGGGGAACTTAGTTGGGAAATGGACGAAGTTTAGGGAGTAAGGGCAGCTTGAAATTCGGAGAGGGTAATGGGGAGTCTATTCAGTAATGCATTGCTGTCTGACGTCATTGTATTTGTCCTGCTTCGAGGCATCCTTCGCTTCCCCTTCCCCGCAAGGCACATTTCGCCTTCTTTCCTTTTTTTAGGATCCTGTGTAAGTATGAACCATAATCCTTGCAATGATTTAATTTTGGGCGCGATTGATACGACGTTTCTGCTGGCCGTGCAAAAAAAACAACAACAAAAAAGAACACTCATAAGGTTCCTTATGCATTCGCCTAAGACAACTCGTTCTTGTTCTTGTTGACCTTCTACTGTGGCTCGCACCCACTGTGGGGAATTGGCCAAGAATCCAGTGGTCTTATAAACTGTTATGGAAGTTTAGAATAATGGAGGTTAACTCTAAGGCGAAAGCCATCTTTTTACTCTCAGTTGACGTATTCATCTTCCTCCGCCCCCCTTCTGAAAGCTCTCTGCACCGCAGCTGCCTTTGCACTTCTTCCATGACCTGCGCACTTACGACCACGAGATCATGCGATGCGATGACCTAATCACGTGACCTCATGATGACGTCACAAGCTTCGTCGATCTGTTGTCGTGATGACGTGATACGGGGACGTCGTCACGTGATGATGATTTTTTTTTTGCGTCACTCGTGTTCACGCCGACGCCGCCGAACGCCGACAGCCAATTTTCGTGTTCGATGGGGCATCTAAGGCTTTCGCCTTAATGATATTACAAAAGAGAAGGAGGAGGATACAATGTTTATCAAGAAGAACAAGAAGAAGGAGGAAAAAAAGGATGGGGGGAAATGTCAAGGGTAATTTCCCCATTCCAGGACACCAGTGGCCGCCGCTAGTCGCCCGGGCTTGATCCGGCAGACACCTTCACAAAGAAAGAAAATGCACAGTTGAAGTGCATCACACGTGTCTACCTGCACAGCGCCCTGTGCTCTCTTCCTCGCCAACGTGAACCTTTTTATGGGCCTGTTTCCCAAGAACATTCGTCTGTACCGCCGCTTTTCTTCGTCTTCGCATTAGGGGCTGACGCCTACGTTTGCGCCCGTAAACTCTGTCCAGACGACGGCGCAAAACGAATCGTGCAAAACAGGAGCCGTGCGAGGTCAGCCGGGGTCATCGCCAGGTCGAAGTATAAGCTATCACGTGCGACGTAAGCCGCCTCCCCTCCTTGCCTTGCCGCCCTGCCCAGCGACTGCTGGATCAGCGCGTTTGCTGCCGTGCAGTACGCTGCGCGGAGATATATGTGTTCGGCCGCGCTGTGGGCGGCGGAACCGCAACGACAGGGTGGAGGCAGCCGCGCCGCTCGTCGATCAAGGCTGATGGGCGACGTCGTGAATACGGACCGCGTATATGGTCTGGCCACGGAAAGGCCCGGATCGCTGACAGAGAGGCGTTGGCCGGCCGGCCGCTACGGCAAAAGGAGAAACAGTCCGTAAAAAAAAAGAAGAGGGAGTAAAAGAAGGGCGGAGGAAAGGCGTTAGCCCAGGGAAGAAGGACGGTAGAAAACCGAAGGAGTAATAAGAGAGTGCAGAGGAGTAAAAAAGAGGCCAGAGGGAAGGCGTTGGCCGCTAGGGAAGGAGAAAGGCAAAAAACCAAAGGAGTAAAAAAAGAGAGTGCAGAGGAGTAAAAAAGAAGGCAGAGGGAAGGACAAGGACTCGGTAGAAAAAAAAAGAGGGAGTAAAAGGAGGGCAAAAGGAAAGGCGTTGTCCAACCTAGGGAAGAAGAACGGTAGAAAACAGTAGGAGTAAAAAGAGAGTGCAGATGAGTAAAAAGAGGGCAGCGGAAAGGCGTTGGCTTCATAGGGAAGGAGAAAGGCATAAAATGGGGGAGTAAAAAAGATAGTGCAAGGGAAAGGCGTTGGCCGTTAAGTGAGGAGAGGGACAGAACAGAAACAGGGAAGTGAAGGGAATTGAAGGGAAGTGTCAGCAGCAAAGATAGGAAAGGAAAAGTTAGGAAGTTGAAGGAATGTTAAGGCAAGGCGTTGGCTGCTGTAGGCGATGAGAAAGGTAGAAAAAACAGGGCAGAGAGGAGAGGATAAAGGGACGTGTTATAATTTCTGGGGACGGAGGGTAGAGAGAAAAAGTTATTGAAAGGTAATGGAGAGCGGCCTTCCGAGAAGAGTGCGAAACAGTAAATGATAAGCAAGAATTAGGCGTTGTGCACTAGGGCAAGAAGGAAAAAGCGAGCGACGTGGGGATGAAATAATGCCTTTTATTCCCAATCGAAGTTGTAGGAGGAACACGGGAGCGAACGATAGGTAATGGGAAAGAGTCGACTGTTAGGAAAGGAGTAATAAGAGAGTGAAATAAGGGGTATGGTAAGGTTTGCCCGCGAGGCAGGACGAAAGGAAAATGGGGGGAGTGAAGGGAGGGTAGTGTAAAAGTTCAGCACCAGTAAACATATGAAAAAAATGAGGAAGTGAATGAAGGGGCGCAATGTAATAAAATGAAACAAATAACGTGACTTGAACAAGGGTAAGTGATTGATAAATAATAAAAATGCAAATATGTAAAAGCTTTTAATTATGCCATCAAATAGTAAATGATTTTGGTACATGTTAATTGAAATGCCACAAAAAAAAGTGAGGAAGCATAGAAGCACGAAATTCACACTGCTTTAAACAGTGATTACAGCGTCCGGAATCTATCACTGTAGACCGCGAGGTTGCGGCTTGGACTCCTAGGTTATCCGCAAACAACACTTTTGCTTCGGATTTTCTTTGTAATCTGTTTTTGCGCATTTTGTCACTGACGTCATTTCCGTCACGGAAATGACGTAACTGATGTCTTAGTGAACCCCGCCATAAAACACTTTCGTGTTTAAAAGAAAATTATGAATATGTGTAAGACGGTAGAAAAGAGGAAATTGTAATGTTGATGGCTAGGTTTAGGTATACCTTGAAATTAGTATTAAAAGCTGTACTATTTTAAACGTTGGATAGAAAATATCAAAAGAAAAAGAAAAAAATGCAAGGGGTGAATAGAAATGGCGGGAAAAGCGAGAACAAAATGGGGGCACGGAAATCCAGGAAGCGGGGACACAAGAGGGCGCGGCTCTCCACCTTTTTTCTGCTCCGTAGCGAAACAATTTGGCCCGTGTCGTGCACTGCCGGCGGCTCTATACGGCGGGGCTCAACCTTTATTGCTCGGGTGTGTACTGGTTTCAGCTAATGGGGTTTCAGCTAGGGCGTGCATCATCACCATATGCTTTATCATCTTCGTTGTCCGAAGAAGCGCGCGTTTTGCCCGTCACAACTTGTACTACATTCGTGCCTTTCCCTCTGTGTTCTCTTGCAGCAAGGTCCACGAGTGATAGTTCTGGATGAAAAGAAAGCAGCAAACAAGTGCACGTGGCATATTAGAAATGTTGAGAAATTGTTGAATATGGACTGTCGTCAGAATTAGCGCTTCGACAAGTGGACTTGTTTTAATGTGATAGCGTTAAATAGCTCGTTTCGTAAAAATTCCGGTGTCGG
>JALIZH010009643.1:0-10332 GCA_030522465.1 Rhipicephalus appendiculatus | reverse complement strand
CGAATGGGTGCAGAAATGTTTCTCTTTTAGATGCGAAGCAGCTATTTGACTAGGCTGTGTAACGCTGTCCCTCTGTGCGTACGGACGAACGCGCCGCAACGCGCTCCCCTCGCCGCAGGTGTTGGAGCGGTGCCAAGTAGGCCACGCCGCAGCTGCGCGTTGACGTCACGCTCCCCTCGCAGTGCGCGCTGACGTCACTCTCTCCCTCGCCTGCCGCGCGCTCGCCGGAGCGCCCGCAGCTGCCGCCTGACGCGCAACGACGAGACCTACGCCAGCCATCGCTTCAAACGAATCTTCCAGCGCTCACCGCAGCACCCGCGTTAGCGCCGTTCAACCCGTGACGCCACCCGTGCGCAACGCTGCTGCTTCGCATCCCATCAGGGTTCCCTTTGGGAAGATGGTGTAATTTTTTAGTGCGCGTCTCAAGAGCAGTTGATACAAACTCTAGCAGCGTTCCTCTAAAGTAAAGCGCACCCTTCGCACCATCTAGCGAGTGGCACTGAACACGCCGAAGTGCCTCCGAGATCTGCGTGCCGACAGCGGTAAATGCTCGCCGTTAGCATTAAAAAGAACGAGTGGCACGTGTGGCCTCTCAGCTGTTTCAATCAATTTGGACGTAGCGCCCTCTCCTCGGAACAACAATAATTTTGTTCGCTTCTCGTCTGCTTAAAAATGAAAAAAAAAAGCTCGTCTCATATTCTGGCTTTGGCCATAGCTTAAAAAAGCGGCAGACCATCTGCGCGTTCTATCTTCCTGGATGGGCAGTCACCTTTTCCTCCCTGTTCATAAACTGGCAGAGGGCTCGACATAAAAGAACGTAGGTGAGAAGTCTGCGTGCACGCAGAAAGCCTATAATGATGTCAGTAATGGCAGCTGCTACAGTCAAAATAGCAGCGTGTGACCGGTTTCCTTGTTTACGTTAACAACCACAATGAAATACCAGTATGAAAGGACGAAATTATGTGGTGGCAGATATTCGCCTTTCGATGGAGGCAAAATGCGAACCTGTGTGCTGTGAAATTTCATGCTAAAGATTTAACTCCTGGTGGTGGAAATTATCAAATCCGTCGACTACGGCCGGTAGTACACACATGCGGTCGCATTCTGAGATATTGAATAGTCTAGCAAACTGCGTACTGTCTGCCACGCAATTAGATTCATACTTTCCTTTGTCTGGGTGTCCTTGCTGTATAAAACCGGGAGTCAGTTTTGATAACTAGACATTTCATTCCTGTGATTTTTTTTTCTTCTGTTTCTCATTCAATTATGCAAGCTGCCGCTTCCGCGTTAGCTGCCTATCGCAAGTTTTGAAAGTACCTGTCAAGATTTCAAAAGGTGACAGTTCTGTATAGGCACAAAGACGACATGGCACGAAAAATAATGGAGAAGCTCTTCATTAAAGACGCTGGTGATGGCTGCGTCAGCTCCTTCAGTTCCATTATAGAGAACCGTCTTCAATTTCATGGAGGCGGGATAGATAAACACTTTGTTGTTGTGTCTTTGTAGGCATTCTATGATTATACGCTGTCATTTTTATGCGCTATCATTGCTGCACTGTTGCGAGATGTCATTGTTTGTTGTCCACCATTTTATATATTGTTTTTGTTTTGCAAGTTGGCAAGATAGTTAAGATGTGGCGACTGCGCAGCAATCTTGCTTTTGCCTTCCATTTATATTTTTTTTTCCTAGAAGTGTTTCAGATGCGAGTAAGCCCTTCTTGTGTCCGCCTAACTTAATCTTTGTTGTCTGCACTGATTGAATTTAAAATGGCTTGTCTTATTGTCACCGTACTTTACGCAAGTGAAATCGTACCATTTGTACTCGCAGATATACGAAGTTGCATTCGACATGTGGTCATGCTTCGGAATCGCTCAGGGGGCAGTAATGCTCCGCACAACCCATCGAGCACCAATCCATTACTGGACGTGATCGCCTCAAAGGGCTTTATCTTAGGTTGCATAATATCCAGCTTGTGGCACCGCAAACCATACTGTATAGTCAACGTGCCACGGGTTTGGGTGGTGTGAGTTGCATTATATCTTGCAAGAGGTGTGGTCCCCTATTGTTTAACTCCGTATTATCAGGTGTTTATCAAACGTGTCAAGACGTTTGCGCAAGGCGGTGGTAATATGTGTAAAGAACATAAAAATGGTAGAACAAAAGCGCGTGGCATTGCCCTTCTTTGAAAAAGCATCGTCCCAATGCTTGTAACAGAACATGAAAGGGGAAAAAGTACATACACAAACAGTACAATAATACAAAGAGTGGAGTCCCCATGTTCGCTAACGCGCATAGAAAGGCTTAACGTGCATCACATGCATGACTTGGGCGCGCGCCCGGTGCCGCTGAGAGTATGTCATGCCGTCGGGGACAACGTCGTAGTGGATTGCACCGAGACTTCGAAGTACCCTGTACGGTCCGAAGTACTGTCGAAGAAGCTTTTCGCTAAGTATGGTTGGCGTATCGGCTTCCAGACCCACAAACGGTCTCCGGTCTGGTATTCCACGAAGCGTCGTCGACGATTCTAACGATGACCGTCGGTCTTTTGGTGGTTCTTCATGCGTATACAGGCGAGTTGCCTGACTTGTTCGGCGCGCTGAAGGTAGATATTGACGTCGAGGTTCTCTTGGTCGTTGACGTGAGGTAGCATGGCGTCGATCGTCGTTACCGGCATCATTCCGTGGACCAACTTTTATGGCATCACGTGCGTGGTTTCTTGCATGACCATGTTTTATGCGAAGGTCACGTACGGAAGGATGGCATCCTACGTCTTGTGTTTGACGTCGACGCACACCGCCAGCATTTCGGCGATTGTATTATTTAGACGCTCTGTGAGGCCATTCGTCAGAGTGCGGTAGGCGGTGGTCCGACAGTAGCTAGTCTGGCTGTACCCCAATATCGCCTTGGTTAAATCAGTAGTGAAGGCCGTGCCTCTGTCGGTAATGAGAACCTCTGGGGAATCGTGGCGAAGGACGATGTTCTCAACGAATAACTTGGCTACCTCGATGGCCCTGCCTTTGGGAAGCGTTATTCTTTCGGCGTAGCGGGTGAGGTAGTTGGTAGATACGACGATCCATTCATTTCCGCAAGTGGACGTTCGAAACGGCCGCAGTAGATCTATCTTGATTTTTGGAATGGTCCGCGAGGTGGTTCGATTGGCTGAAGAACGCCCGCTGGCTTTTTCGCCAGTGTCTTTCGTCACTGATATTCTCGGCACGTCCTTACGTAACAAGCGACGTAAGGGGCAAGGCACGGCCAGTACTTTTCCTACATTCTTGCGAGTGTGCGAGAAACGCCGGTGTGTTCAGCCTTCGCGTCTTCGTGCAAGACCTGGACGACTTCTGGTCGAAATGCTGAAGGCGCCGCGATAGGGTAGTAAGTCGTCGTCTATATTTGCGTGAGGATACACGTCATTCTTCGTGATTTCTTTTCAGACAACGCTAGTCGGCGAACGAGAACTAGTGACATAACCTCCGAAGAGGATCATGAAAAAAATCCCGAAGCAATGCTTCCGGCATCTGACGCGAAAAATCCTGTGAGCTATTGAATCGAGATAGGGAAGATAGATAGAAAAACGTTTATTGAAGGAAAAAAAAGGGTTTGAGAAACAGGTGGGTGGGGCCCCTAGTCCAGGGCTCCACTGGCCTCAGCAGCCCGCCGCGCCTGGTCCAGAAGCGCCACTTGGGCGTCCTGTTCCTCGCTGGCGAGCAAGGTCTCCCACTGCTCCATCTTAAATTTGTGCGCCGGAATCAGAGGCGTGTTAGCTTTCGGTGGCCGTAATTTACATTCCCACGTAATGTGGGCAAGAGTTGGCTGTCCTCCACACCACGGGCAAGAACCGGCGTATGCGGTTGGGTGGATGGCATGTTTTAAGCGCAGGTGCGGATATGTATTTGTCTGCAGGCGGCGCCACTCATGCGCTTCTTTTACACTTAGCCGAGAGTGGGGCGGGGAGAATCGCCGTCGTTGTCGACGCTGGTGTTCTAAGATATCCCGAGGGGTGTGGGGGAGCCTGGGGTAGCAGACGGGTATCTGGACGAGGGACAGTCGCTCGGTGAGTAATAGCTCGAGCTGCACTGTCCGCTCTATCATTACCCGTTTCTGCTATATGTCCGGGGCACCATATAATGCAACGTTCCTGCTCGAGTGTTGCACCTAAGAGGCGGGCGACGCACGCAGGTACCCGGCCGTTCATGAAATAGCGACATGCTATTTGAGAGTCCGTGAGGATATATGAACGCTGCCTCATAACTTCTTTGGTTTTGATGGCCAGTGCTACCGCAAGGGCTTCCGCCGTGTTCGCCGAGCTCGTCTTGGCTGAAGCGCAGGTGAATAAACCCGGGCTGTGTGCCGAGCCAACAGCGGCCAGCGAAAAGCCATGCATGCCGCAGCGGGCTGCGTCCGTATAAAGCGTGTCTGGGTCCGTTCCGAACTGTTTGGTGAGTTGCCTGGCTCTGGCGTCGCGACGTGCGCGGTGGTACAAGGGATTCATGTTTTTCGGTATAGGGGCTGTATGGATTTGTGCACGGATATGAGCGGAAAGGGGCACTAGGTCCTCATCACTGTATTGGGGCCGTACAGGATATCCTAAGCCACGTAAGATTTCCCGACCAGCGGGTGAGAGGCTAAGTCTTTCTCGCTGCGAGATGAGGACCGCGGCCCTAAGCTCCTCGAAGGTGTTGTAAATCCCCAAGGCAAGAAGCCGCTCTGTGGATGTTCCGGTTGGTAGGCCGAGGGCAGCCTTGTAGGCAGTGCGAATGAGGGTATCCGCTTGTTCAATCTCACTCTTACTGAGTTCTTGGTAAGGGAGACCATACGTTAATCTGTTGATTACAAAGGCATGGATTATGCGAAGCGTGTCCGCCTCTCCAAAGCCTTTGCGATGATGCGTCACTCTGTGTACCATGCGCGCGATTTGTTTAACGGTAGTGCGAAGAGTTTTGAGGGTGTGGTCAGCGTGCCTATTTTCCTGTACCCAGAGGCCAAGTATACGTGTTCGCGCTACCTCTCGTATCGGATGGTCACCTACTGTCAGTGCGAAGGGTGGTTTACTTCGATAACCCCTACCATGCACCCGAACGAATTCTGATTTCTCCGGGGAGCAGCTCATACCGCAGCTCTCCGCAAAGAGATGCACTGTCTGAGCTGCCTCTTGGAGAGTAGTTTCTTTGTAGCCGAGAGAGCCTCGGGTCGCCCAAAGGGTGATATCATCGGCGTAGAGAGCGTAGCCCAAGTCTGGTATAGACTCGAGCTGCCGGGCCAGGCGGGCCATGCCAATATTAAAGAGTAAAGGAGATAATATGGCTCCTTGAGGCGTGCCTCTATTGGGCATGTGAAAAGCCGATGATCTAATGTCTCCTAAGCCTATTGTTGCAGTCCGATCGGTGAGGAAAGACCGGATATAGCGGTATATCCGTTCCCCACAGTTGGAGGAGCTAAGATAGGGAAGGATTGATGGTTAAAAGGTGTCAAGACTGTAGAGGTCAGCAGCTGATGTTAAAGAAATAGGTACTCCGTATTGATTCAGGTCACTGACCGTTCATTCTTTCTGTCTGCCCAATTCCGCCTACAACAGAGCTCATAATCTTTTATTGCGACGCAGTTCTCGTTGAGGGAACTGCGTCACAAGCAATGAAGTGCAGCTGTATGGAAGGTGTTGGCGTTGTGCTGTCGAGCACTTCATCTCCTTCGTGACAAGCCGCCAGGCTACCGGACTCCCAGTGATATGTGCTACTGGTGATATGTGTGTCCTGACTTCTTAGTCATTGCATATGTAAACTGTGGTCCATATATATCAATCTCTTGGTTTTCGCCATAGCGTATGACGCGAGTCGTTTGTGCATTTATAAAATGTGTATGTGTGCATGCTACAAAGAACGCCCGCTTCGTCGTTGTATCTAAGTGCGGTCGTGAACACCGTGAGCATATATACATTATATATATATATATATATATATATATATATATATATATATATATATATATATATATATATATATATATATATATATATATATATATATATATATATATATATATATATATTGTGATGACGAAGAACAACACCGGGCTTCGGGCGCGCGCGGTGAGCTAAGGCGAGGTAGAGGAAGAAGACCAGATTAGAACAGCTGGCCCAGGAACAGGTGCTGTCTCTGTCTCGTTCATTACAATGGCGCAGTCCGACAACTGAACCTTGCGGCTGAAGCCACTTGTACGTGCTCCTCGGTCGTCGGCGTTGCGGGTCTCTACGTCCAAGGAACGCCGATCGCCCTTCCTCGACAATGGACGCCAGGACCCCGCTACGGCCGGAAGCACATACGCCACCATTCGAGCACGGCGTCCAGGCCTCCTCGGTGGCCCAAAGCCAGCCATATCCCAGCGTCGGCAAGACAGCGCACAGCTTTCTGTTGCCCGGGAATGCCGTCCAGTCTTCTCCTTGCGACACCCTCTCGCCCTGGACTCATGCAACGTATGAGCCTCCAACGAATGCCGTCCAGGCTTCCTTGGTCGTGGATCTCGCTGCCGTGAGTGCTGCTAACATTGCATACTCCGCGGACGCGAATCCTGGCTATGCCGCCGCCTCACCCGACAGCGTCGCGGAGCTCATGCGTGCCATCACGCAAATGAGGCAACAGCTCGACCGCTTGGCGTCGTTGAGCTCCTGCTTCCGGCATGCCACCTTACCACCTCTGGCTCTTTCGAAACTTCCAGAATTCTCCGGGTTGTAGGACGATGCCGACGCTTGGGTAGAGACTGTCAATGCGCTCGCCTCTCGCCATGCCTGGCCTGACGATCATAACTGGTTCGTTGCCATAGACCATCTCCGCGGTGCAGCCAAGGTATGGCATAACTACGACGGCATCAAGAGAGAGTCTTGGCCGGAATGGTGTGCAGCTCTGATTGCGGCTTTCGGCCCGATTCAGTATGACGCCACCGACGAACCTTACACGTCTTTTACCGAGGGCGAAGCTCGAGAAGGCCATCTCCTCGAGGCTTAAACTGCAGACTACCGCTCACCGGCAGACAGCTTCGCAGCTTGCCCCAGTGTGAGCACCGGACTGAGGCCGTGCTCACCACTTCGTGTCTCGTACTCTGCATACGTGGCGGACACGAGACCGTTGCAACCAGAGGCCGAGACCTCGCATCTGCAGAAGTAGGTGATGCGGCCCTCGAGGACGTCTTCGCTCGGAGACATGAAGTGGCCTGTTCCTCTGCCACCGTCGTTCCAGGTATGAGATCAGCCAACGAATTTCGATAACTGGATGAACGCTACAGCACTATCGGCGGCCGACAACACTTTTCATTCGTGTAACTCGGAAATGCCACCCCCATATTCAGCATTCTCACAGCACACAGAGGCTACGGCTCCGCTCGCACTTGATGCGCCATACCGGGACGCTGACTTACCGCGGATATCAGGAACGAGAGGTTTCGTGAGCCTTTGACGCAACATCCTCGTTTGTCAGCGCAGGCATGGGAGGCACAAGGAGGCCGCCATTCTATGCTGAGTGATGTCCCGGTCAATGAACTCCAGATAAAAGAATGGCTTATTCTCACAAACGACCTTCCCATACCGCGTGCGCTTCCTCCCGACGACATTGCTTCCGACTTCAGTGACGTTAACGAAGTCATGACGACGAGCATGGCTGAAGTCACTGTTACCCAAGGACTGGCCACGCAGCACACGTATCTTTCATATGACACGGCTTCTGACCCCTGTTGGCATGACCTCGTGAAGCAAGACAGCTACGTGCAGCAAGACAGCCGTCAGCGAGATGAACGACTTCGATGGCACAGCCAATGGCGGCCGCCAGAGCCGCCACCGGCAGCTTTCCATGCCGCATGCCAGCGTGGCTGAAAACTTCGACACCGACGACAAGGTCGGTTTCACCCGCCAAGTACGTCGAGGCTTCTCAAGCCAAGTGGCAACGTGTGCAGGACCGACCATCGCGATGGAGCCAGCGCCGACCACAAGAGACACTTCTGGCAGACCACCAAACCATGTGGCAGCGTGTCTGGGGCCGACCACCACGCTGTACCCAGCCCCGCCCACCAAAAACAGTGTCGGCAGCTCCGCGTGCTCGCAGTCATGGTCGAGTGTGATGACGAAGAACTACACCGGGCTTCGGGCGCGAGGGGGAGCTAGGACGAGGTAGAGGAAGAAGACCAGATTAGAACAGCTGGCCCAGGAACGGATGCGGTCTCTCTCTCGTTCATTACAATATATATATATATATATATATATATATATATATATATATATATATATATATATATATATATATATATATATATATATATATATATATATATATATATATATATATATATATATATATATATATATATATATATATATATATATATATATATATATATATATATATATATATATATATATATATATATATATATATATATATATATATATATATATATATATATATATATATATATATTGTCACATAGGTGTTTGTGCCACTGTGGACTAGAGGACGCTACTAGCCGAAGAAGAAGATGAGGTGTCACGGGCGTAAAATCGAGGGTGCTGCACTTGTCATAGTGCGTCAACGCTACACCTCTTACGTGTTGTAAATATACTGTAAATACTGCAACTCTGCGTGTAACATTTTTGGTGGAGGTGCAGGGTAACATCTACGAAAGTCGGACCTGGATCTCCACAGCGGACGTCACATCGGTTCCGCTGCTATGGCTACCGACAGTGTCCCGGCCGCCCAGACACCAGTGCAATACGTGATGACTCCGCTACGTGATCCGGGAATCTTCACCGGTACTGGCAAGGTCGACGTCGAGGAGTGGCTGGCGATGTACCAGCGCGTCGCCAACAGTTACAGGTGGGATCCAACGCTTATGCTGGCGAACGTGATTTTCTACCTGGGGGGATACCGCAAAGGCGTGGTTTGAGACGCACGAAACCGAGCTCACAAGTTGGGAGATCTGCAAAGAGAGGCTACGTGATCTTTTCGGGAGACCAATCGGACGCCAAGTAGAAGCCCAGAAGGAGCTCGCATCCCGTGCCCAGACGTCCACCGAATCGTACATCTCTTACATTCAGGACGTTCTGGCACTTTGCCGAAAGGCGGATTACAAAATGCCGGAGGCAGATAAGGTCGGACACATTATGAAGGGCATCGCCGACGATGCATTCAACTTCTTGCTATGTAGGAGCTGCACAAAACTTGATTCCCTCATTAAAGAGTGCCGCCACTTCGAACAAGCCAAAGGCAAGCGCATCGTGCAACGCTTCGACCGGCTTCCTAATACGGCACCGACCTCATCCTGCAACGAACCTGCGCCGTCGCATCACCCAGCATCACCAAGTTTGACGCAAGCCATACGTGTTCCCCATACGCATGGCAACTTGACAGTCTCGCTCATTCAAGCTGTTGTTCGCCAGGAAATTGCGAATATGGACATCCCATCCGCCGTTAGCGCCCGTCCGACCTCTACCGCTCCGATCATTGCCTCTGCTGCACCTCGACAGTATTACGCGAATCGGTCCCGAAACCCGTCTGAGTGGCGAACACCGGACGACAGACCCATCTGCTTCGTGTGCTCCCGGGTTGGCCATATCTCTCGCCACTGCCGTGACCGCTGGAATTCATCGCCTCGACCATATAGTGACCGCCGCTACGAACGCGCCTCCCGTCCTCTGTCACCTCAAGCCGAACCATCCAATGCTGGGTCTGCTGCTCCTCGATTCACCAATAGATTCACCAATAGCCGTTCGCCCTCACCGCAGCGCCGTCAGTCCCCTTCGCCTTCATCTCGCCGTTCCCCATCCCCATCCTACTCAGGCCGCTTCTCGGGAAACTAACCAATGCAGCCCCTGGAGGTGAGGCTGCGTTGACGACTCTGACTGCAAAACCTCTGTTGACCCTTGCTCCTAAACAAAACCTAATCGAAATTTTTGTTGATCATGTGCCCGTTAAAGCCCTCATCGACACTGGAGCTCAGTTGTCGGTCATGCGCTCCGACCTTCGCAGCCGTCTTCGGAAAGTGCTAACGCCCGCCAAGTCGCCTGCCCTACGAGTAGCCAACGGCAGCACAACAGCCGTAATGGGAATGTGTACCGCCCGTATTACCATTGCCGACCGTTCAACGTCACTTCTGTTCGCTATATATATATATATATATATATAAAGAGAGAGAGAAAGAGATCGACACGGTACGACCAAAAGGCTGCAGACGTCTAACCCCCCTGTCCTTCATGAAGCTTGCTGGCAGCGCACTCCTTATCGGTGGGCGTGCAAGCACCGTGCTGCTGCCCGAGATTATCAGCGTCACGCATATCAACAGCACCGATTTCCA
>JALIZH010009642.1:10000-51052 GCA_030522465.1 Rhipicephalus appendiculatus | reverse complement strand
TCAACAGCACCGATTTCCACGCGTCGCATGGTCGCTTCTATCGGCATTGGGACAACTGGCCACATGGTTCGGCTACCGACGCGCTCTGCTGGACACATGGCCAGCATTGAGCGCCACCTATTGAAAAGGCTATAAATGGTGTTTCACCACACCCAGGAGCCATTAGGCACAGTAGTACCATAAGCATGCAGACGTCTAACCCGCTATCCTTCTTCATGGAGGTGAGGAGGCGACACGATGGCGGCGAACATTATAAGAGCTAGCCAGAGCCCTCATCTCTTTTATTTTGTATACATACCTCGTGCTAGATGCGCCGCCAAGATGCCACACATATGTAGCAGTCGCTTAGAAAGCAGCGTCAAGTGAACTAGCCTAAGGCATGTGTCTTTTAGACGCCAACTTTTGAAATAATTATTCAAGGCAGTTCGATTTTATTTCGATAAACAGCGCAAATACACATAATTTTAATTCTTATCGTACGACGCCATGCTCTCACAGAGCTCATACTTTCCAGTAGGAGTACACACCCCATTTTCGCACAGTCCTAGTGGGCAGCTCCTTGGTGCGCGTAGTTTCATCTCCAAAGCTTCATGAGGTGGGATAGCCTTGAAAGGAAAGTAAACACATGAGTTATTTATAGCCCAGCGCTCCTCCTTTATAAGATTCATCGTTATCGCTACGTCACCTTAAATGTTCCAAGAAACAATACTATGAAAGCGTCAACAGATTTAAAGAGTGGATATTCTTGGATCTTCTCGCGCGAGTGAACAGTTTTTTATGCTTTTTTTTTTTTTGACGGTAAAACGGTATGCCTTGTTTCGCAGTTCTTATTATTAACTCCATATGACAATGTTTGATATCAGCGTCCATTTTCAGACACACGGAAGATAATTTTCTTAAGATTAGATTTTTGTTTAGACAGAATCTTCTCCAGAAATCATTGAAGTTAAGGCATCTATAAGTCACACGTAATGCGCCTGAATTGACATCCTTGAAAGCGTACTTCAACTTCGGATGCTGCTTCTACAGCTTCGGAATTATACTTTCTTCAACATGTCATCTCAAAACTACGTTGAAATACGTCACACCTGTGTCTGTGTTCCGGTAATACCAAAACAAAAGTGACGTTTTTGTTGCTATATGATACGGACAATATGGCAGTCGCTGAGCGAAATGCACGCCCATAAAAGTGAATCTTGAAATGCTTGCGAGGATAGATTGCGTAATATCCTCAATGAGTTAAATTACTGAGCTGCACATGATAGGCCGTTGCTTTGAGCTGAAGCGAAATAAAGTTTCACTTGTTTTTATTGCACAGCCTTAGAATTCAGGCTGCAATCTTTTACGGCTAACACACGATGAATCAAGGTTAAAAATACTCTTGACCTTAAACTTTAGTAGCCATGTACCCCCAATAATGCCTCTATGTTGATTTCTCTCACTCCAGAATGTGGAACACAACAAGTACATATTATATTAAGGCAGAAGTACTAAGCACTCAGCACATGTCCTTACCGATTTCGATATACTCACAAGCACACATTAATAGCTAAGAGTTGGTGCTATTTCAATTGAATTATAACGGATAATAAGTGTTGTTGAAAAATTGCGATTACTCACGTAACAAGGTGTTTTATCTTGCAGTGTTCGATTCATTTCTCGGCAAAAAAGGCAGCATCCCACAGGCTTCTAGAAAAAGTTTAGGCAGCTCTCATTAATCATTGTGCCGCCAAGAGCAATGCAGAACTCTTGAAGGTAAAATGTTGTTGCTGGGTTAACGGCGCAAAAACAGCAGAAGAGATGGAGACAAATAAAAATCAAATGCTTCATTTCCTTCAAGTGGGACATGAAGTACACCTCCTGCACCGGATCAATAAGGGGAGGGGAGGGGGAGCAATATGGGGAGTAGGAACTGCATTTGTTCTAAGAACGACATGCCATTCTGAAGAAGTGACAAAAATGATTGGCTCTAGAAACATGTAACCTAATGTACCAATATGGAAGTCTTGTTAAGTTCGACGAGCAAGTTCATCAGTATATTTCGACGCAGTGGTGCGCTTATAATGCAGTGGTTCACAACCGCCATCCATGCTATCAGCAACAAGTGCATTTTGCTCGCTTGCTTGACTTACCTAATCGAATATTCAATCATGATGTTGGTGACGCTGCAATCAGCCTGATCAACATGTGCGCTATAACACTATGGCAGTTAATAAATACATTTTCGCTATTCGAAAACTCCTGAATAGGGAGTTTTAGAATAGCGTAACGCTAAATCTGCTTTCGTTGTGGTCGCCTGCTATATAATGGGAGCCCGCAAGATGCAGCTAACGGAAATGCAAAGTTTTGCGTACGTCATTCTAAAACTCTCTAGTAACTCTAACATGCCTGCAGCATGGTGACGGTGGCCCCAGTTCTGCGCCTGATCCGCGACGCTCTTCTGGCTGTCACAGCACTTTCTCTGATTATGCTCTCACCATTAACTACTACAGCTACTACAAGGGTTTGCTTAATCATTGATCATAGACGTCAGTCGTCAGGATGGAGATGTACCACCAAGCGTCAACGTGGTTGCATCCACGTTAAATCCAACAAAGGGAACAATGAAGAGAATATGGCCTTCCACATAAAGACTTGGATAGTCAAAAAAGGAGGGATTGGAGACGCATACGAACGAATAGTTTCCCCAATTTGTAGCATCTAAGTAGAATATATCCCGCAAAATATAGAGAAACCTGTCTGTGGTGTTCAGACGCACCAACACTCAGCCACATAACATGGGAGTGCACCGAGAGGCCCACACACATCGACAGCCCGCACATCACTAAGCAGCCACACATGCTTCACAGGCAGTGGGAGGTATGGCTCGCGGACAAGGTCAAGCAGAGCCAAATAGCTCCGCTTGACCAGGCCCAGCAAGCCGCTCGTGCCAGCGGAGCCCTGGACTGAGGGCCCTACCAAACTGCCTGCACTTATTTTTTTAATTTTTTTTTTCTGAATAAAGTTCATTCCTCCTCCTCCACGTTAAACGGCGCTATTGCTGTCAAACACCTATAGACACTGTGCATGCTCTCTTATATCAATGTAGAGTAGACATTCAACTACTTCTGTAAGGACACGTTTTACTATCGTGTTATACCGATTACTATGACGGAGGGATCAACCATGTTTTTTTTTTGTGTGTGTGTACACCGAACAACGATCCGACGCGCGTAGAACGCCGTGCGGAGGATTGTGTTCGATTTTGCAAGCGCATCGTTCCTGCTCTGGCGACGCAGCCCACGCACTGCTGACACGGCCTTTTCGAAGATTGCGCCTGTCCTCAAGCGCATGAATTGTTTGGTGGCGACAACCTGCAGGTGTCCAAAAAACGTTCTTTGTAGCGTCTGAGTTGTTCCACGTCGTTGACCTTCGCGTTGACTTTCCCCGGTACAAGGGAACCCTGATGAACTATGCGGTATGCTGACCAGTGAGCGTAGTGATTCGAAACGGGCCCTCGTAGCCGACATCCAACGCGCCGCGAGCGCCCAACTTGAGCAGGACGAGGTCACCTGCTTGAAACGCCGGTGCCCGCCGCTTCTTGTCATACCGTGCCACCGATTCGCTCTGGCTTTGTTGGTGATTTTCTCTCGTGTCTGTCCGTTCCCTCACCAGGTCGCGCAGCCTTTGATGCTCGACGATGTCTCTCTCGACCGACGCCTTCGGATCGTGCCCGTGCGTAAATCGTAATTGCTGTATCTGCCATGACGGTGTTTTGTGGCGTTGGTAGCAAGCACGGCCTGAGCAAAATGGCGCGAAGCTTGTCACCATCATCCTCGGTGGCGTCTTTTGTCATCTTTCTCGCGACATCATCCTCTGGTCACATGAAGTCGTCGCCAAGCGTTGGGAATGTCACGTTGACGCGCACGAAGCCGTCCTCCTCGAAAGCATGATTGTTCGCTTAAGGGGAAAATGTAGCATTGAGCGCTTCTCCAGTGCCGCACCTGAGCGCTGAACCCTTTTTATCAGGCTCCACCAGAACGATCGTGATCTCATTCGTTGTGTGGAAGGTGACGTTCACGTTGGTGATGCGTCACCAGTCTGAAACGAGAACCAGGCCAGTGGTGCTGGGAAGCTCTGTGGCAACAACTTTCTCAAGGCGCACGTTCGTTGCACCCAAGCTTATGTCCAATGTCGCGGCACGTGTCGGACTTATACTGCAATTCAGCACCTCTGTCGGTTCTGCAGTTCAGCGGCTCTGTTGGTGTGTTCTGTCACATTGCAACATAGTTGTGCGGTCAGCGGATTTGCCCAAGTTTCGTCGTCTATGTCGCCAGGAATGAGGGAGATGCGCTCCTGCTGGGCTAGTCGTTATGGCGCCTTGTGGAGAATGGCTTTCCTCGAGTACATGTACTCGATGATCGTCTCGTTGTCCCCAAAACGTGGCTTCGCTTGCAGCTCGATCAACTCCTGCATGGATAGCCTTCGTCCGAATCGTTGAGTAAGCGGGTCTTTCCGTTCCTGTCGCGTGTCATGTCGCCAGCCGTAAGCGCTGTGCCAGTCCCTGGCTGATCCTGCGAGGAGGTTTGCTGCACTAGCTAGCGTAAAGGATGTGTCCAGTGGGCGAGTACCGCGATTCTCTGCACCTGCGTATTCCACTACCGTACAGCTTGCTGCTGTATGCCATCGAAGACGGGGATGGATGATGCCGGTTTCCTGCCTAGGCGACCGCATTTCGACAGAGAAAAAATACGAGAACAAGGTTGTACATTGACTTGAATTCACGTTAGAGAACATGACTCTGTCGAAATTCTTCTTAAATAACCCACTACGGAGTTTCACATATCGTTGTTTAGGCGAGTAAGACTGTAATGTTTAGCGTTCTTTTTCACAGGACGTCACGTTTTATGAAATGCGAAGCATTTATTTTCGTACTGCAGGCATTTCGAGTCTATCTATCTATCTATCTATCTATCTATCTATCTATCTATCTATCTATCTATCTATCTATCTATCTAGCCTCCTACGTCTGGGTGCTCTCTCGCGATTGCCTCTTTAACTTGGGGTAGACCAAAATTATGGGAGCGTAAAAAGCATTGATGAATATGTCTGGCTGGTCACGACATGAATAACTAAAATCCCGTCGCGTACGTCATCAAACCCTTTCCGCCAGACATGTTTGGCACATATCCGTATTCCACGGGCCGTGGTAGGCGCATATGCGCCACAGGTGATTAAAAGTTTATAACCACCGAGAGAACGGAGATTGGTAATTTAAATGTGAGAGTGTTAAGAAAAACTGACATCGGCAGCGTTGGCCCGACGAATGCAAATAATAAATATCAGGGTCCCAGCAGGAATCGAACCCAAACAATCTGTGTGGCAATCAAGTATTCTACCACAGAGCCACGCCAGGTCTCGGAACTACTTTGGAAGAAGACCCTATGCAGGCCTAATCTTGATGAAACATCAATTGTGCTTCCAGTGCTGGCTATCTAATTTTATAAACATTCCATATGTACTCCTATGAGGCAGGCGTCATGTCGGGTTAACGTCAATTGTATACTTAAGCGCCATCCACTGTAGTTGGTCCACGAAGCACTATCCAGGGCTACCCTCCTCGCCTTGTGTGGTGTCCGTTCTTTGCGCTGTTAATTTAAGTATCCAGGGCTACCCTCCTCGCAAGTACAAGTGCTACATATCAGATTACCGCTTCTGGTGTAAGTAATGCCCATGTTTCTGCTGGCATCGTTACGCAACTGTCAACAACTGGTTATATGAATCCGACTGTCCAACATGTATGTGCGTACAACGTTTGTACATATCTTTAACGTCATTTCGTAAAGTTTCGCTCAACAAGAAAATTACGACCCAGTCACCTCGGCTCCGCATGCTTCGCATAACATCGATTCCCATGGTACTTGGGACCTGCCAAATGTTTTAAATGCGACGCATTTCTTAGCGAACTTCGGCGACCTTGAGCGTATCTATCTATCTATCTATCTATCTATCTATCTATCTATCTATCTATCTATCTATCTATCTATCTATCTATCTATCTATCTATCTATCTATCTATCTAGCCGCCTACGACTTTGTGCTCTCCTGGCCGTATCGTTAATGGGATTTATACCAAATTTGGTATGGCATAGCATGACTGTATGACGAACATAAATGGCTGGTTATATCATGAAAATAATGACTAACTTCTCATGAAAAGTATGATTTACATGCCACGCTCATGGCGCGCTCGCGGCCGTTTTGTTAGCTTCATCATCATCATCATCAGCCTGTCTACGCCCACTGCAGGGCAAAGGCCTCTCCCATGTTTCGCCAATCAACCCGGCACTGTGCTTTCTGCTGCCACGTTATACCTGCAAACTTCTTAATCTCATCTACCCACCTAATTTTCTGTCTCCCCCTCACGCGTTTGCCATCTCTTGGAATCCAGTCAGTTACCCTTAATGACCAGCGGTTATCCTGCCGACGTGCTACGTGCCCGGCCCATATCCATTTCTTCTTCTTGATTTCAACTATGATATCCTTAACCCCCGTTTGTTCCCTGACCCACTCTGCTCTCTTCCTGTCTCTTAAGGTTACACCTATCATTTTCCTTTCCATCGCTCGCTGCGTCGTCCTCAGTTTAAGTTGAACCCTCTTTGTAATAGCTTAATTTGTTAGCTTAATATACACCAAATTTGGCATTGAGTGACATGACTGTATGACGAACATAAATGACAAGTGGTAATATGGAAATCATGACTTGTCATGTGCGACATGACTTGCATGCCACGCTCATGGCGTGCTCGCGGCCGTTTCGTTAGCTTGAGATACACCAAATTTGGTATTGAGTGACATGACTGTATGACGAACATAAACGACAAGTGGTAATATGGAAATCATGACTTGTCATGTGCGACATGACTTGCATGCCACGCTCATGGCGTGCTCGCGGCCGTTTCGTTAGCTTGAGATACACCAAATTTGGTATTGAGTGACATGACTGTATGACGAACATAAATGGCAAGTGGTAATATGGAAATCATGACTTGTCATGTGCGGCATGACTTGCATGCCACGCTCATGGTCTGCTCGCGGCCGTTTCGTTTGCTTGAGATACACCAAATTTGGTATTGAGTGAGATGACTGTATGACGAACATGAATGACTAGTGGTAATATGGAAATCATGACATGTCATGAGCGACATGACTTGCATTCCACGCTCATGGCGCGCTCGCGGCCGTTTCGTTAGCTTGATATACACCAAATTTGGTAATGAGTGACATGACTGCATGACGAACATGAATGACTAGTGGTAATATGGAAATCATGATGAGTTGTCATGTGCGGCATGACTTGCATGCCACGCTCATGGTGTGCTCGCGGCCGTTTCGTTTGCTTGAGATACACCAAATTTGGTATTGAGTGAGATGACTGTATGACGAACATGAATGACTAGTGGTAATATGGAAATCATGACATGTCATGAGCGACATGACTTGCATTCCACGCTCATGGCGCGCTCGCAGCCGTTTCGTTAGCTTGATATACACCAAATTTGGTAATGAGTGACATGACTGCATGACGAACATGAATGACTAGTGGTAATATGGAAATCATGACATGTCATGAGCGACATGACTTGCGTTCCACGCTCATGGCGCGCTCGCGGCCGTTTCGTTAGCTTGATACGCAACAAATTTGGTATTTAGTGACATGACTGCATGACGAACATAAATGACAAGTGGTAATATGGAAATCATGACTTGTCATGTGCGACATGTCTTGCATGCCACGCTCATGGCGTGCTCGCGGCCGTTTTGTTAGCTTGAGATGCACCAAATTTGGTATTGAGTGACGTGACTGTATGACGAACATAAATGACTAGTGGTAATATGGAAATCATGACAGGTCATGAGCGACATGACTTGCATTCCACGCTCATGGCGCGCTCGCGGCCGTCTCGTTAGCTTGATATACACCAAATTTGGTATTGAGTGACATGACTATATAACGAACATAAGTGGCAGATGTTAACATGAAAATCTTGGCATGCATGTCATCTACAATGCCATTTACATGCCACGCTCATGGTGCGCTTGCGTCCAGTTCGCTAGCTTGACATACACCAAAATTGGCATATTGCGACGTGACTGTATGACGAACACAAATGACCGGTCGTAACATGTAAAACATGACATGCAAATTATGTAAAGCATGATTTGCTCCTTCCTGGCTGCTTCGCATTACATCGATTCCCACAGTGCGTGGGATCTGCCGGCTTTTTTTTTTAAGTACGGACCTTGAAGATTCATTGTTTTTGTTTTTCCTTTTCCTTTTCCTTCTGCACAACTGACCGGGGACGAAATAGCACAAAGAAGGACATGTTAAAAGGCAATATAGCGAAACTGACAATGTGTTGAAAAAGGCAACGCTGTGTATTTTTCTTGTTTTTTGAAAGTAAGGACCTTGAGATTTCAGTGTTTCTGTATTTTTTTCTCTTTTTTCCTGTTTTATGACTGACCGCGGACGAAATAGCACAAAGCAGGACAGGCTAAAAGGCAATATAGTGAAACTGACAATGTGTTGAAAAAGGCAACACTGTGTATTTTTCTTGTTTTTTGAAAGTAAGGACCTTGAGATTTCAGTGTTTCTGTATTTTTTTTCTCTTTTTTTCCTGTTTTATGACTGACCGGGGACGAAATAGCACAAAGCAGGACAGGTTAAAAGGCAATATAGTGAAACTGACCATGTGTTGAAAAAGGCAACACTGTGTATTTTTCTTGTTTTTTGAAAGTAAGGACCTTGAGATTTCAGTGTTTCCGTTTTTTTTGTTTTCCTGTTTTATGACTAACCGGGGACGAAATAGCACAAAGCAGGACAGGCTAAAAGCCAATATAGTGAAACTGACAATGTGTCGAAAAAGCCAACAATGGGCTTCGGACGCGTTATTCGAAGGTCGCAGGTTCGGTCCCTGCCGGTGGCAAGTTATCTTTTCGTCCACTTTCCTTTCTTTACATTTACATTACAATTACTTCTAATAGTTTCCCCTATACCTTCCTTGGCATCTTTGTCTGTTAGTTCTCATTATTACACGAGGAATGTATCTTACGATCAGTGGTACGAAGCTCGCCTTATCAGGCATGAATGGTCCCGGCGATTTTCGCCTTTGCAGTTACATTTCCATCCATCTGTCGCGTCCTGTGCGTTGAACTGTTTTATTACGCATCCTCTGCCCAAGCGGCGCTGCGAAAAACGCCGCCACCAGCGCTCTCATCGCCGCCCTGCCCGGTTGTCGATGTTGACGTTTGTCTTCCGTTGGTATATACTGTAAATGGGGATACGTCCGCGTCCACTTTCTCGGTATATACCGAAAGGCAAAATCGAGGCCTCCGAGATAGCTCCGCGGCAATCGCGGACACCACGGGCAAGAAAAACCTGATGGTGGTCACGACCAACATTTTGCGACTTACTTGTATGACGCACGTGTCAGTATTTGCTAGTTAAAGCCAGAACTTTGAACCTTCAAAGCGTACGTGCGTGGTGCTGTGTGGTGACGACCAGTTCAGATTATGAGTGGTCGCGGAGTGCGCGATGTTTTTCGCGCGCTTCACCAGTCTGCATTTAAAACTGTTCGACGGCGCGCTCCGCGGTCAGAGGCTCTGGTGGACTTTAAATTCAAGGTTACCATTGTTCTCCGTCAAGGCTACTTAAAAGAATAACAGGAGGCACATCATCGCACTTTTTAATGCGACCTGCTGTGGAGAACACGAGTAATTCGCTTACCCAACACGGTCGCAACAGCCCGTATCCAGCGCTGTCGCCATTCTGCTTCGTGCGACAGCTACGAAAATCGGTAAAACTGAAGTCATTTATGTTGGCGGCAATTCACAACGCAACAGTAGCCTCGACTGAGTCCTTTCTTTGTAGTGGGCGCAGCTGTTGCGTCTGTTCTTGTTTTCGCCGTCGTTCTGGCGAGTGATCCAACAAGCCCTTCCTGGCGGTTCGGTTGCGCGTCCGACTAGCGGAGGGAAATTCGTGGCTCTTTTTCCGAGTGTTACTCACCTAATATTTAGCTCAATCGTTGTTTCGCACTCACTAGGGTGCACCTGCTTGCACAGCACACTGTGCAAGCTAGTCGGACTTTCCACTACCCAAAACTGCTCCGACAGGTGGCGCTACGTGTCTGCAAAACTCCAGAGTCTGGCGTCTATCTAACTTGACGTTAACATGTCTTATTTTCTGTTTAGTGGCTCCCTCAGGTCTATATATAACGAAACCTGCCAAATGCAAGGATGTCTGATAAGCGCAATAAAAACATGAACGGATTGCTCGTTGTGTACCTTTTTTTTATTTTCCTTCTGCGTACTGGTATTTTGCAGTGCTTACAGTTTAGGTATGAACGACAAACTAGCCGAATTAAGTTTTCACCAGGTTTTAACTCTGACATTCCGTTAAGCGATGAATCGAAGCTTTTGCCATAAGCATATCGTGGAGAAAACATTCAACAATACAAACTGAATTCAGTAATTGTCAAAGTAAATCTTGATAGAGACTCATTTTTCATAATTTTTAGTAAAATAAGAATTGTTTTCTTTCTTCGGGGTACAAATATATCTGTAATCTTAAATTACAGTACTAACCATTGTAAATTTCCCGTGAAGAAAAGGGATCCTACAAATTGTTGACGCAGACCGGCTTTCGGGTCTTGAGACTAGAACAAAGATAAAAATATTAAATTCAAATTTTCATTTTAATTGCAGAAGAGTGATAGTGACCGCTGCTTGCTTTCAGTTCATAAAAGTAAAGTGAATATCATACTATTAAAGGGAGGTACTAGGCGTAAAATACCCATTGTTGTCTTCATATTCATAAACACATTGTACTAAATTATTATTGACCTCAACAGCAGGACCCTGAATTATATGAGCCCTGGAAGTTTTTCTTCGTCATAGTTGCGAAAGAAAGTACTCAATAATTCAGAATTGTAAAACTTCTTTACGCGGCACTACTCGCCTTCTGCCACCGTCTGACTGCTGCTTGTGGAGCCAGTGGCCATTGAAAAATTGGATGGTTCTCTGCATAAGCCGCTGTGACACGGCACATTACAGTGGTAATAAAAAACTATTGCATTCGGTACAATGATCCCACCTCTGGTTATATTGTAACGTATTTCATGAGGGGTCACACAACCACTGGTCTTATTATGGGCGAACTTGTGCCTAGAAAGTTGGTGAAAAAAAATTGGCCGCGTATCTGCGTGCTTCGCTGCAAATGTCGTCGAAAGACGATAGTCTTCTGCCGGCCGTACTACACTGTTTTGCCTTGCCTCAGACAGCGCTTTCTCTATGTTGAATCGGCCGCACCTGGCTGGCCTTGATAAAATAGAGGAGGCGCCGAGGCGCTGCGTGAGACATGGACGCCATCTGGCAGTGCTGTCGAGAAATATCACCTTGTGCAGAACCCAGCAGCAACATATCGTCGGCCGAGGGCTTTTTCGTACATAGCGTCGCTTTTTGAGCGCAGCCTAAGAAACGCTGGGGTCTTCATAATTACGTATCTATGTATTTTCTTATAAAGAAACATACCAGAGACTACTTATTTATTGACGTTGCTCCTCAGACATGCGTAATATTTGCTTTTTTGATCGACAATGTTCACAAGTATGAACAAAAATACTTGTGCAAGATGGCTGGGCGCTCAGAAAGTGGTTAAACTTTGGCCGGGTGGCTGAATCGTGTGACGTGCCGACAAACAGAGAAACAGACAGACAGACCAAAATTTCTCCGTTTAAGTATCCCAAGAAAGACTATCGTCTTTAATAAATGAGAGTGTCCGCTAAAGCTTTCCACACGAGTGTCTGTTCCCGATTACACTTCACTGTCGCCTCGCAGGTCAGCCCACCGTCTCGAGCCCGTGCATGAGCAGCATGCATCGTGGTGCCACAAGAAGCGCGCAGGCACGCGACATTGTAGACGCTGACATAACGTCTCGCTGGTTATCTTGGTAGAAAGCTTATTGAAAGCAGTCTCTGCGGCAATATGTAAAGCGAGGCTATCGGAAAAGATGAAAAAGACATAGAATACGGAGCGTTTTAAACTCTACAGGCGGGCACTTGTGGGGGGCTGATTAGGCGCACTGGCTAAATAGCCGCGAAAATAAAAGTATTCTATACTGCCTCGCCGACTGTATCAAGGTGGCCGTGGCACTCTGAAGCAGGCGTCCCGAGCACAATAAATAAAATAGAAGGCCTAAAGTCTGCGCGCTCCATGAGGTACAAAGAAAGCACCCGTATACGAAGCTCGTGAACTTGGTCCAGTACTACAAAACGAGTGCGCAGGCGTACCACATGGTGACCAGCGACAGAGTGGAACAGACTGCGGTGACAATTAGGACATACAGGGAATCGGAAGCAGCGACAGACACTGCGCTGGCGGCCGCGTCCTCGAAGAAGAAGCCCTAACACTCGCTCACTCTCAAACTCCCGGCAGGAATTTTCAGAAAGCTCCGGGCCAGTATACACAATAAAGTCTTACGCTAAACGTTTTCGTAAAAGAATATTTCAGCCAATGACGATTCAGGGCATATCATTAGCGAATGGAAACACGCGCTGACAAATAAAAAGATTTGCGAATTTGCCCTTGATTGTTAGGGCAACCCTCCATATCCTAACGAGGCTGAAGGACCCACCAATATACGAGTTGTCTGCGTTCCAGGGCATCAGTCTTTCTCAGGCAACGTGGTGGCAGACGCTCACAGAGGTCACATGATCATCGAGGTATCATTTCGGGCTTCGCTTACTTGAGGTTGGAAGTCGCCCTGGTATACAAACCAACATACTCACCCAGTACCGACTAATCTCAAGACGATGTCCTTCACCCCCTATCAGGCACAGTAGAGATGAAGTAGTCGGCGTCATAATTCAGACTAATTCCTCTCCACATGACATGTTCCCAAATCAAATATACTCAACAAGCTACACGAAGGAATTCGCTCATCATAGTATCCAACATACTGCACCCCATTGTGTAGAAGTATGGTACTGATATGCTTCATGCTTCACACCACCGACACGAAGTTCATCAAGAAAAAAAACAGTTGCAGTGTAGTGAGGTGCCACTCCTGCAATCCCCAACCCCGAAAACCACCGAGCCAGTGGACAGGGTGATCCGCAATGTCAGGACATTCAGCATCCTGCACTTAGAGCGCCGCTCAAGTCGGTGAAGATATCGCATAATCTCTCTTGCATGAATATTTTCTGCGTGAATTTTGTTCTGTCTTCCGCCTAAGGCATTTTCTAGAGAAACCAATTATCTCCGTTTGAGAGCTAAGAGAGAAATAAAATTCAGGCAGCTTCGCACAAGTAGTGCAAAGCCTGGAGGAAGTATAAAGATCGGTGGTCTGCTTTGTTTCTCCATTTGTCTCGCTTCTCCTTTTTCTTAATCTCTTGTTTTTTAACACGAAAGTGTTTTATGCCGGGGTCCACCAAGACTTTAGTGACGTATTTCCGTCACAAAAATGACGTTGTAAAATTAACGCTACCAAATGCGAAAGAAAAAACATTGAGAAAAAAGTTCCCCCGCCGGGCGTCGAACCTCTCACTACTTGGGCCGCGACGAAAAGCGCCCGATGCTCTGCCGACTGAGCTATCGAAGCAGTTGCAAGGCTCTCTACAAACGCGCCGTATATCTCTCACACAATCTCTCCCGCCCGGTGCTCTATGTTGGCGAGGCGGGGCGGTGCCGCCGTCTGTGACCGGTGAAGAGAGGTAATGCGGCATGACACTTATTAGCACCCATAGAGAGCGATTCGTCGACGACGCAGTTAAAGCAAGGCGTTCGAGATTGCGCGCCGGTGCACACTCTTGGAGGCCATGGTTAAAGCTTCTCGATCGCAGTGAAAAGCCCTGGCCGCGCTAGCATCGGGGAGTCGCCGACGCAGTTATGTTCTTTGCCTTTCGCTTCGTGTTAGCGTGTGACAGCTTGTTGTCGGCATGGTTGTCGGAGTCGTGCAGCATCTACGTGCACCAATGGTGTTTCGCCGCCGACTACTTCGGGTGAGATTGCAGCGACTAATAAAACTGCTGCAGTAAGCACTGCAGTAAGGCAACGATGTAGGCGGGCGAATATCGTGCCTGCGTGGAGCGAGACACAGCCCAGCGGGACGTGGAACGCCCGCACGCGTTCGCGGCTCCAGCTATGAACCTCTGCCTCCCGCGTTGCTGAAGCCCACTGTGGTAGTGTATGCATGAGCGCAGGCGTAGGTTAGCCTATTTCTCAGAATCGCACACCGTGCCCTTTCTCTCGACGACGCTTTGAAGACGCCCATATCGATTACCAGTGGTTAGTGCGTGCTTGTTATCTTTGCGCGGGATTCACGATACGCTGTGTCCAGTTATACGTTAAAATTTTCAGCTACCACAACGGTCAAATCACGATAATGGGCCGTAGTCGTCGCGATGGAGATGTGCCACTAGGCGTCAACGTGGGTGTGTTCACGTCAAACGATGCTATAGCTGCCAAACACCAATACACATTCTACAAGCTCTCATATATCACTAAACAATAAGCACCACTTCTGTGAGTACACGTTTCACTTTCGTGTTATACCGATTCCTATTACGGAGGGATCAGCCATGTTTTTCTCTTCTCTCTACTTTTTTATCTCTTTTGTTTGTGTTTATTTCAATTTCTTCCTTTCTCTCGCGCTCTGTTTATATCTCTTTCTATCGTTCTTTCTCTTTGTTTCCATTTTTTCTCTTTCTCTATTTCTCGCTTCCTCTTTCTTTCCAGATCTTTCTCTTTCTGTCTCTCTTTCTGTTTTTCTTCTCCTTCTTTCTGTTTTTCTCTCTCTTTATGTGCTCTGCTTTACTCTTTCCCCAACTTGTTTCCCTCCTCCTCATCCTCACTGTCTTTTCCTGTCCCCTTGCCATACTATACTGTGCAAGACTATGCTATACTCTGGTAGCATGCCCGGTTAGCCGAGTGGTTACGACGCTCGCCTTCGGATTGTGGCTCCGTGGGTTCGAATCCCGCCACGCCAAGAACTTTTTTCTTTCTCTTTCTGTATCTCTGTTTCTTTCTTTCTTTCTCTCTCTCTCTCTCTATTCTCGTTATCACGCTTATTAAATTACTGCATCCCACGTTAGACAAATCGCGCTCGAGTTCTGCGAGCTAAGCAGAAGAAGAAGAGGACTAAAAGAACGCTTGTCGGTTTAGAATGATGATAGTTCTCTGTGGAAGACTAACGGCATTACGAAAGTTTAGATACCAGCGTGACCGTATGGTCACGCATATCCCGACGAACCCTTTCAATTTATGCAGGTTTAGAACCAGCGCCAAAATCATGGCAATGTGCCTTGCGGTAGCTTAGGGTACCCCTTACGGACAACATCTGGCAGAACTTTTCTATATTTATTGGCGAGCTGCTAAAACAGGCGCGAAACATTGGTTCTACATTTCAGCACGTCCGCGTCCAACGCTCCTTCGGGTAAGCCGATTTCTTTGTAGTATTATTTTTAGTAATAGCGTAAGCCACCTGTCCCAGTAGAGTACCTGCACTTTGCGATCTTCAGGGAAAATTTGAAATAGATTAATCAATGTCTTGCTCGCGGACAAGGGTGTTCTTTTACGTATGGCCACATGGTCACGCTAGACCTTTAGGCTCCGTATTTTGGTTAAGTTTGTTACTTCGTTTTAAGCACCTTGCAGGATGATTCCGCTACACCTATATGCTCATTTATTGTATGCCCAGGTTTACTTTACATGAAATAGCCAGAATACTCGAAGATGATGATAAAGATGTGTCGGCTATCTACATTAAGCTATCGGAGGCTACCACCTATTCCGACGAAGGTTTCGCAGATGACGATTGCGGTAGTCTCATAGGCAACCTAAGCATAATATGCAATAACTGCTGGGGTTTAACGTCCCAAAACAACGATATGATTAGGAGTGACGCCGTAATGGAGATCTCCGAAGTTTTCACCCCCTGGCGTTTTGTGCACCTCAATTGATTGTAGACAACCTAAGTGGTAGGCAGCTTAAAGCAGGGGCTTAAACGGTGCTTGCTGACGGCCGTCGCATTGGTGAATGCGATTGTTATAAAGATGACGCAGTGAATGAATAAGAACAAAGCGATGGATCACCAAACACCTGCTCAGGTGTAGGAGGTAAAAGCCCTGACGCGAAGTTATTTCCACCTGCACAGAAGAAGTTACAAGTGCCTCGCCCTGTATAACTGCTTTAGAGAGGCATTGACCAGGTGGATGCTAACTTGGGCGCCTTCCGGATAGCAATTTGTCGGACGAAACGGTGGGAAGCGATAGGCACTTTTTGACGTAGCCATAAACCACGTGCGGGGCTAATTCGCAGCACATCAGCCAGCGTCACTCAACTTGAATTCCGGAGGCAAATCCTTCAAAGCGACCTGACAAGAGGGAATATCAAGCGAAAAGGAACTGACCGCCGAAGAACGCCGATGCTTGTTGAGAGTGCGCCTGGTGGTGCACATTTTGAATGACAAAACCGTCCACTTCATTGGAACTGTGCGTAACGGCAAAATGCGCAGGTACGCTGGAGACAACTGCAACAGCACGGTGGCCACATAGTGTGGTAAATCTAGCGTCGCCATGTGCATTCCATGCTTCATACCATGTCACAATAAGTACCCAAAAATCCATAATTTTATTTTTCGTTATGTGGCAACGCACGAAATAAAATTTGTCACTTTGTCATTTTTGCTGGAGCCTAAAGGCCCAGCGCCACCATATGGTCACGGGCCATTATTTGTAAAGTAAGAGCTCGTTCACAACGAAATTTTCAGTGTTATCTATACAGACACAGATACGATACAAAGACACATCTGTTTTCACAAGACTAATAAAAAAAATTACACCATCTCCCGCTAAAGGGAACCATGTGTAGATGTGAAGCAGCGGATGCTAACGCTTACACTGGCGGCGGCGGCGGCGGCGTTGACGCTGGCGCTCATCGCAGCGTTGCGCAGGAGAGAAAACTGGGGAGACGCAAAGCACGCAGTGATGGAGCGGTGTTTCCTCCTGGAACGTGCCAATCGCTGTTAATGGGCTATGAGAGATAGAAGACTCCGATTGGACACAGAGACCCGCAGTCCGCTTTTAGTTAAACGCGCACGCTGCGAATTTTTTTATTGTTCTACAACGTACAGGCGAAATCTCCCACCGGCACCACCTTGCAGGTCAAGATCCACAGGATGGCTAGTGAACGGTTGTGGAGCACGAGCAGTCGGTTTTTTCAACCAAGAAACTCGCTTGCAGACGCTGCCTGCGTCGGCGTCGCGAGGCGAGAGGGGGGGAGCGTAGGAGAGGAGAGAGAGGGGGGGGACGCGCATGCGCAGTGGGAGTGTGGACGCCACGGACAGGGATGCCTAGAGGAGAGCGGGGGGGGAGTGTAGGAGGGGAGAGAGGAGGGGAGGCGCATGCGCAGTGAGGGTGTGGTTGCCGGGGGAGGGATGCCCAGAGGGAGAGAGGAGGTTTTTATTTTTTTAAAGGGTTTGCGCATGCGCAGTAAGGGTGGTCACGCCACACACCACCGGATTAAGCTTCGCCATGAGATGCTTCACATCTAAAAAAACAGTCCCTAACGGGCTATGAGCAACGTTGGAAAATCAAGACACGAGGCACCCGGGGTCAACAGTAGTACGTTATACACTGTTTTGCAGTGCTCCCATCAATGCAGTCTGCTCAGCATCGCTCTGTAAAACTCGTCTAAAAATCTTTATCTTATCATTGTGCCTCACCACAACGTTGCATCCTTTATACCTTGTAGCTAACCAGCAGTCCCATTGTCCTAGCCCTCAGACAGTGGTATAGAATTGTTAATCAAATGTGTGTGCAGTGCATTGTGTATTTGAGAAAGTTCAGGCACTCGGAGGCTTACTTGAAACTTGAACGCTGATCTTTTTCCCTGATTCAGCAGGCGCCGGGTTATCTGCACATGAACAAATACATATTTAATACTCAAATACTTTATTAACGTTTCCATTTTAAACTAATTTATGCCTGATAAAGTGCGCTTAACTCGTTTGGACATATTTTCATTTGTTCAACATTTGCATTTAATACAAGTACAACTTTCTCGATATCTTTTGTCGTGAATGTTCATGAAAAATTGGCGTCCATCAGAAACGCAAAGGAGGTTGTTTTCATTATTGCCTGCACAGGGTGCGTGGCTCACGCACTGTCAGATAATTCGGTCCGTCTTTCATTTTCTCTGCATATATCTTCTGCTTCTAATCCATGTTATAAGTAGGGCGAGAAAGGGTCCCTAGGGTCTTTTTACGTTTTTTACATGATTGGTCTGTCTTTCAAACCACAATTTCCTTCCGTTTAAAATGTGCTTCAAAAACAAATATAAGCCCAAAAAACGAGCGTGGCAACGCTGTTCTCTATTCCGCCTGAATTCGTGCTTCCTCAAGGGCGCACATGCGTTTGGACCCTCACCAGTTCACCAGCACGCGCCGCGTGCGTCACTTGTATCCATTATGAAGGCGACGCCATGAGCACCCCTAAACAGATTTGAAGCCGCCGGTATCGCATCATTATCTTTTACAGCGACATTTACATGGGCATTGTAAAACGGTACACTTGGCTGTTTTCATAATATGAGAAGAGCGTATGCATTTACGTCAATGGCAAGCAGTTGTACAACCCCCGCTCTACATGTACGAGCGAGAAGACCGCTTTAATTTACATGAACATATAATTTATATCAAAGTATCACAGTGTTTTCTGAAGGAACTAATTAGTGATATCTCGCCCTTTTTCATTGATATTCATACCTGACATTTGGCCAAGGTGGACTGCGGGCTAAGTCTTCCGCGAGAATCAATCATCGTTCTCAGTAAAAGAAACATCTTTTGTAGTAACAGTACAATATTTTCGATATTCTGTGAAATATATGTCTTTGCCAGTTTACCTCTGCGCATCTTCTTTCTATGGACGCCTGTATCTAAATAGATGGAATCAATAAATTCGCAGGTTAACTCAGAGTGTAGAAACAAATACCTATCTACAACAATATGCGTTTATACGCGGATTATTTGTCTGACGTTAACGTTAGGCGAAATACTTTTGATCGCGATCGAATTCAGTGTCAATCGCCTTTTTTTTGTCGCGACTTCCTTTCTTCATTGTACTTTTCAAATGCACCGCTATCCCAATTGAAATTCGATAGATTGTACGTCTTTGTGAATACATCTTGGCAAATCGAGGTTGTGTCTCTGACGACGATCCATATTGGTAGAATTCACCTTTACGTACCGTCTGAAATTTCAGGTGAATATAATATTTAAACTTAAACTGCGCTAAGACGAGACACCAGAGTTGCAGCATACAGGACGAACGCAGACGAACAACTGATTTATTTAAATCACATAAACTCCCTTCTGAAATACTGCGCCTGTGCAATGGCAGTAATGTCCACGTGACGAAACTACACTTCGCTACCAAGGCTCTGTCCTATCTACGCAAGAAAGCTGATCACGAGAGAACGCAAAGCTGCATTAATCTTTTCACAAAATGGATAGGTGCCCTGATCTTGGGGTATCATTCTGGAGGTCTTTCATACGCATTTCGAAAACATTAGACAAGCCTTAACATAGTCGTTTGCCTTCGGGCAAACTTCCCCTAGGTATTTTGCCGGAAACCATAAATTTCCAGAACTTTACCATTAGAGTTCAGGAACACTACATAATGATGTTTTGTTTTTCAGGTTCGTCGAGATTAAGTTATATGATACTTATGAGTTGGCTGCAGAATGACTATTTGAGTACATTTCTCTGTGGTACAGCAGTAGAGATCATGTTTTTTCCCAATGGGGTTCCCTAGAGCGGAGAGGCTACAGCCGCTACAGAGCTTCTAACTTCAATGCTTGCACGCGCCGTGAAAGTTTTGTAAAGGCCTGGTGTGTGTCAGTTCCACGTCCTTAACCAAAGTATGTCAAAACTAGAGTTGCTTAAGTCGACATAGCTGCCATTATATACAAGTTCGTTCATATTACTAATATAACAACAAATACTATCATTACATAAGGTCTTATTTGCCAATACAAAGCACTAAAGATGCAGCTCCAACTTACTGCACATAGAGAGTGCTGCCGCAAATGTGGGGACCAGGTAGATAAGACACTGTGATACCAATAAGCCCTGAAGGGGAAAAAACGAATGGGTGGGTTTTTAGAAAACGATCATTTACCTGGCAAATCAACCAAGCTTCCCACAAACACAAAAACAATGTTTCTGAACAGAAACAAACTGACACTTATAAGTGGTCGATAAGGATAAATTAGAATAACGGCATTGCGTACATCCACAGGACAAGCACATGGTACATTAGGTAGACACTTTAAAACTACTGCAACATCAGCGCTAACTTTGAAGAGGTATTGCCTTCTTTTGCTCACCATGTTTTCTGAAGTTATTTGTTTAGCGCAGTGTCTTTTTTTTAATATTCTTACGTATAACTCACTAACAGTTAAACTCATCATGCTTTACACAACGTTCATTAAGTTGTGTCATACAAAAAAAACGAACCCTCAAAATTCTCTTCCCTAAATATTTCTTAACAAATAAATTTTCTCATGTCATGGCAACAAGTGGTCTGCGTTAGCGTGACCGTTTAGCTCCATGTAGTCCATGTAGGAAACTTGGAGCCTTTAGCTTCGTGTTTCCATCCTACTGCATTTACTTGTCTTGCGCGAGCATTCCTCTTTTCTTTTTTTGTTCATTTGAACATATCTGCGGTAAGACTCAGGATAGCCTCACAAAAATAGTCAAACTAATTAGCAGTGGTTTTTTGACGGCCTCGTGCGCATATTCTGACCATGATAGCTAGTTTGTCTTCTGGTATAAATTATAATTTCATATTATCAATGAAGTTTGAAACACGAACGTCTCGTTGCTTCTAGAGTGCGTACTAATTACAATATTTCTTATTCGCACTAGACTTATTTCAGTAAACTTCTTATCATTGCAAAACCCATCGTCTAGAGTAGTTGCCGCATAACACCTCAGATATGAAGCACCTTGAACTGGCTAGGGCAAAATGTAGGGGTACCCATTCGCACCTGTGCTGACTCGCTTTGCAGTGATTTCATAGACGTAAAAGCATTAGTGAGGTGCGAAGGCTGTAGTTGGACGTAAGTATTCATATAACCGAATACCGGTTAACCTCAGTAAGCTTGGCTATGAACCAAAGTGAATGTCGGTTAACATGACTACGAATAAAAGTCAGTCACAAAAAAAATTAAATGAACGTTTCTGCAGACGCGAGTAAAACCAGGACGGTGTGAGTGTTAGTATTTACATCAGTGGGTGCCTCGCATAGGGAGTTCACATGCCTAAAATTATGAGTAAGTGCTGCTAAGTGTGAACTTAAACAGTGATAAGTTTGACTTAAGTATTCACATCAGCGAACATTGGTTAACCTCATTAAGGTTAGCTATGAACCAAAGTGACTGCTGGTTAACCTCAGTAATGAACCAAAGTCTAAATCCACGTTACTGCAGACGCGAGTCAAAGCAGGATGGTGTGAGTGTTGGTATTGCAACATTCACACCATCCTGGTTCGTGAGTGGATGTCTCGCAAAGGGAGTTCGAATGCCTGAAATCATGCTGCTAAGTGTGAACGTAAACAATGATAAGAGTGAGTAAATGTTGCTGAGGACGACGAACGTGATTTTAAACGTGAATGAATGTGAGTTAGTGCGGACCTCCGAATGTACGTGTGTGGGCGCCGCTCAGAGAGAACTTACATAAATAGGAGTACGAGTCGGTGCTGACATGTGTGTGCGTGAGTGATCATAAAAGATAAAGAATAAAAGTCTACGCCTTCATGCCTGAAAGCAAAAAAAAACAAATCTACAGGATTGTTGGGATATTATAAGCGTTTCGAGATTAGCCAAAGTAATACGCTGCTTACCCAAGGCTTTTACCCTACATCACTCTAAATGTAACAGATGTCACTGTGGTCGACAAGTTCAATTTAACAGGTATAACGAGTAATTTAACGCGTCTTTCTCAACACTGCGGTTGATCATCAAACGACATTTTATTCAGAAAAAGCTTCTATATACAGAACTGAATTTATGACGTGGTCAGTCAGCGGTTACTATTTAAATAGGGTGATTAAGGTAACGTTCCGTTCGCATACAAGATTTATCCTCTGTTGAAAAAACTTTTTGCTAGGGAACAAAAGCAGTTGCCTATCCGAGAGCTCCACCTATCGAGAAAATTTCGGCAAGATAAGCAAGAAACGGTGATTCTCAAGGATGTTTTGTCATATAGACTGCACATTTTTAGAGGCAGTGCGAAATATATTTGGCCAAAAAAGTTATCCACATAATCACTGCGCAGTCATTGTCATCCCAGAGTTCCTATTATTTCAGCAGCCTAGGGTACAAAGTGCTTTGAAAGCTTTAATACACTTGCTGATGAAGCAGTTTCAAGGGCTTTCTATAGCCATCAAATTTGTCTGCTCAAGCTGTTCTGTTCCCTTCCCACACAAAGTAGTTCTCTTTAAACACTGATGTCATATACAAGAATACTCATTCCTATGAATAATACTTCAAATATTGACCTGGTAAGATCATTTACACGTACATTCAGACGCATCCTCCTTATGCCCATCACTCCACCGAAGAACAGTCATGAGCTTTCACTTGCTTATTTATAGATGCCCCTTCACACGTGTGCCTTAGGTTTTTGCACACATAATCCAAGCGAACGGCGTTCCCACACAGTAAGAACTACATCTTTTAGGGCACCTTTCCAGAAGCCGGTATTTTCATAAGGCAAACACCTTTGCTGCTTAGCGTTTCTAGGTTCTGTATTTTGCCTATTCCTGCTTTAGCCTGCATAAAGTATTGCGCATTCAAAGCAAGCGCAAATACGTGCCTCTGTTTTGTGCTCTCGGCATTTGAGCTCAGTGTTGTCCTTTATTTATTCTGACGGACACACAGAGACATCTACCCCATCAGATGTGAAAATGCTAAAGGCTGTACAAACGAATGCTAAAACGCTTTATTGTTCGAGCAGTCTTTTAATATCTGCCTACCTCTGAAGTCTTCTCGTTTGTCCTAGAGCGTCACGTTCCCCGACACGTGTGCCAAGAATACGGTACTTTGAGGTATCCAACAGTCAAAACATGAACTTCGATATTTTGTTCCCTTGCGCTTCAATAATCTGTGCGACAAACGATGTTGTTTTCGTGTTAGTGTGTTCACTCATCGTAAAGAAATTAACAGACGATCTTTTGCATGGCTCAACTCAGCTACGACAGTCTAGGCATAACATCCCTATGAGAAACTGATTGTTTGTTTTAGTCTGGTTCTCTAATACCATCGCTTAACCCGTCCGCGCAGCTTGTTTAGACTCCATATTTTCTTGAAATGGATGAAATGTTCAACGCCTGCAATTGCGCGTAGATAAGAAAGGACACGCAAACGACATGAAGTGGCGGTCACTTACAACGGATTGTTTTCAGAAAACATCAAAACGCGCTGTTATACGTCCGTACATATTATAACAAATAAGAGGGCTCAACATTGACCAAACAAAAACTCACTTTTCTATTCGCAAGATTCAAACTGGGCGAGTTCAAACGCTTAGAGCCTACTCTAAGTGTAGATGGCGGCGGCATGTTCCAACTCGTAACTGTTGTTTTATTCAACGTGCACGCATGTGCGGTCATTATCGCGTCCATATTCACACATGCGCAATGTATACTATGTCAGTATATAAACTGATTCAGTGGCACAATAAATTTAGTTGAAAGTTTCCGCTGAGTATGTTTATGCGTGTTTTTTTTTTCTTTTTTTGCACAGTCCTCCTGAAGTCGCCGACTTTCCCAAAATGCTCCTCTTATCATGTAGGTTCCATACTCGGCTTGAGCTAAAGCCGTCACCTCTCACAGCGTTGATAAAATTACACTTCTACTGGAAACTCGCTGAATGAGGTGGTCGTAGCAACGGCGCGTTGCCTGAATAAATCGCGGAGGCCACGCATTACTTCAATGTGCTGCTTCCAGAATGGGACACCACCTCTCAAACCAAGACCACTGTTAGTGGAAAGCGTCAGAGATAAAAGGTGCGTTCGTGCAGCCTCCTTCATGTGTTTCGCGGTAGCGCAATGGCTTAAACGCCAGCAAGTCATCGTCGCGGACCGAGAGGTCGTGTGCTCGACTCCTGTCAATAGAACTTTTGTTGTTCGATCGCGCTCATTTTGCTGACGTATTTTCGTGACGAAAATGTGTCATGAAAGTCTTGGTGGAGCCCGGCATAAAAGACTCGTGTTAAAAGCTAATGCATGATCAAAGGTGTAATAGCTATGAGATACAGGCGCACATTTTTTTTCACTACTCACACTTCAGACTCACGTCTAAACAATGCCAAAATTATGGATCTAAGTCATTTTCGTGGACTGTTTTCTCCTACGGGAGCTTATCTTTTAGCGGGTGTAGAAGATGTTTAGGGATAGAAAGGCCTGGGTTCTAAAAAGTGTGCGATGTACACCATTCTCCTCCACTCAAGAAGTACAGCAAAGCTTCTGGCTCTAGAAGCCCAAAGAGTGTAAGTAGCGCTGAATACCAAGCATATAATTTTCAAGAGAAAAGCAATATTTTCGCCGAAACACCACACAAATGTTCTCGTGCAAGATTTCAGCTGTTCCGATAAGCTTTAACGCAGCGCATTGTCCTTACAATAACAATAAAATTGGGGGGACCCTTAAGCTTCGCCTTTAAGAGTTGAACGCGATAGCGATATCCCGTCCCTACTGCGTACTTCAATCACTTAGTGCATTCTATGTAATGGGTAGTATGCTTTAAACCAGGAGAAATTATGCGCGGCAAATGTGGGAAATGTTTTCGAACTTGCTATGCACCCACTACGTGGTGTTAAGGGAATACGCGCAGTAAGGTGTATGCCGTTTGTAATGGGTGGCTGGCTTTAAACTATGGAATCGTTACGATAGTCACATATTCTGACGCCCGATGGCAATGTAGGCTTGTACCACGCAATATTCCTGGGATATTACATGTTATATTGCGACGCCTATATAAAGGACGCTTGCGTTTGCGAAGCATGGAAGTTATTTTCACTGCATTTCCAACCAGAGGAAGTCATTTTCACAGTATTCCCAAGCAGAGGCATGGCTGTGTGGTAGAACAGCTGGCTTGCCACGCAGACGACCCGGGTTCGATGCTCACTGGGACCCGAAAATTTTTATTATTTTTAAATAAGAAGCATTTCTTAGCGAACTTCGGCGACTTTGAGCGTATCTATCTATCTATCTATCTATCTAGCCGCCTACGACTTTGTGCTCTGCTGGCCGTATCGTTAATGGGATTTATACCAAAATTGGTATGGCATAACATGACTATATGACGAACATGACTGACTGGTTATATCATGAAATTCATGACTAACTTGTCATGAAAAGTATGATTTATACGCCATGGCCATAGTGTTCCTGGGGCGGTTTTCTTAACTTGATATATCCAAAAATTGGTACGATGAGACATTTCTGCATGACCAACATAAATGACAGGTGGTAATATGAAAATCATGACCTGCATGTCATGTACATCATGACTTGCATGCCACGCTCATGGCACGCTCGCGGCCGTTTCGCTTGTTTGATATACACCAAATTTGGTATTGAGCGACCTGATTGTATGACGAGCATAAATGACAAGTGGTAATATGGAAATCATGACATGTCATGTGCAACATGACTTGCATGCCCCGCTCATGACACTCTCGGGGCCGTTTCGGTAGCTTGATATACACCAAATTTGGTATTGAGGGACGGGACTGTATGACAAGCGTAAATGACAAGTGGTAATATGGAAATCATGATATGTCATGTGCAACATGACTTGCATGCTACGCTCATGGTACTCCCGTGGCCGCTTCGCTACCTTGATATACATCAAATATGGTAGTGAGCGACATGATTGTGTGACGAGCATAAATGACAAGTGGTAATATGGAAATCATGACATGTCATGGGCAACATGACTTGCATGCCATGTTCATAACATTCTCGTGGCCGTTTCGCTAGCTTGATATACACCAAGTATTTCAGGCGAAAGCCTTTAATCTCTCATGCTCACGTCCGTCCGTCCGTCCGGTCGTCCGTCCGTCCGTCCCTCCAGCCGTGCCTTGGCACGGTGCCCGGCGCGCAAACGGACGCCGGTCGCGCTGGACTCTAGTGCTCGCGCTTTGCTTGCGTAGCGTCACTGGGCCCGGCGTCTCTAATCATGCAAGGAGAGAGACGCCCGCATCACGTTCCATTCTGACCGACCCCGTCTCAGTGGGCACAGGCGTTCGAGGAACACACTTTGGAATTGACAAAGTGTCCGTTAATTTAAACTCTGGAACGCGGATGGCGTCTGCACGATGCGCAAAGCGCGAGAATACGAACGCATGCGAAACGGAGGCAGATTGGTCTCGCGTCTCGCGGCGATTCGAGGTAAAAAATTAAGCGAAGTGGCAGGTGGTAACATGAAAATCTTGGCATGCATGTCATCTCCAATGCTATTCACATGCCACGTTCATGGTCCAGTTCGCTAGCTTGGTATACACCAAAATTTGTATTGCGCGACGTGACTGTATGATGAACACAAATGACAAGTCCTGACATGTAAATAATGACATGCATATTATGTACAACATGATTTGCTTCTTGCTGGCTGCTTCGCATTACATCAATTCCCACAGTTCGTGGGATCTGCCGGTTTTTTTTATTTGCAACTTTCTTGATTTTTAGGTCACGGACAAGATGATCATTTTTCGGTCACGGACAAGATGATGATTTTTCGCTCACAACCAACGACGCCGACGCCGACGCCGGAATTTCTGCGAAACGAGCTCTATAACGCTATCACGTTAATAATTGTGTTCCCTTCTTGTCAGCTTAAAAACGAAAATTAGCTCTCCTCCTGACATTCGTTATTTGGTCATAGCTTAAAAAAGCCGCCTACCACCTGCGCTATCTTTCTCCCTGAACGGTCACTGAGCATTTTCTTCCTTTTCGTGAACTGACTGACTACTAGGCACGAAAGAACGTTGGTGAGAAATCTACGTGCACGTCAAATCTGCATAATAATGTCAGCAATGGCAGCTGCTACAGCGAAAATAGCAGCACGTGTCACCGGTTTCCTTGTTTACGCTAACATCTGCCATAAAATGTGAATAAGAAAGAATGAGATTACGTGGTGGCATATGTTCGCCTTTCAATGGATGCAAAATGCCAGCCCGTGTGCTGTGCGATTTCAGCACACGTAAAGAACTCCTGGTGCTGAAAATTACCAATGTTCTCGACTGAGGGCGCTGCTAAACACATGGGGCCGCATCGTAAAATATAAACTACTTTAGGAAGCGGCGTACTTTCTACCACGCAACTGGAATTTTGCTTCAATTTACTTGGGATTATTTGCTGTATAAAACCGGGAGTCGATATTGATAACTATTTTTTTTCATCAATGTGATTTTTTAACACGACAGTGTTTTACGCCGTGGTCCACCAAGACTTCTGTGACGCATTTCCGTCAAGTAAACGACGTCAAAAAAATGCACATAGTCATAAGGCAAAGAAAAAAGTTCATACAACGCCTGTCGAACCCTCGACCTCTCGGTACGCAACGACAGATGCCTGGCGGGCTATCCACTGCGCCGCGGTCAAGCACTGTGCAGGTTTTGCAAACGCGCCTTCTCTATCTCACATTCTCGTCTCAGAGTGCTCTTGGCCGGCGGGGTGGTGTCACCATCTGGGAGCGGTGAAATGAAGTAATGCATCAGGAGCGTGGCCTCCGCGATTTGCTCTTGCAACGCGTCGTTGCTACGCCTCTGTACCACTCGGTGCGTTTCAAATAGGAGAAGTGCCATTTTGTAAACGCCTTAACACACCGCGAGGTAGTGACCTTAGCCCAAGCCTCGGTTCTGCTCATAGCATCCATCCATATTAAAAATAGCTCTGCGATGCGCGCCGGCCTCACCTGTATTAAACACAGCGTTCCCCGCTTACGCTCGACTCCGGCATGAGTTCCGGCATGAGTCGACTCACTCAGGCTCTCAAACTGAGATCGAGCAGTGAACCTGAGTCTAAATGAGTCCGAGTAAGCAATGTTATGGTGAGCCTGAGTCCGAGGTCGTCCACTGGAGGAAAATTTTGGTGAGTGTGGGTCCAAGTCAGTCCTGGAGGGAAAAATATATGTCATGAGTGAGTCTGAGTGAGTTTCACATGTTTTTCCCCGAACTATGCAGGAATGCGATGGGGAATGATCACAGGTTTTAAGCGAAAACTCCCAGTCCACAAACCAGGTTCTTGCCACGTCTTCCAGGTAGAAGTAGACATGAGGCAGCTTGTCTTCGGTGCTCGAGTTGTTAACGGCGGCGACACGGTCGTATGTTTTAAGCCAGGTTTCCGGGTCTTTGAGCGATGAAGCGCGGAAAGTTGGCGGTTCCTTGGGTTGCAGGAGCGAAATTGGTGCAGGCGGCACAGGGGCTGTCATTGTCGCCGTGGTCGAGGTCAAGGTCTTGGTTTTCCGGGTCTTTTCAGATAGAGGCTCGTATTCTGGAGGCAGACCTTGTTGCCTGCGGCTTGTTCGCTGCTCGGGGTTGGCGTCATGTCTTCTTTCCGATTTTGGCTGGGTTCACGGCTTGACGGGGCGTCCGGAAGTTGAACAAACAGCACCTCCACCAGATCTCACGGAGTCATGACGCTGACAAAGGCAACAGTCGGCATCTCCAAGATGAAACTCTATTTGGCCGGACTTGTGGCAGGGAAATGAACAAACTACAGCAAGCAGTGCACGCTATACACTGGTATCGGTGAACAGAGTGTCGGCCGCCGATAATGTTGGAAACAACTTGCGTGAACCTGTCCGAGCGCATGGAACGCCCCTTGAAATATCACCGACGCGCAGCCGCGACGACGACGTCATCAACTTTGCCAACGATATTACCAAGCATCCAGCAGTATCTCTTCTGTGGGCAAGGAGGCACGATGGATGAAACAACGAAAGGCTTTCGCATCTGTCTTTTCGCTCTGCAGGTTAGTTGCCTTTCCAAATTACCTTCTAGCAGCTTCCGATCAGACGATCCTTTCCTTATCGTGCTTCCTTGCCCTGAAGCAGTTCGCGAGTGTGCATTGTATCTTCGACGCCTCCTGCTCCAGGGAGGGGACATAGAATCAAATCCTGGTCATATAACTAAAACTCAAGAAGAGAAGCTTCATTCAGTTTTTGACAACGTGCAACGCATCGAAGCTAACAATGTGAGCCTTCTCGAATCCGTCAACAAGGTTTTGCTCCTTCATGCCACCTAAAAAAAAAGATTTCGAATCTCTGACGGAAATAGTAGGCGAGCTCAAAAACAAACTTCAATTAATTTCGACACAGCACTCTTCCGCGAATGCGGAAAACATTTCCAAGATGCAAGTAATAATAAATGAATTGCAGTCAAAGGTGAGAGGGAGCAATTCCAGGGTTGGCCTCACGCATGAGAAGGAACTTTCGAGAATTCAAGACAAAATAGATGACTTGGAAAACCGCTCACACCGGTATAACTTACTTTTCTATGGAGTCGCCGATACTGACGGTTCCGAGTCGTGGGATGCCTCTGAGAGAATCGTAAAAGAGCTCTGTTGAAGCCATTTTGGCATATCTGTTTCCTCTATTTATACACTCTAAATCAGGTCCCGCCGAAAGTGCTAGATATAGCGAGGAAACAGGATCTTTTTCGTTTGGTTTCCTGAATACAGCCAGCATTTAACGAGGACTTGAAAGTGTACGGCTCACCGCCAAGGCCGTTTTTCACCGGATAAGAAGCGTCCAATCACTGCTAATTTTTTTTAGCGAGACCGAAGTCGAAACCATTTTGAGCAAGGGCTTCAAATTGAAAAACACAACATTAAGCGTAGCGCGAGACTACTCTGAGGCCGTGCGTGACGAAAGACGCAAACTACTGCAGTTTTCCGAAGAGCTTAAGAAAATACGGTGACCGTATTCGTCTCGGCTTCAATAAGTTGTTCGTCAATGATGACGTTTACATGTGGGACACGGAATCGAGCAGTGCTAAACAACTGTCAAGTCGCAGCGCCTCTTGACGCATCTCAAATGTTCATCCCCCTGTCTTTTCGTATCACCAACCACTATCTTTATAACAGCCATATGAAGCAGACGAATCATCCACAAATTCTCTTGACTACGAGCACGGCTTTTGTTTTTCTTACACTAACACTAGAAGTAACCTCAGAAAACGGAACAAATTCAATGTTTTAGAATCATTGCTTATCGGTCTCAAACCCGATTTCTAGGCCGTTACTGAAACTTCGCTAACAAGTGATATTGAAGAAACCGAGCTAACACCCCCCAAACTACACGATCATAAGCAAGGATAGACCAGCACGAAGCGGTGGCGTGGCTCTCTTTATAAGTAATAAAATCCCTTTCACATTACTTCCAGACGTAGATGGTGTAGCGGCAGTATTTTGCAAAATAACATTCACAACCCACGTTATCATTCTTGGGTGTGCATACCGCGCCCCTTCATCGAGCGTTGAGTGTATAGAAGCACTATGCACGCATATCCGGCGTCACGCATCTAATTCAAAAGGTATGCTAGCGGTGGATTTTAATCTGCCTGGCTTCAACTGGGAAGCAATGCAGTACCGCAGCGCCTGCTCAGAAATCATTTACGATTTAATGCTCTTTTTAAACTTTTCGCAAATAGTGACGCAGCCTACACGTGTAAAGGGACACAACTCGAGTGTGCTGGACTTTAATCTTTCTCACCGATAACTTTCCGATACATGAAGCAAAGATAGAAATACTAGATGGCATATCAGATCATAAAATAACTTATTGTAGAATACCTATAAATGACAGTATAAAGCGTGCATACGCGCAGAAAACATTTGCAGACTTTAGTAAATCTGATGACGAAGCAATATATGACTTGCTGTTCGACTAAATCCCATCATTTCAGAAATTACCCTCTGAAACCACTGCGACTATAGAAATGCTGTGGCATAAATTCAAAGAAATTCTTTTTTATTGCTTGCAAAATCACGTTTGATCGAAAAAAAGAGAAGACTAGAAAGGTGAATCCGTGAATCACACGTGACGTTATACATGCCAAAAGAGAGGTGAAGCGTTTGAGGAAAAGTCTAAAAGAGAAACCAAACATTTATAGCCGACAAAATCTGAGCGCAGGCATATCTGAGATGAAAAATAAAATAAAGGCAGCCAAGTCTACTTACATTGAGAAAACTCTCCCTCGGTTCATAAAAGGTTCCCCAACAAAATTTTGGCATACATGAATCCCAAGGTCGGTAAAATGACCCCAGAAACGCCCAAGGAAAATGTCCATTCCGCAAACGCATTAAATAGCTATTTCCAATCTATTTTTACAATTGACGGAAAACAACCTCACGTAGAAATTGGAGACAAGAAATCTATTAAGCGATTATTCGTATCAGAAGCGGGAGTCTTCAACTTACTCTTGAACTATGGGTGGGAAAAAAAGTTCCGGACTAGACAACATACCGTTTTTTTTACGCAGTTAAATTATGGATCCTTACTAGCTCGCCCAACTTACCACTCTTCAACATACCCAACGTGTTTTTAAAGAGATATGCGGAGTGGATATCAAAATACCTCTGCCTGCTTTTTAACCAATCACAGTCGTTGCGAACCCTACCAAAGGATTGTAAAATAACAAAAGTGATTACTATACATACGACCGGAAATAAAAACGAACCTTCCAATTATCGACCCATCTCATTAACATGTACCGTTGGTAAATTGCTCAAACACATAATTCTAAAGCACATAACGGAACACCTTGAAGAACACAAAAAACTATCCCCTTTTCCACACGGCGACCGCCAAGGCGGACGCCGTGTGGAACACTCAGTAACACTCATTGAAATGGTCCATGACGTCTCATTAAGCATCGATCATCAAACACAAATCGATCTTATTCTGCTAGATTTCTCGAAAGCCTTTGATGGGGTGTGGCATAGCAAACTCATCTTCAAACTCCGACTTACTCTGGGTAAGGGTCAATTTCTTGACTGGATTACTAACTTCCTCACAGAGAGGTCTCAGTTCGTGGAAATAAACCATGTCAATCTTCAGTCGTACCGGTGACCTCTGGCGTACCGCAAGGTAGCGTTTTGGCGCCGGTATTATTCTTACTTTTTTTAACGATCTGCCTTCATCTGTTAATGTTGGATGCAGGTTATTTCCAGATGACTGCATCCTGTACAAAGTAATCAACTCTCACGATGATCACATCACCTTAAATGCGGCCTTAGAAGCAGTTTCAGCTTGGTGCAGTGACTGGCAAATGCACATCGACGAAAAGGATTCCGCGCTCTTATTCATAACTTGAAAAAAGCACTCATTCGAATTTAATTACGTCCGTAATGCAGCTACTCTTTCTAAAGTCACCAAACATAAGTATCTAGGGGTCATTCTGTCAGATAACCTACGATGGGACGCTCATATTCATTTCATCACATCAACTGCGCTAAAAAGACTGTTATTTATAAAAAGGGCGGTTACAGCAAGCACCATCAGACACAAAGTTACTGGCCTATATTACACTTATCCGACCCATCCTGGAGTACGCAAACACTTTCTGGTTCCCGTACAAAAAAAAAAAAAACTAACCAACAAGCTCGAAGGTGTTCAGCGAAAAGCGCTTAGGGTCATTTTCAACAAATTTATGGTCATTTTCAACAAAAGCCGGGCGAAACTGGCACGCTTAAAATGTACCAGCTGTTACAGAGTCACCTAAACATAGACAAGTACCGCTACATAAAGCTATCCCCAGCTAGAACTGCCCGCCACAAATACTCTCATGCCCTTCCACTTACAGATTTCACACAGATGCTTTCAAATTCTCGTTCGTCCAGCTTGCGATCAGAGAATGGAATAACCTGCCCCCTTCATTACCAGCAGCACATCCTTAGCCATTTTCTCAAAACTAGAAGAAGGCGACTTGATAGCCTCGCGAACTTACTACGGTGTTACGTGATTTCTTATGTTCTTATTTAGTCAAGGTGCCAATGAGTTTGTACTTTGAAAATTGCGCTCGTATGTCCTCTTTGTTTTTTTTTCTTTGTTTTATTATGATTATTTTTTAGTGTACTAAATCACTGTCTTAGACTGTTAACCTGTTATAATCCCTCTGGGATTGACAGCATGTATAAATAAATAACTAAATAAATAAATCAGTGAAGTCGTGAAGCGCTTCGGCACTTATACATGTGCCATCGAAGATTCCATTGAGTCTAATGTGCACGTTCAGGGCAGCAGTTACGCGTGAAATTTAAGGTCCCTAGATAAAACAAGTTTCCAAGGTAGCGACACTCATTGTTATCTGCGCTGTCCTCCTCACTCTCTCGCTTACTGCTCCTTTTCTCCGTCATCCGCTTCTCTCATTGGTGCATTCCTCGCACGTGATGTTGCAAATGGCTAGTGGTGATATTATTACTATGTAAAAGGTTCAAAACGAGTACGCATGCGCATATGGTTCCGGTTGGATTCTTGCCGTGACGAAAGACGAAATCCTAGCCAATACATCAGCTGTAGAAAAGGAGCGTTCTAGTTGGCGCCAAGTCGGTCAAGATTGCTTCGCGGTGCATGTTTAGTGCAACATCCCAGTTTTAGATGTGAAGCATCTTATGGCGAAGCTTAATCCGGTGGTGCTGGTGGTGGTGGTGGTGGTGTGCGGCCGACCACCCTTACTGCGCATGCGCAAACACTTTAAAAAAAAGAATAAAAAACCTCCTCTTCCCCCTCTCTCTCCTCTAGGCATCCCTCCCCGCGGCAACCACACCCTCACTGCGCATGCGCCTCCCCTCCTCTCTCCCCACCCCCCTCTCTCCTCTAGGCATCCCTGCCCGCGGCGACCACACTCCCACTGCGCATGCGCGTCCCCCCTCGCTCTCCTCTCCTACGCTCCCCCCTCTCCCCTCTAGGCATCCCTGCCCGCGGCATCCACACTCCCACTGCGCATGCGCGTCCCCCCCCTCTCTCTCCTATCCTACGCTCCCCCCCTCTCGCCTCGCGACGCCGACGCAGGCCGCGTCTGCTAGCGAGTTTCTCGGTTGGAAAAACCGACTGCTCGCGCTGCACAACCGTTCACTGGCCACCCCGTATATATGGCAGTGGATCTTGACCTGCAACGTGGTGCCGGTGGGAGATTTCTCCTGTGCGTTGTTGAACAATAAAAATTCGCAGCGTGCGCGTTAACTAAAAGCGGACTGCGGGTCTCTGTGAACAGTCGGAGTCTTCTGTCTCTCATTGCCCATTAGCAGCGATTGGCATGTTCCAGTAGGAAACACCGCTCCATCACTGCATGCGTGCTTTGCGCCTCCCCGATTTTCTCTACTGCGCAACGCTGCGATGAGCGCCAGCGTCAAGGCCGCCGCCAGTGTAAGCGTTAGCGCCCGCTGCTTCACATCTACACATGGTTCCTTTAGCGGGAGATGGTGTAATTTTTGAACAATACCGGGTTGCTGTGCTGTCTGCTGCAGTAAAAAAATTACACCATCTCCCGCTAATGGGAACCATGTGTAGATGCGAAGCAGCGGGCGCTAACGCTTACACTGGCGGCGGTGTTGACGCTGGCGCTCATCGCAGCGTTGCGAAGGAGAGAAACCTGGGGAGGAGCAAAGCACGCAGTGATGGACCGGTGTTTCCTACTGGAACATGCCAATCGCTGCTAATGGGCAATGAGAGACAGAAGACTCCGACTGGACACAGAGACCCGCAGTCCGCTTTTAGTTAACGCGCACGCTGCGAATTTTTATTGTTCAACAACGCACAGGAGAAATCTCCCACCGGCACCACCTTGGAGGTCAAGATCCAGTGCCATATATACGAGGTGGCCAGTGAAGGGTTGTGCAGCGCGAGCAGTCAGTTTTTTCAACCGAGAAACTCGCTAGCAGACGCTGCCTGCGTCGGCGTCGCGAGGCGAGAGAGGGGGGGAGCGTAGGAGAGGAGAAAGAGGGGGGACGCGCATGCGCAGTGGGAGTGTGGACGTTGCGGGGAGGGATGCCTAGAGGAGAGAGAGGGGGAGAGGAGGTTTTTCATTTTTATTTCTTTTTTTTTTAAGGGTTTGCGCATGCGCAGGAAGGGTGGTCACGCCGCACACCACCACCACCACCGGATTGAACCCCGCTCTAAGATGCTTCACATCTAATAACAGAAGACGGTTTCACTGTCTTCAAAAAAAAAAGCCCCCCACCTCCCCGAAGGGGAATCGTGAGGAAATGCGAATGCATTTCGCGCGCGCTTCACTCCATTTATATATGGTGGTTGTGGTTTGAAGAAGGAAAAGGCGCCTAATTTCTGCAGCCCGGTCGGGAGCACGGCGCAGCGCCTTTTTTTTGCTTTTTCTTGTTTTTTTTAATTTTTTTTATTTATTTTTTGTATTTTTTTTTCATATATAGCTCCGCCGAGCTCCGCCGCCGACCGCTTTTAGTTAACGCGCACGCTGCGAATTTTTATTGTTCAACAACGCAATGGAGAAATCTCCCACCGGCACCACCTTGGAGGTCAAGATTCATTGCCATATATACGGGGTGGCCAGTGAACGGTTGTGCAGCGCGAGCAGTCGGTTTTTTCAACCAAGAAACTCGCTAGCAGACGCTGCCTGTGTCGGCGTCGCCAGGCGAGCGAGGGAGAGGGGGGGGAGCGTAGGAGAGGAGAGAGAGGTGGGGTGCGCATGCGCAGTGGGAGTGTGGACGCTGCGGGCAGAGATGCCTAGAGAAGAGAGGGGGGAGCGTAGGAGAGAAGAGAGGTGGGACGCGCATGCGCAGTGGGAGTGTGGACGGCGCGGGCAGGGATGCCTAGAGGAGAGAGGGGGGGAGCGTAGCAGGGGAGAGAGGAGGGGAGGCGCATGCGCAGTGAGGGTGTGGTTGCCGCGGGGAGGGATGCCTAGGGGAGAGAGAAGGAGAGAGGAGGTTTTTTATCTTTATTTTTTTTTTGAAAGGGTTTGCGCATGCGCAGTAAGGGCGGTCACGCCGTACACCACCACCACCGGATTAAGCTTCGCCATAAGATGCTTCACATCTAACACCTGCCGGCGCGCACACCTCCTCAACCTATCCTCCTCCTCCTCCTCCGCGGACAACGCCAACGCCGCACAACGCCAACGCCGGATGCCTGACATAGCCCGACTATGAAATGCATTCGCATTTAAAATCTCGTGGTATCCGAAATGGTGCGCGCCGTGAAGTGTAGGTACCGAAATTTCACGCGAAGGCTTTCTTGCAACGCCGTCGACGTGCGTCGACGCTGCTTTGCGAGGCGAGTTCATTTGTGGGTTTTTGTTGAAACGCCAGGAACGCGTCTAGTACGCGTCTAGTGCGTGCCCGTTGTTACAAATATTTGTGCGTATGCAAGCACAGTTGAATACAGCTGTTGTGTTTAATGAATCTACTTTCAGGAACATTTCACACCGGACCAGTTTTGTTCGTAACAACTTTATTGTTAGTCCGGCAGAGCTTTCGCTGACCGGGCCTTAGGTCTCCCACGTGGGGACGTCGAGGCCTTGCCTCACCGCCGCCTCGCGGGCCTGCTGGACGGCCCAAAGTTGGTCGCTGAGACTGGGGCTGCGCAAGGCAGCGGAGCACCGCGGAGGAAGGGTTCCGGTGCTAGCATCTTGCCAGTTTTTAGTACAGTCCCAGCGCATGTGGGTTAATGTGGCAACCTCAGTACGGCAGACTTTGCATAGATTTGTTGGGTAAGTATTTGGGTAGAGCCTGTTACACAGTGCGGGGTTGGGGTACGTGCGCGTCTGCAGTTGTCGTAGGGCCGCCGCCTGCGTCCTGTTCAGCTGGTCGCTGGGTGGAGGGAAGGTTTAGCGGGCCAGGTAGAAGGACTTCGTAATTTCGTTGTATCTCGTCAAACGGTCTTTGGTGTTGCCCCATGGACGACGGTCGCCGGCGCGGTTCGTGAGCTCGCGCGCCTTGGCGTGTGCCGTCTCGTTTAAGTTGCGGTACGTCTCGGATACATCTCTCATGTGAGCCGGGAACCACGAGATTCTGGTTTGAAGCTCTACCTCCCGCTTGACTTTGCTATTGCGCAGGACTCTGGCCGCTCGTTGCGAGATCCATCCTTTGGCGAAGTTTCTGACTGCTTGTCTCGAGTCACAGAGGACAGCCGCGCATGTCGGATCCGTGAGCGCGAGCGCCACCGCGACTTCCTCCGCTTCTTGTGCTTACTCGCATGGTATACTTGCTGATATTCTCGTTTGGCCTTTGCAATCGACGACCGTGACCGCGAATCGCGAGCGTACTGCGTATTCAGCGGCGTCAAGGAACCGCGTCCCCATTTCGTCCCCGTAAGTGTGCAGGAGAACTCTTGCCCTGACCACTCTTCTGCCCCGGTTGTGTTCCGAGTGAACTTTCCGTGGAATCGGATCAACCCTTAGCGTTTGTCTGATCACGTCTGGAACAGCGACTTTCTGACCTTGTTCGGTGTGGTAACGTATGCCGAGACTTGTCGAGCCACTTTTTCTAGAACGCGGCTTAAAGAAGCTGAAACGCGATGCTTCGGGACATCTCACTGGTAGAACTCTCACTTTTGGGGAAGTTGCGTGCACCCGCGTTGCAATGTCACAGTCTCTTCCTTAGTGACCCAGATATTATGTCATGCACCACAATTACCTGGCATCACGACTGCGAAAATGGACGTATTTTTCCGGAAAACTGTCATCGCAGCGCTGCTAATGAAGCGTTCGCACAAGCATGGCCGGGGTTTTCCCTCATATGCACGAGCAAAACAGTGCATTCGGAGAACTGGACGAACAGTACTGCGTAGGATTCGAGGCGCCATGGCTAGCGGTGCGAAATATAAAACTTGCCCAACGTTGCCACTTCGTAAACTCACGTCATACTTCTTTTTATGCTGTACTTTTTTCCTCAACTAAGTAACCGCTTATTCTATATCTCATTTCCTTCTATCCAACTATAATTGCTTCTATTCGCCGTAATAACTCAACAGAAAAATTTCCTTTTTTATGCGCCTTTTGAACCTTCTAGGGGGCGCTCCAGGCAAATAATCGAGGAGGAAAAGGGAGGGTGTCGCTACCTTGGAAACTTAGTGCAATGGGGTGGTAACTTGCAAGTAGAAATAAGTTTAGGTGCACATGTGGCAATATATATAAATAGGGTAAGGCGGGGCAAAATGAGACACGGGGCAAAACGCGACATTTTGGTTTTGCCGACCTCTATAGCTAATACAAAAAGCACTTTTCTTTCTTTCTATAATTCAGCTAGAGGTGCTGGTAGTTGTCCACATTTTTATGTGTAAAAGTTGATGATTGCTCATAGCGTTCGCGTAGGAAAAATTACGCGGCTGGTGTCGGTGTGTTCGTGACCCCTCAAAAAGGGGCGAAATTCTGCTCGGCCAAATTTTCGGATCCGTGCATGAAGCTACTCTGGCGTCAGTAAGACAACGTAAGTATTTATATTGTTACTTTATACTACTAGCTAAATACTACCAAAATTTTAGTTCATTCGGTGCCCGGGGCCAAAGCGGAAAATTTTTTTGAATTCGGGCATGTGAGGGGGGGGCAAAACGCGACACAAAGGCATTGAATTGCCTAGAGAGTGTCTTATTAGGTGAACCATTTACTTACACTCATTATATATTCTATTTATTTGTTTATGAGGGTTCGGATGCACAAGAGAATATCATATAGAGCTTCCTGGGAGGAAAACGACGTGAAAAAGCACTGATTGCTGTTCAGGACAGTCACTCCATTTGCGCTGCGACGAGGTTTTTCCGCGTTCCCAAGGATGCTCTTAAAAGAGGCGAATGCGAAACTGGAAGAATCTGTAAGTTAAAGCGTTCGCAAACACGTCTTGGGATCGAGTTTTATTGAGATTCCTTCAATACCAAATTAAAAAAAAAAAGAAAACAAGCGCTAGAAAATCCGAATCTAGCACAGTTTTAAATTCCTCGTCTCACGAAGCCCGGTTGACAAAGTTGAAAGCCACGAAACGCCCGGGCAGTTTTGCGCCAAAACGGCAAAAGGAGGCGAAGAAGATCCGTCAGAATATATCTAGCGTCCAATCGTTAACGTTCAACAAAATACAACAATAGCACAAAGAAAGACTGGTGGTGTTTGATCTGCAAGGAGTTTTGGAGCAAAACAGCGCAGGGTTCTGTCTGGATTCAATGCGTGAAGTGCAAGGACTGTGGTCATGAAGGCTGCGTGAGGGCCCACGGAGTTTAATTTCAAGTGCTTCCACGGCAAAAACTGAAGGGATGAAATTTTTTTCACACTGTCTCGTTTTGCCCCGCAGGTTGGGGCAAAATGAGACATCTGGCGCATTTTTTATTTCTTTTTAAAATAAACTTTTTAACTATGGCAACATGGTCATATTTATGTAGCACATACCTTGTACCCAAAGGAAAGTTTCGGCACTGAAGTTTAAGGGTAACGAGTGAAATAAAAATTAATATTCACTATTTTCAAATTTTTGTCTCATTTTGCCCCACCTTACCCTATATATATATATGGAGGACAGAACTGTAAATTCAATGGCTCGTTTGATGCCAAGGAAGGTATAGAGGATGTTATTAGTAGTCATTGTAATATACAATGACTACATAATAGCTTTAGTTTATCACGCATGTACGGAGAAACTAACGCTTTCAACCTATCATCTCTTCCACGAGCGATTCGCCTGTGGAATGAGCTGCCAGATGATATTGCATCAGAGAAAGACCACACAAGGTTCTGCTGCAATCTGAAAAAACATTTCTGCACCGAAAACTGATGTATGGCATATTCATACTCATCTGTGCCTATAGTACTGTTACCGATGTTTTTTTTTTTATTTTGCGCCGGTTGTTTTCTTTTTTTTATATATATCTTGTGTACATTTATATGTCAAACACTTTTTTTTTGTCAGATTTCATTTCATGTTTTGCTGGTTAATAGTTACTGTTAAATTATCTTTGGCATTACGCCTTCACACATTGTAACGTACTTTTTTTAGTATATTTTGTGCTTGTATGTTCATGACATCAATTGTGCTTTCTGTTGTAACCAATATTTATCTATGTATATGTATCACTCACGTATATTCTGTACTGCCCCCCTTACACAATGCCCCTCGAGGGCCCTGTAAGGTACTGTAAATAAATAAATAAAAAAAAATGTGAGGAAAGAAAAGTGGACCAAAAGCTAACTTGCCGCCGGCAAGGACCGAACTTGCGACCTTCGAATAACGCGTCCGATGCTCTTCCTACTGAGCTACGGTGGTGGTTATCCCTCCGTCCACTTTATAGGGTATGTATGTGCATTTAAACGTGGGAGTGTCACTCAGCGTCGCCAGTAGCCACTACGGCGAATGTGGAACACTCTTTTCTGCCTGTTGGCGTCACGTAGGGTGTGATCTTATAACGAGCTGACACGGCACCTCCACCAGATGTCACGGAATCGTGACGTCTTTCAGTGAAACGGAAACTCAAATTACAGCAAGCAATGCACGCCGTACACGGTTATCGGCGCACAGAGCGTCGGTCGTCAAAAAACTGACAAGCGGTGAAGCGCCTTTGCATTTATACACGCGCCATCGAATATTCCAGCGTTATCGCCAGCGGCCACGTAAGTTCCAGAAGAAACTGTAAGGTTCGCGTTGTGATGGTAATCTGATCGGAAGGTTCTAAGATTATCTAGGTGGTTCCTAGTTATTCGTCGTGGTTTGCGTAAGACAGCGGTCACACGTGTAATGGGGCCGCAAAATAAAAATGAAAAGAAAGGAGGGTGTGTGGCAAGATATATACAGGCTGTTTCAAGAAATGTGTCCAATGTCCTTAAAAAATCTGGAAAAACGTCGAAACGGGTGCCCACGATTTCGCTCCCTTCAATCCTGTATGCGACCATACTGTCAATCCAGGGCGGCAAAGTTTTCAATGGGGTTTTGATGAAAGGCATGCGCCTCGTCATACCGCAGCGTCTTAGGGGCGAAGTCCTCTGTCGCCTACATGATGGTCA